>PVJI01001035.1:0-205310 GCA_004026765.1 Micronycteris hirsuta
CCTCCTCCGCCCGTTTCTGCCCCGCTCACCGGCCTGGATGTTTGTCTTCTCCTACCTCCTGGGTGTCGGACTTCCCTTCAGTTCGATTCTGTCCGTTCTGGTTGTTTAAATTTTTGCTACTGCATTAGTTGTATGGACATTCTGGATGTGCGGGCAGCGAGTGCGACCACCTACGCTGCCATCTTGGCGGAAGTCCTGGCTATCTCTTTGTGGCTTAGTTGTATTTTTTCTGGAGCTTTGATCTGTTCTTTCATTTGGGCCATTTTTTTTCTCAGTGCACCTGTTACATATAAGGGGCGGAGCCTTAGGTGTTCACCAGGGCGGGGTAACTTACATCATCGTGTTGTGACACTGTCTGTGGTGAAGGGGTTTGAGAGGGCACAATGGCGCTTGCTCCACTCTCTGCCGGATTTCAGTCACTTCCCCTGCTACCCACAAGAAAATTGGGCCCTTCTGGTGCTTATTCCCACGCAGGAGGGCTTGTGCACGTCCTAGGACCCTGTGGGTCTCCCCAGTGAATTCTCCCATGAGGCTGGGAGTTCCTCCCACTGCTGCCTCAACCCCCTCAGGTGTTTTCAGTCAGTGGTTTGAGGCTTTATTTTCCCACGCTGGAACCCTGGGCTGCGAGGTCTGTTTCACTCCCCAGCTATTCCTCCCAGTTTATCTGCATGTGAATGCGGGACCACCCGCTCCACCAGCCTCAGCCCTGCTGGGTCTAGGTCCACCAGCTGCAGTCTCGCCAGGGTCCACCAGCTGCAATTTCACCGCCCGCCAGCCCAGGTCTCCCTAGCCAGCTGCAGCATTGCCCACCCTGTTCCACAAACCGCAGCCTCACTAGAAGCCCTCTCACCCAGCTGCGCAGCTCCACCTCTCCTACTGGTCTGGGTGAACATGTCCTCTTTAACTCCTTGGTTATCGGACTTCCATACAGTTCAATTTTCTGTTAGTTCTGGTTGATTTTTGTTTTTAAATTGTTGTTGTCCTTCTTTTGGTTGTACTAGGAGGCACAGAGTGTCTACCTACGCCTCCATCTTGGCCAGAAGTCCCAGCTGCTTCACTTTTCTTGGTACTAAAAAATAACTCAATCCTTTGGGTTTTCACTGTAATTAAATTAATTATTTTTTTTTATCCATCCATTCATTCAACAAACATTTGTTTAACATCTTTATTATTTGTCAGATTCTGTACTAGACATTGGGGTCATATTGGTGCATGAGAAAACTATAGTTCATGCTTTCAAAAAGTTTTATAAAAATGAGACAACTGTAACTGAACAACAGTAAAAAAATTAATTAATAAAAAACTTATATAGCCCAGCAGGAAGAGGGAGACAGACAAGTAAGCAGAAATTTACAATATGGTATGATCAGTGTCAACTGGGGAAGTATACAGAAAGCTATAACACATAAGAGGAATGTCTGAATAAGACGTCGAGGGTCACATATTCAAAGGCCTTAAAAGAATTCAGATTGACTGGAGCATAAATGAGAAAAATAAAGAGAAATAGAAACCAGATAATGAAAGGGCCTTGAAGTAATTAAGGAATTAGAAGTTTAGAAGGAGGACAGTGGAGAGCTACAAAAAGATTTGAACAGAGGAATGAGTGTTAGATTTTTATTTTTCAGTAGTGTCTCTGACTATAGTATGTAGAAAGGGTGAATAAAGAATACTATCTATCTTGCTTACTGAAATTTTGGCACTTCATTAACTTTTTTGCTCAAGCTAAGTGCCTCATGAAGGACACTTTTTCCCAGCCCTGGTAGACTGACAAAACTTGATATGATTAGATTTCTGAAGTGAGGGAGAAGGCAAGTAAAAGTTCAATTAATGGTTCTTTTTTTTTTTTAATTACTTCATTGTTGTTCAATTCAATTAATGGTTCTGACTTGAGCGGCTGGGTAGATAGTGGGGTCATAAACTGAGATAATGAGGGAGAACAGGTTTGGGGCAAGTCCAATTAATTTAATTTCGGACATGTTACATTTTAGGTATCTTGGCATATATAATTAGAGTTATCAAGCAATTATTTGGAAGTACTGGTGAGAGCTCAGAATAAATGTTTGGGTTGTAGATAAATATCTGGCGCTATTTATATAAGGATAGTGATTAAGTCATAGAAATAGTGGAAATAACTAAGAGATAATAAGGCTAAGGTAAAAAGATGGTTAGGATAAAACCCCCAAAAGCACCAGCATTAAAAGATAGGCAAAGACTGCCCTGGCTGGTGTGGCTCAGTGGATTGAGTGCTGGCCTGCAAACTGAAAGGTCACCAGTTTGATTCCTAGCCAGGGCACATGCCTGGGTTGCAGGCCAGGTCCCCAGTTAGGGGTGTGCAAGAAGCAGCCAATCGATGTATCTCTTGCACATCAATGTTTCTCTCCCTTTCTTTCTCCCCTTTTCCCCCACTTTCTAAAAATAAATAAAATATTAGAGAAAAAAAGATAAGTAAAGAGAGCCCACAAAATATCAAGAGGATTTCAAGAAGAAAGGATACCATTCTATGACAAATGTCACTGAGTAAGAAATTGAATTAAGGGTAAAAAAAATGTCCATTAAATATAGCAACAAGAAGGTTATTGATTGATATCAGTTATGGTAGAATGGTGGAGATTCTGGGAAGTGAATAAGAGATAAGAAAGGGAAAACAGTAAGTATTTATAGCTTAAAGGTGACATGGAGTCAAGAGAGGATACCAAACATGCTTGACTATTATTGGGAACACTCCATTAAAGAGAGGTTTAAGATGCAGGAGAAGACACCAGTGTAATCAGTATGAAAGCACGCTTGGCAGGATTACCTTTGTGCAGGAGGAGGAGCCTTACCTTCACTTAACTGGAGTGAGGAAGTTGAGGGAGTTTCCATTTTTTTCTATTTTCATGAAGTAAGAGGAAATATCATCTATTACAGGGATATGAGTAAAAAGGGGTTCTATAATAAATTAGACAAGTCCAATGACCGGAAGTAAACTCCCCCAGCAATATGATCATAAATTTATAACTGGTCATGTCCTGGTGGGTACCATGCCCCAGGCATATTACTGCTTTAGTAAAAGGTGTGTCTTTGCCTTCCACAAGCCTTGTCCATTGTTTTTGTGCATCTAGGTTAATACACCTTTGAAATGCCTCTTTTCTAGACTCCTCAAAGGTGTACCCACCCTCAAGGAAGTACATAATCTTTTCAACTGTCCTATAATCCAATCGCTGTCTTGCTTTCTCCTACCTTTCTGTAAGCTTCCTTTCCCCTCTCCTTGATTCCAAATGTATAAAAGAGACTGCATACTGTCATTCTCAAGAGCATTTGAAATCGTATTTCCTGACATTGTCATCAGGTTGGCTCAAATAAACTTACAAAATTCTCTACAGATTTGGACATCTCTTATGTCAACAGGGAGAAGAGAAACTCAAGGTCCTTACTCATCTTTCTTTAGAAGTAGCTTTGAAATTTAAAGGTGACCTTTTTGGGTTTATTACCCGGCCTTCCTTTTATCACTCCAATGTCACTATTGAAATCAGAATTCCTGAGATTTCCAGCCTACTTCTAAGATCATTCTATTTTCAGGAGAAGTTTATTTCCTATCCAAAAATCTTCATCTTGTCTAGATACCTCTTTCTTTGCTCACTTATCTCCCAGGATTAGCATTCTTTTCCTGAACTACTTTTTTCTGTCAACAATAAGAAGGCTGTTGTAAATAAAGAGTGCCATTTGGAGGAGCATTGGGGAAACTGAGGATGAATAAAGAAAAGGTGGTAGAGTGAATTTGACTGAGAAATGGAGAGATTAAAAAGTTAAGATCAGTAAAAGGATGGTGATTCAGGCAGTCTCATGTCCAAGGGTATTGGAAAATGCTACTGAGAAAGGCATCATCTGTAAATGATCCGCTAAAGGGACATCTCGCTGGAGCTGGAAAATCCCTTAAGGACGAAAGTACATCTAGGAGGGTAACAAGATGGAATCTTCCCATTGATTTTAGCTAAACTCAATAAATTTGAAAAAACTAGCACTTTATAGTTATAAATATATTATCAGCTCATTGCTGATTATTTGGAAAGTAAAAGGAAAATAAGTAAATAAAATTTGCCTATAATTAGCTGTGGAGATGTGGTTAAAGAACACAAATGTGAGTTAAGGGGAAGAGAATAAGCTCAGGAACAGAATAATACAGAATAGAATTTTTTGTAGGAGTGATGAATACTGGTTAGAGCATAGCACACCTAAAGGACAGTTGTGCAACATAAAGTGGGAAACAGTAGGTTGAAGTGAGCTCCTCTGTGGACAGAGGCCAAGTCTTTTTTATCTTTATTCCTAGTATTGTCTGGCACAATGTGTAATATAAGAATGAGTGAATGAGATGTTTTGTGATGGTTAAGAGCATGCATTTTTTAATCAGACAGGTCTCAGGTCTAAAGTGCAGTTCCCGGCAATTTCTAGCTTTATAGCCTTGTACCAGTTGTTTAATTACTTTATCTTCAATTTCTTTAAGTATAAAATGGATAGAGTAGTACATATTTTGTCAGGCTAAATCCATTCATGTATGTAAAGTGCTTGACACTCTGTATAAACTAATAAACCTTCAATAGACAGTTAGTTATAATAATAACCATCAGGACAAGAATGAATTTGGGATGGTCTTTCATGCCAGGGATTTGGGCTTATTAGGTAGGTCCTGAAAAGACAGTTTTAATTTGGCATCAGCTAAGAGACATAAGGAACCAGGGATTGAGAAGCTATTTGTTGGCCATTTTAATAACCTTGGGTAGAAATTGTGAAGTCCTAGACAAGAGTCGTAGCCATAGTAGCGGAAAGGAGGAGGCGGCCTGAGGAAAGAGGACCAAAGAGCTGGTAATAGAGCAGATGGAGAGATGGAGGAAAAAGAATGAGAATTCAAAGAGGACTTCCATTTCTGTGGTTACAGGGAAGGTGCAACAGATACCTCTTTTAACAAGGGACCGTTTTATTCTCTTCTTTTGGCTCCCATAATTTTTGAAACTCCAAAGTCAGCAAGTGTTAGGTGAGTTTCCTCCGTTTATGAGATGATCTGCCAGTCACTCCTACACTTCAGCAGCCTGTCCTTAGCGTTGACATACTAAATGTGCTAAATAAGAAGCTAAGTACCTTGTTTGTGTATCAACTGCAGTTGTGTTTGCAATGGGAAGCAAAATGTACAAAAAAACACCTCCGGAAGGAAATGTAGTGACTCAAGTTGTCAAATGTATCTGGGTAAGTCCATGTATTATTTACATGCCTTCTACAATCAGAGAAAGATGCTATGCTGAGCATATAGGCTTTCAAACATGGGTATACAGTTTTCTCAATGAGCACTATACACCTGTGTCTTTCGGCAAACTGAATTTAATCAGTCTTTCTCTGTGCTCCTACTTAACCATTAAGTAAAAAAGAAAGATGTAATCATTTTTTTAAGTTGGCAAAAATCTTCTGAAATGTAATTACATGTGTTGTCAACAAGACATAAGGATAAATAAAATTATATCTGGAATATTCTGAAATTCGGTGTCTAATTAAACAAAAGGGTTGGAATAAGTCACTTGAAGTATATGTGTTTGAGGGAAGAGATCATGAATTGGAAAAGGCAGGGGATAGTTTTTTTTGTTTCTCCTCTGATGTCTATGCTCTGCCCTAGTTTGCTATTTCTAACCGTTTTAAGAACCATTCTGGGGAGATTCCAGAGAGACAGCACTGGCTGGATTGGGCAGCTGAGAAATACCCAGTAAGTTGAAACTTCAGAAATATCTTATGCCTCTGTAGCATCTTTCCTAATATCCAAAGTGATTCCCCACGGCTGCATTTAACCTCTTCTCTTACTGTTCTGGGATACCTCTACTCCAAGCAAGAAAACCATGTCTAGCAATTCACCCTGTTCCTTCTTTCCCTTTCTTGCAGAAGCAGCTCATCACGGATGTGAAGGCACTGACCAGGGTACTACTCCTTTACATCCCATTGCCCATGTTCTGGGCCCTTTTGGAACAGCAGGTAAGAACAGTTCTTGTGATAGCCATCCCTTTTTCCAGCCACTTCCCTCTTACAGAAAAGGGATTCCCCTCTCTTTGTTTTTCTTTTTCAATCCCTCCAACCTCCCCCTGCCTCTTCCCCACAGCTGTCAGCTGTCAGCCTGCTCAGCTGTCCGCCTGCTCTCTATCTATGAGTCTGTCTCTATTTTACTTATTAGTTCATTTTGTTCAACTCATGGACACAGACACCAGTGTGGTAATTACTGGGGTAGGGAGGGGTCGAGGGAGGTGGAGGAGGGTATAGGGGGATAAATGATGGAAGGAGACCTGACTTTTGGTGGTGAGCACACAACAGTGTATAGATGATGTGTTGTAAAATTGTGCAACTGAAACTTGTATGATTTTGTTAACCGCTTTCATACCAATACATTCAAAAGAAAGAAAGAAAGAAAAAAAGAAAGAAAGAAAGAGAAAGAAAGAAGGAAGTAAAGGAAGGGAGGAAAGAAAGAAAGAAAGAAAGAAAGAAAGAAAGAAAGAAAGAAAGAAAGAAAGAAAGAAAGAGAAAGAAAGAAAAAGGATTTCTGATAATGGCATCTGTCTGCCTTAGGGCTCACGATGGACCTTGCAAGCCACCAGGATGAATAGGAATCTGGTGAGTTGAAGAGCTTTTCCAGAGAAGTCTATTATTTTCTTTATAATCCATATGCAGAAAAAATTTATTTATTTGTGTTTTTTGCCTGAAAACTGACTTAAGATTATAAGACAGGTACCTTTAGTATGACAGTTCTGAGTAGGCAAAATAAAGAAATCGAGTCTAGAAGTAAAAACCAGAATCTTATTATAAATCAGGAACGTAAGGATGGGAAATGTTTATATGTACACAAGGAAGTATTGAGAGGATAGCAAATGAAATGCTATAGACCTTCCATCTAAGCCTGCCCCCCACGGCAGAGACAGGTTTACGTTTGCTAGTACACAGTTGGCCCCATCTCTCAGTCAAGGAGCACAGGACCTGGACGTGGGGTGTTCTGTACATGGACGTGGAAAGAATGGGAAAGTTGTAAGCATCATTTTCTCTTTTACCCATCTTCATTCTTTGGCAAACTCACGTAAAGTTTCATCTATGCTTTCCATTATTCTACTTCCCAGATTATTGTCCTGTTTTCTTCCATCTCAGTCATGAAGAGGGAAGGGTGAAACAATGCCAGGGTTTTATTAGCCAGTCTACTTGCAAAGGCCGGTCTGAAGGCCAAATGTAATTTTACCTTTTTCCTTCCTCTGGTTGTCTGGGATTTACCATGATTGTCCTCTTGTTGACCCCGTGGAGAACAATTTTGGAAATGCTGTGTGTCAGCAGGAATCTTGACCCTAACCATGATAACTTGCCTTCACATTATTACCACCTAAAACTGCAGACACTGAGATGAATAAAAACACACTGACTCTATCAATCCTCTCTGAATTTAAGGAAAGCACAGTACATAGAAAAGAATATTCTGCCTTAGGCATCTGCCATCAGCAAACACAGCCTCAAGCTGTTCCCAGTCTGTTCCCCCACATACACGTACAAGCATGATAGTGACCCTGAACCAAAGACCTGATGAATTTTAGCTTATGCTTACTGCCTGCTAATTATCAAGACTGTTAATTTAGCCACCTCTAAATTTAATTTATTATAATGTTTCAGGGTTTTATTGTGCTTCAGCCTGACCAGATGCAGGTAGGACACTTCTTTATAGTCATGGGGACTTAGTTCTTTTTTCATTTATACCTCTAACTGTAGTATTAGGATTTCCAACAATAATTTGACATTATTTTTCCTTGTAAGCTGAAGTGTGCTAGGCATAGGGATGAATATGTTCTCCTTAAGCCCTGCACTCCTCTTTCACATCTGCTGTTACTTGAGTAGCTCCTGCCCAAGTCCAGAGAGAGTTTTGAGCTCACAGGAAAAGTATAAGCATTGGACTTTTTTTCCATGGCAAAGTAGTACAATGGAAATACTGTCAAAGAAAGTGGAAAGCTTTCTTCTGTGAGCAACAAAGTCAGAATCTCTGTTCACTAGTGACTCCCAGTTCCTTTTTTAACCCCTTTGCTCAACAGGCCCCAATTCTTCCTTCTCTTTTTCATTTCTTCTGGCCACGACATTTTCCTTTGGGCTATGGAAATGGAGAAGATAAGTGAAAATGGGAGGGAAGAACTCCCAACTGATTGACAGAAAAACAGGTTCAGAGTGAAACTGGTTCTTTGGGATATTTGGAAACTAAGGTGCTTGGCAAGTCTCAGGTGTAAAGTGACTAAGGTGGAATCATTTTGTACTTAGTATGATGAAAGTGTGTTTGGATGTGAAAGAGAATGCACAATATCAAATGAGAGCACACGCTCACACTTCTGATAGGAGAACACTAGTAACCGAGCTTTTTTACCATGATGTTACAGGTACTAAACCCCCTTCTGGTTCTTATCTTCGTTCCATTGTTTGACCTTGTCATTTATCCTCTGGTCTCCAAGTGTGGAATTAAATTCTCGTAAGTGCTCATTATGCCTGTGTTGCTCCAGACTCACTCAATCTTTGCCCAATTTGGTAAAGATTCATTGTCAGTATTTTTATACTTAGGAATGATTTGTTTTGGTTTATCTTTTTTTTTGTTTGCTTCTATGTACCCATGTTAGACTAAATGCCATTAATACTAGAGGATGGGAATTACAACTAATTAATTCTTATTGTAGACAGTCTAAGCCATTACTGCAGACTGAACTGTGCAATGTGGAAGGGGTAGGTCTAAGTTTCATGGAAAGTCAAGAGATGTGAGAGTAGGTTCCTAAACCAACTTCTTGCTTAAATGTTGCCTCTTCAAAGAGGTCTAAAGCTTTTGATGACAACTAATCTCTTTAAACCTCCTATCATCCCTATATGACAAGTAGGGGGGCCTGGTGAGAGTGGGGATAGAATTGTCCCTATTATTATTTTTTGTAAAGTTTGGCAGAGGAGGTTTTCAAGCCTCTTCAAATTCCTGATTTAATAGAAATTTCCTTTTAATGACCACTTTACCCTATTCAAATGGCCTTTTGTCATTTATTCATTCACTGAGCAAATTTTAGTGGGTTCGGCACCAAGTGCCATGCAAATGTAAAAGCACAAATCTTGTCCTCAAGGAGTTTACTGCTTAATAAGGGAGTGGAACCTACACACGGTTAATTAAGTATATTAAGTGCCCTAAAACAGGAGACTAAGTGCCAGGGAAGTGTAGAGAAGTCTGCTGCCAGGGCCAAGGAAAACTTCTGAAGAAGAGGAAAATGAAATAATAATGTATAGTGCCTGGCATATGGTAAATCTTCGATTAATCGGGCTGCATTACTATTAACTTGTTGGTATGACATGATGGATAGAAAAACTATCATAAACCAAAGTAGATGTGGGAAAATGTGGTGCATTACAAAAAGCCATTCGTTGTGACTCCCATCAAGGGAGAAAGAAGGAGGTGTGATGGGGTGTTCTAAGAAATACTTTGAAAGTAATTGGGGCCAAATCAGGACAGGTCTTCAATGGTAGGCCTAGAGGTTTTGGATTTTATCCTTTAAAGTTTAAAGTTGAGACATTATTCTCTCTCCCTCTCCTCTGCAGATCACTTAGGAAAATGGCTGTCGGCATGATCCTAGCGTGCCTGGCGTTTGTGGTTGTGGCCATTGTAGAGATAAAAATTAATGTGAGTTCAATAAATCTTAAGCTCCCTGAGGGCAGGACCTTATCTATCTCATTCACTCTTCTGATTCCCGGGGACCTAGCACAGTTCTTGTTTTAAAGGAGGCGCATAATAAATACTCGTGATGAGTGAGCAGATACAGGGGTAGAGCTGCAATGCAAAATAATGCTCGTCTCCCACCCAGGTGACTCAGAATATATTGTCAAGGAATTTCCAAACACCAATATCCAAGTTTTCTAGCTTGTGTTCCTTGGAAGCACAAGCTAACACGATAACTTACTAGATATCACACAAACACCATTTGGTGGACTGAATAACCATTATTAGGGAATGATGCATGAGGCCACAGCTGAGTCGAAAAGCATGAAGTATGTTACTTGGCATCTGTGCTTAATACACTGAGCTGGTGCTTCCTCTTCAAAATGCCTTCAGAGTTTTCTAAGCCAAATGCTCTTCAGAGGGAGAAAACTGTGTTGACCTGACTAGATGGATGAGGCTGTTAGAAATAGGACTGAGACATGTGTTCTCTTTGTATCCAGAAGGTTTACTGTTGGTGATTCTGACATGTGTTCTCTGTCCTAAGGAAATGGCCCCACCCCAGCCGGGTCCCCAGGAGATTTTCCTACAAGTCTTGAATCTGGCAGATGATGAGGTGAAGGTGGCAGTGCTGGGAGACAAAAACAATTCTCTGTTAACAGAGTCAATCAAATCCTTTCAGGTGAGGACTTGAATGAACTAGAAACACATTCTGGTTCGGCACCAAAGCAGCAGCATAAGATCGTGGTTAAGAGCATGAATTTGTGGAGTCAAACTGCCCCAGTCCAATTTCTGGTCCTGCCACTCCCTAGCTATCAGACCCTGAATAAGTTATTTTATCTCTAAACTTCTCTAGGTTTCACCATGTGTAAAATGACAGTAATTCAATGACAGTTAAGTCAGAAGCTATTGTAAGGATAAGTATTATATATAAAGTGCTTAGCATAGTGTAAGGGACATTGTAAGGTCTCAACAAGTTATTATTTGTATCATTATTTCAAACTGCCTCTAAACCACACATCCTTTGAAAAAGTCTGACCTGTATGTTTTCAATAGTATTACTCTGCATACTCTGAAATATTTACTTAAAAAGTAATATACATTTATTTTTGAAAATTGGGGAGTATGTAGAAAGATACAAAAACCATCTATAATTCCATCACCCAGAGATAATCACAGTGAGCATTTTTTATAACCAAATAAACAATCTAATTTTTAAACAGCGCTCAAACTCTGTGTTATTGATCTTGATTCTTTCTTAACGTTAATTGTATCATAAGCATTTTCCCCATATCCTTATATAATCTGTGAGAACATGATTTTAATGGACACATGATATTCCTATGGATATATCATAGTTTATTTAAAGATTTCCTTATAGATATTTATTTTTTATTGTTATATATGACTCTATGCTGAATATCCTTACTCATAAATATTTATGCCTGCCTCTAATTACTCCTTTGGTATAGTCTAAAAATGGGTTTACTAGATTAAATTATAACGTTGAAAGTACCTCATGAAGTCACCCACTCTGGGATGCTCCGGGATTAGGATGTACAAGATGTGGTAGAAGGTGAGAGTGATAGGTTTTTTCTTCTACAGAAAACGCCACACCCTTTCAAACTCCACCTGAAGACAGAAAGCCAGAATTTCCAATTCCATCTGAAATATCACAATTTGTCTGTCTACACTGAGCATTCTGTGGAGGAAAAGAAACGGTACAGTCTGGTCATTCGAGAAGATGGGGAAAGTATTTCCAGTATAATGGTAAGTTGAGAAATGGCCTAGGTTCCAAATTGTTATCTTAGAGTATAATGACTGGCTCAGCAATATCTTACTGAGGATATGCCTAATGATAAAATTTTCTGATTATTGGTTCCCTGTTGTCAGTTGTAACTGATTTTTACTTTTCTCTATTTCAGGTGAAGGATGCAGAAAATATAACCACCAATGGGATGACAGCTGTGAGGTTTGGATGTGAAGGACACCCTGGGTCACTCTGTTCTCTTGAATCTTGGGTCTCTTCTGATCTTCAGATGATGAGACCTAACATTCCACTTGTCCTGTACAGGGATTCTCTCTCCTAGAATGTCAGAGGCATGGGTATCAGAAGGCATTTTCTGGGACACAGAACAGACAGGCTTGCTTTCCCATGTGGTGTTCAAAGATGACCCTGTATCTGTGTATGTCTCCTATGCTCTGATGTACATATCTCCTCTACTGAATTTTATCCACTTATCTTGTTCTCAGGAAAATAACTCATTACTCTCCTTTTTGATGACTAGAGAGAAATTTATAAGTGAGCAAATAATCCTTCATTGTTGGTAGTTGAATATCTCTTGTCACTGTGTTTTCAAAGTAAAGTATAGTTTTTATTTTAAACTTACAAGGCATCATGGTATAATAAAGGTAACACATTTGGAGTCAAAAGACTTAGTTGTGAATTCAGATAAGGCTGGAGGTCTTGTCAGACAGCCTGGGACAGTTACAGAGATGGAGACTGAAGAGGTCACTGCCTTGTGTGGCAGGAATCTGATATGAAATAGACAGGAGCACACGCCTGTGGCCATCAAGCTTATGTGGTTGCTGTTAAAAGTTGATAGGACTCCTTGGGTTGGAAGACCAGAGGAACCCCCAGACGGGATGAAGGGGGAAATTCCTAGATCAGTGCAGGATAATCTGTAGCCCAAGAATCAACATTAAGGATTTTAGAGGGAACTTCCCTTCTTATCCCATGGGCCAGAGACAAAAGCAAAAGCTATCAAAATAGAAATGTACAGAAAACCCATACTGAGGGAACAGTTTAGGGGCCTAGATTCAGAAGACTAGAAAAATAATCCTAGAAGGGTCCAGGATAGTCTGTAGACTCCAAAACAATGATAACTCAACCTATTATGGTCTGAGAGTCTGAGTTTACATAAGTCAAATCAGACTTCATTTATGAGGATAAAGTATCAGTTTTATATAAATACTGGCATATATTTACATGTACATAATCATTTTTCTTAATGGAGTACCAACTGGTGAATCTCACCATTATAAGAGGGAAAGAAATTGGGTGCACCAAGCTGGGTTAGTGAAGAAGCTCAGACTGCCATGGGTGATCATGATAGTGTCCATCCCAGCTAGAGATCAGTGTGAGGGTATGGCCGATAGAAAGCTAATACCTTGGGAAGGAGAGAGGTAGGAGCAGCTGAAAGTCAGTCCTTTTACTACTTTTTACATCTGAGTTGATCCATTCATTCAGTTAACAATATACATGATGTACCTTTTATATACCAGGCACTGTTCTAGGCACTGGGATATAGTGGTAAACAGAACAGAAAAGGCCCCTGACCTTTTATTATGTGTCCTTGTTTGGGAAGGTTTGTCTGATCTGTAACAATGTCTCTGCCCTTAGGTTTGTTAACACTTTGCGTAAAGAAGTCACTATCAACCTGGGTACAGATATCTCCCTCAATGTTGGTGAAGACTATGGTGTGTCGGCTTACAAAACTGTGCACATGGGAGAGTAAGAAAATTTATTAAGCTTTGGACATTTTATTAATAATTTTTTAAACGTTTGCACATAGGTGGGGGGTATATCGAGATAGTAGGTACACCGTAGCTAATTTTGAGTACACACAGACTCCAACTCTTTTCTGACCCTTGCCCCCTTCCCTCAGTCTCACCTTCCTCTACACAGATATATTGAGATCATGATTGTTGTGAAGGCCATACTGTGTAGTTAACAAGGCTCATGTCTGGGAGGTTTGCAGAGTTTATTATATACTGCCTATTGGCACATCATTACTTCAAGCTTATCCTTTTGGGTTCACTGTTTTATGCTGAGAAAAATTCATAAGACTTAGATGAAAATACTTAGAGCCTGGAGTCCCCAGAAGAAGATGATTTGTGCCTTCTTTATTTGGGTTTAAGTAAAATCTCTTGAATTTTAAATAACAACAAAACAACAAAAAACTGACAGATGATGAAGGGCTCAGATCAGTGTCAGAAAAACCTGCATGAAAATAATTGACTCCTTGAGACTCCTCTCTGTAAGAGAAATGGTGGCTTCGGTGCCCAACTCACCATCGATAAAGAAATGAGATCCTTCCCCTGGTAACAGGAGTGCTTTTCTACGCTACAATGTTTATTCTAATCTAAACTCCTCCTATTCCAGATACCCTGAGGTGCATTGTAGAACAGAAGATGATGACTTTTCACTGAATTTGGGTCTACTAGACTTTGATGCAGCTTACCTGTTTGTTATTACTAATGTAAGTAGCTCATGGCCACCCCTGCACTCTGCTTCCATATATCTGTATCTATATCTATGTCTATCCTGGAATCGAAAGAAGACTTTGTGGCAAGACAGGATCCCATACTTATTTCTAGTGTGAGATGATAGGTTCTTGTGTCTTTAGAAAGCCTACTGAGGTCTCCATAGGGGACATTAAAAGAGATAGCATTGGCAGGAGGCACAGGGTCTAGAGGAATGGAAGACATAATTTATCTGGAGCCATTGCTATGAGGTGACATGTGCTCCTTCAGTCTCATTATGGCCCTAAGAAAACAAAGATTATTTATGTCTTTTTGACTGACTCCACATGCAAGTCATGAAGACTAGAAGTCCAAGATGAAGGTGTTGGTGGGGTTGCATCCTTAGGAGGGCTGTGCAGAAGAATCTTCCATACCTGTTCTCTAGCTTCTAGTGGTTTTCTGGAAATATTTGGTGTTCTGAGGTGTGTAGACAAATAATCCCAATCTCTGCCTTTATCTTTACAAGGATGCTTGTCCATACAGGGAGAACTCCATGTCTACATTTCTCTTTTTTAAAGAGGACACCAGTCATATTGAATTAGGGCCCGCCGTGACAGCCTCAGTTTAACTTGACTAAGCATTCTGTAACAACCCTATTTCCAAATAAGGTCACATTATCAGGTACTAGGGGTTCAAACTTCAACACATGAGTTTTAAGGGGATACAACCACACCCATAATGCTTGCATTCTGGGTTTTACTCCATTTTTTATTTGTTCTATTTCTCATATGCTGTTCAAGACAGAGACCATATGTATTGTTTCTGAATGCCAGGATCTAATAAGCATCTAGAGTAGAGACCAAAATTGGAGGCCTGGGGGCCAAGTTCTTCCATATTCTGGTTTGTTTGGTCTGCATAGTATTGATGACAACAATTATTATTAATTGCCAGTATTTAAAATTCAAGAGATTTTACCTAAAAGTTAGATTCATAACATTTCTTTAAAACAATATCAGAAGATTTTATAACAGGAATCCCATGTCAGATGGCTGGAGCTGTAATGGCTGTACCCTTTAGATGGGGCCTGTGCTGTCCAGTGCACCACACAGCCCTCATTTCCAGTCAGCCAGCCACATTTACTCACCTGCTTGTGGTATTTGAGTATGTGAACTTGATTTAGAAGCACAGGCCTTTTTTCTTAGGCTGAGAAGATTCAGATATTGTATATGCCCAATATCTACTAAAGCAAAATTTACCTTATTATTTTGAACCCAAGGGCCCTTTGACTCAGAGAATCAACCACATTTGGATATCAAAAACATTTTATTTCAAGGACTTCTGACCTTGATTTTAACTTTACCATTTTTTCTCATTGTATATCCAGGTATTATACCTACTATCTAAGAATGGTTTTACTCTAAGAAATATATATAATTTTAAAAATACCATTCAATTTATAACAAACTTTAATAGATATAATTTATATAAAATCAATCATAGCTAAAAACCTACATACAGTAAAATAAATTTTAGAGACAAAAAATTGTAGAATCATGTATATTTGGTAACATTCATAACAACAATTTGAGCCTAAAAATTTCTTTTGACCAAAATTTTACAGAAAAATTGCACTGTTTTGAAAATTTCAGTGTGTAAGATTTAAGTTTAAAAAAATGTGGCCAGTAAAAAGAATTCAAAACAGCAGGTAGGCCCTGAACAGTGTGGCTCAGTTGGTTGGGCATCATCCAACAAAGCAAAAGGTCACCAGTTCAATTACCAGTCAGGGCACATGCCTGGGTTGTGGATTCGTTCCATGGCTGGGGCACGAATGAGAGGCAACTGATTGATGTTTCTTGCTCACATCAGTGTTTCTCTCCCTCTCTTTTTCACTCCCTTCCCCTCTCTCTAAAATTAAATAAATAAAATTGAAAAAAAAATAGCAAGTGGTATTTAATGTGGGTTTTTAAAAATTGATCAACAAAATTTTCAATGTGAGCATTACCAAGAAAATCATTCATTATGATAAAATTAGTAAAATAAAAATTTTTTAGTAAAATAAAAAATTTAATGGAAAATGTTGAAAAAAAATTAATTCTATTTATATAGGAAAAGGAATTAAACTTAACAACATGTTTTCTGAAAATTCATTGTGTTTGTATAATTCAGATGCCATTTTTTACTTAAAATGTTGATTAGGATCAAAATACCCAATAGGTCAACATGGTGGGAATCCAAAGCATATCGAAATACTCTGTCACACTTTTCTACACACATCCAGGCCCAGCACAGGGAGCCACCCACTGTAGATCACTGATAGCTCCAAACAGGTTGCCCAGGGCCAGTCACAGGCAGGGTTTGACTTAGGCCTTCCCCAGAGTCTTTGCAGCTCTACCTAATACATAGAAACAAGCACAAAGAGGCAGCCAAATGGGAAGACAAAGAAGCAGGCCCCAAATGAAAACAAGAGAATTTTCCAGAAGAACTAAATGAAATGGAGATGAAAAAAGTCCTCAAATGGAAATATTTTGCCAATGTGGAAGAAGTGAAACAAAAAATAGCAGAAGCACTAAAAGGCATCAAAGTCGAGTTCAAAAACTGTTGAGTAGTGGAAAAAATGTCTCTATAGGTGCATCAGATGAAGAGTGCTTTGAAGCTACAGCTTCATCTACTCACAACGCCCAGCTCTGTGTCCTCAGTGTGTAGCCACTGAAGGGCGTCACTAGGAACGTATTTTAAAGTCATCATGCCAGTACAGAGTGTTCTCAAAAACTGTCAGTAAACTTTTTATTTAAAAATATGGTTAATAGAATGAAATGATGCAGATTCGTTAACAATATCTAAGACTAGATTTGTCATAAATAACAATCTTAGAATAATTTAGAACTTAATTTGCAACTTCAGTGTTTATTTGGTTAATAAATCAGCATTATGACTTTTCATAGCTGTAAATGACAGATTTTTATACTGGTCTTAGAAAAACGCTTTATTTTACCTTCATATTTGAAAGACTTTCTTACTTGGTTTACAAATCCAGGTTAACAGTATTTTTGTTTTATTTTTAAATTACAACATTTTAAGATTTTTCTTTACTGATAAGAATACCATCTGGCGAGCACTGTTCCCACCACAAAGAAAAAATAATATTCTGTCACTTAAGGACTCTGTCAATGATGGTATCTGAAATCAGACAAGTGAGTACAGTGTTAAAGAAGGGAATTCCAAACAACTAAAATTGTAAAAATTGCTCAATCTCTTGAGGGTAGCAAAAGGATGAAAATACTAAGAGAGGAGTTCTGGCCAAGATGGAGGCGTATGCAGAAATGCTCCACTACCTCACACAACCAAAAGAAGGGTAACAACAAATTTAGAAACAAAAAACAACCAGAACTCCTGGAAAATCAAACTGCATGGAACTCTGGCAACCAAGGAATTAAAGAAACATTCATATAGACTGGTAAGAGGCAGGGAGATGGGCAGCCAGGCAGGAAGAGAGGATGCAGCAAGGCAGTGGACCATGTAGGCGAGGTGGGGGCTGGCTAACCAGCTGGTCTCACATTTGCACCAAGATAAGCCAGGAGGAACAAGAGGAGCAACACAGACTGTAAAACCCAGGGTTTCACCACGGGAAACTAAAAACTGAAAACCTTTGGTTGTAAAACCCTGTGGGGATTGCAAAGGTGGGAGAAACTCCCAGTCTTTTGGGACAGCCCATTGGAGAGGCCCGCAGGGTCCTAGAATGTACACAAACCCACCCACCTGAGGAATCAGCACCTGAAATCCACTTGTGGGAAGTGAGGGAAGTGATGGAAATCGGGGCAAGAGCCAAGCAAGTGGCATTGTTCCCTCTCTGACCCCTCCCCCATAGACAGCACCATTACGCAGCAAAGAAGTTTGCTCTGTCCTGGTGAATACCCAAGGCTCTGCCCCTTACAAGGTAACAGGTATCAAGATAAAGAAATATGGCCCAAATGAAAGAACAGACCAAAACCCCAGGAAAAGAGCTAAGCAACAAAGAGATAGACAACCTACCAGATGCAGAGTTCAAAACACTGGTAATCAGGATGCTCACAGAAATGACTGAGTTTGATCTCAAAATGAAGGAAGAAATGAAGACTAGAAAAGTGAAATAAAGCAAAATATACAGGGAATCAACAGTGAAGGGAAGGAAATTGGGAGTCAAATCAACAATTTGGAACAAAAGGAATAAATAAACATCTAACCAGAACAGAATGAAGCAAGAATTCAAAAAAATGAGGAGAGGCTTAGGAACCTCCAGGACATCTTTAAATGCTCCAACATCCAAATCATAGAGGTATAAGTAGGAGAAGAGGAAGAGGAAGAAATTGAAAACTTGTCTGAACAAATAATGAAGGAAAACTTCTCCAATCTGGTGAAGGAAATAGACTTCTAGGAAGTCCAGGAAACTCAGAGTCCCAAAGAAGTTGGACCCAAGGAGGAACACACCAAGGCACATCATAATTAAGTTACCCAAGATTAAAGATAAGGAGAGAATCTTAAAAGCAGCAAGAGAAAAGAAGAGAGTCACCTACAAAGGAGTTCCCATAAGACTGTCAGCTGATTTCTCAAAAGAGACCTTTGCGGCAAGAAGGGGCTGGAGAGAAGTATTCCAAGTTATGAAAGGCAAGGACCTACATCCAAGATTACTCTATCCAGCAAAGCTATCATTTAGAATGGAAGGGCAGATAAAGTGCTTCTCAGATAAGGTCAGGTTAAAGGAGTTCATCATCACCCAGCCCTTATTATATGAAATGTTAAAGGGACTTACCTAAGAAAAAGAAGATCAAAAATATGAACAGTAAAATGACAACCAACTCACAGCTATCAACAACTGAATCTAAAAAACAAAAACTAAGCAAACAAGTAGAACAGGAACAGAACCAGAGAAATGGAGATCACATGGAGGGTTATCAGCAGGGAGGGGGAGGGGAAATGGAGGAAAAGGTACAGGGAATAAGAAGCATAAGTGGTAGATACAAAATAGGCAGGAGGAGATTAAGAATAGTACAGGAAATGAAGAAGACAAAGAACTTGTATGTGTGACCCATGGACATAACCTAAAGGGGAGGGGTGATCATGTAGGGTGGTGAGGTACAGGGCCAAGGGGGATAAAGGGGAGAAATAAATTGGGAAAACCGTAATAGCATAATCAATAAAATATACTTTAAAAATACAAAGAGGGGCTCGATAAAAAATCAGAGAATGCTATGTGGAAGGAATAGTTACTCGATAGTAGTAACAAACCTATTTATCTTTTCCCTCACAAAGACCACCAATCAGGGTCCTCAGGTGTGGAAGACAGAAGACATTCCAGCCAACAAAATATCCATTGCATGGCAGCTGCCACAATATATACTGGTTTCAGCTGGGGAGGTCATGTTCTCTGTCACAGGGCTTGAGTTTTCTTATTCTCAGGTAGGTCTTTGCAAGTGGAAAGTAAAAATGGACATATTGCTGCAGGGGTGTCCAACCTTTTGGCATCACTGGGCCACACTGGAAGAAGAAGAGTTGTCTTGGGCCACACATTAAATATACAAACAAAAACAAAAACAAAGTCTCATAATGTTCTAAGTAAATATATGATTTTGTGTTGGGCCACATTCATAGCCATCCTCAGTCACATGCAGCCTGGGGGCCACGGATTGGACACCCCTGGTGAAGGATGGTGAATTTTAATTCTGGCACTGCCTTAAATAGTTATGTGTCATGGCCAAGACCTTCATATATTTTGGCCTTAGATTCTTTATAAATGAGAATGACCCTGAACAGAAGGTCATCCTGTTTCCCAGGATCATGGGAAACTTAAAAAGTGAGAAGAAGGACTATGGAGTCAAACTGTCTATGTTCAAATTTTGGCTGTACAACTCATGTAATCCCAAGCAAGTGAATTTTTATTTCTCTAATGCTATTTTTCATTATGTATAAAGTAAGAATACTAACAGACCTAATTTCCTAGAGTTATAATGAAGATTACATAATATAATGAATAAAAATATTTGATTAAGAGCTCCATCCTGTTACCACTGTTAACGTGATTAACACCCTCTGAATCAACGTGATAGCTGAACTCAGTGGGGAAAGTTTAAATCTGGAAACTTTTGTGGGGGAATTATTCTAGATAGATGCATGGAGCATGAGGGTAGTGCAGGGATTTTATTTACTGACAAACTTGTGTTCTCTCTAGGCTCCCTCTAGCATGAAATCGGTACTCCAGGCAGCCTGGTTGTTGACAATTGGAGTTGGGAATGCCATTGTGCTTGCTGTAGCACATTTCAGTGGCCTGGTACAGGTAATGATCTGAGAGAAACAGAGCTTCTGTCTATCCAAGGTTTCCCCTTCAGATTCCACTTCTTCCTTCTTCCCACCCTTCTGCCTCCCATGGTCCCCACGTGAGATGGGTTAGATGCACACAGACTTTGCAAGGAAAACAGACATATGAAGTGTCAGTAATGGCCACCATATGTCCATGTGAGGAAAGATCAGTGAACCCAGTCTTCTTCTGACAAACCTCTGCCTAAATGGTGAGCCTGGGTCAATCATCTCCCCAGTTCTCATCCTTTGAAGATCCCTTCAGTTTCAGGTTTCTCCACATTTTTTTCTTATATTTATTTCTTCCTGCAGTGGGCCGAATTCCTTTTGTTTTCCTGTCTCCTGTTGCTGGTTTTCCTGATCTTCTCCATCATGGGCTACTACTATGTTCCTATAAAGTCAGAGGATGTTAAGGAGCCAGAAGATAAACAGTTTCCCCAAATCCAAGAGGATATGACCAATTTGGAGACCAATAACACAAAGCTGTAATGACTCCCAAGTCTCTGCCCCGGCCCCAATTCCTGACCCTGGTCATAGTCATCACTGAATTTTAAGCATTTTTTTTCTCCTGTTTGGTTAGGGGTCAGAGGTAGCATCATATGTGAGCTGATCACCTTTACTTTTCTCCCATGATAAAGGAAATTCTGGAATTTGAGGTACATTAAAGATCAAGGTCCCCGAGACTCTATGTCTTCCCATCCATCAGTGAACTCAGTAAACCTGTGTAGTGTTTGTGAAGCTGGCCTGGTGTCTCCAAATGGCCATGAAAATACGAAAGTATAATTGAGATTAGTCTCTGTGGGTATGCCAAGTTATGTGAGAATTCCTTTACCTACTATTTAGAATTGATAACTCCACTTTCTGAGATACCAATTTAGGGGCAAAACTGCAGAATAACGGAGAAATAGTAGTTCACATTTCTTCATAAACAATGTCATTGAATATTCACAGGGACTTTAAGAATTGGTATATTTGGTGTGATCTTGTCCAGGGGCTGGCTTATTGGCTATCCAAGTTTGATAAAACCTTAGTAAATTTTTCAGTACAGAATGATACTTTATTAACCCAATAGAATATAGATCTTTATTATAATTACAGTATTTTATCTACTATCCCAAACATCCCTTTCTCAGAAATGATAGATATTTGGAAATCAACTTAAACATAGTAAACATCGGTAAATACGGTTCTGGAAAACAGAAATGGCTATAAAATGTAGAAATCATGATGAATCCTTCTGCAGTAGACATTCTTCTGAGGGACTACAATGCTTTGGCCCTGGTTTATGTCTTCCTGTGGACAGTTGTGTATATATGAACTATAATTTTGAAACCCTGTCTTTTCAATGTTGTTGGGCCAGCCTCTTCTCATTATTACATTATGTCTTGCTTATTGCAAAGAATATTTCATAACAGCAATATTTTTATGAATCCATCTTCCTTTTTTATTATTACTCTCCTCAGCCTCCAATAAGTAGCTCCATTTTGATAACTTTTGTTGTTTTACTTTCCTCACAATTTTTAAATGCCATTTGTTTCATTTAGGCTTGGGAATTTCTTGCTTATTAAAAAAGTTATATTAATACTCTAGGTGTGAGTCTCTAAAATGGTGATGCTCAGTGGAGGAGTGTGGTTTGGTAGGAGTGTCTTATCACCGTCGAAGGGGGGAGGAAAGAACATGAGGATTTGTTTGTTTGTTTCTGTGTTCATGAAAAAGGTGGGAAACATAACCTTGCACACAATAAATGAATCCTTTGACAGACATGGGAATGTCATTACAATGTATTGCTAAGAAAAAAGTTCAGAACCACTGTGCTAGACAGCCTCATTTTCATTGGTTTTTCTCCATTATTCTTACTTAGAACTGTGTTGAGTCTGACACTATAAACATAACAAGTAAGAGGGGGTGCTCCAGTTTCCCAAATAGTATATACTTTAGTTCTGGGGACCTAGGTTTCAGAAGTACGGAAGTGACAGCAGCACCATCCAGTTTCCCCAGATACTTTGATGTGAACCAGAGCAGCTTTCACTCAATCTGTTCAATGAAATATTGTTTGAAGGGATATTAACAATGTTCTATGAATAAAAGTTTCTACAGACAAACAGATTTTGGGAATGGGGCATATTATATCTTTTTAACATTTGTATATTAAAGATTCTGAGGAATCCTGCAGTAAAAACACAAAAGATTTTGTAGAGCCTAACATGGTATAGTGTTCTGCAGAACACTAGTTTGGGAAAACCGGTAGGCAATTCCTACTTATGCAGAAATAAAGCTTCTTCTCTGAAACCTCCTGCTGTGCGGGCTCTTTCCTTTCTAGCTAACAAGCATAGCCCCCGTTTCATGTGGCAGACCGGTTGCTATTTGAGGAGAGCTTTCATGTCTCCTCCCCAATCATCAAGTGAGTATTCACCAAGCTAAAGATTCTCAGTTTCTTTAATGGTTTCTCACAGGGCATAGTCTGTCCTTTCACAACTCTGTTTTTCCTCTTCTGAAAAATATCCTTTGTCTGAAATGCATCAGCGGATCAGAATCCCTCTTAATATGTGATCCTAGAGCCAAATCCAACATTCCAGAAGTGGTCCGACTAGAACTAGGATCTGCTTGTCTCCAAACAATACACATCTGTTAGTACAGCCTTAGGTAACATTAGATGTTTGGGGCAACTACATCACAATGAAGGCTTATATTCTAGCCACATGGTCAGCTAAAATCTCCAGTTTTTTAAGAGAGCTATTGTTTATCCAAATATACCTTTGAGTTCCATATATGCCAGTCACTAAGTTAGGTGTTGGAAAAACAGAAATGTCATGCTCTACTCAACCTGTGTGCAAAGTTACCTCACTTATTTTGACTGACAAGAGTCTAGAGCGTGCCAAGGCCTTGAAGAAACAATGATATATTGAGGGAGAGCAAGGACACTATGACAAAACCAGGGTAAGTAAGGTGCGAAGAGGTAGAGGATGCAGTCAGAGGAAGCTAGGGACCAGACCGTGTGGGGCCTTGTGACCATGGTAAGACATTCTGATGTTATTCTAAGTGAGATATGAAACACTGGAGGTTTAGAACATGGGAGAGACACAGTCTGATTCTCCATTTAAGCTCACTCTGGCTGCTGAGTGGAGAATTGTCCGTAGGCAGGAAGGAAGGGTGTCCAGTTAACCAGGTTAGAAGATTTTTATAATAATCCAGGCAAAAGCTGACTGCTACTTGGACGAGGTAGCAATAGTGGATGCGGAAATGTGTTAGAATTTTAGACTATGGTAGGACTGTCATGGTTTAAGTATGGTTTATATATATAGTTAGAAAGAAAGAAATCAATGCCGATTCTTAGATTTGGAGCTTGAGTTTCTGGGATAGAGAAGACTAGGGTAAGAATAGGTTTGGGGTGTAAAGTAACTAATAGTTTTGTTTCATGCATGTTAAGTTTCAGTTGCCAATTAGTTATCTGATTGGAGATGTTGAGCTGGTAATTTCATGAGTCTGAAGTTAGGAGGCTGGGGCTGGAAATACAAATTTGAGAGTCATCAGCATACAGATGACGTTTAAAGCTATGACACTGGGGGAGATATCCTAGGAAGCGAATGCAGACAGAGAAGAGGTTTGCCAACAATAGAGGTCTAGAAGCGACAGAGGATCCATCAAAGGTAATGAGAGTGGGTGACCTCTGAAGTAAGAGGAAAACCAGGAGAACATGATTTAATGCAGATGATACATTCTTTATTACAATTAGAGAAAAGTAAAATTGAAAAAAAGATTTGACCCAAAGAAAGCACATGTTCCTGTTAGTACACCTGAGTTCTGGTAATTTTTTATGTAAGTTTACCCGAATCCTTTTGCCTTCACAATTTAATTCAATTTAACAGAACTTTTTTTTTTTTAAAACCTGCCAGACATTATGTCAGGAGCTATGTGAGAATTAAATGGGTATGAATAAAAGAAGTCTCTGTTCTTAAGGAGTCTAAAGAAGGAAGACAAGGCATGTGTGTAACTATCATTTAAGAAAAAAGTAGTATAATAATTTTTGTTGGTTTAGCACCTAAGTTTTCACATGTATTATTTCAATCCTGTATGCTGAAGATAGAATGTGACCTATGCCAAGGAAATTACAAAATGTTTAAAAAAAAGTTCACAGAAAGGAAAGAATACATCCGGCCACAGGAATTAGGGAGAATTAACAAAGTAAACACAGAGTAGATAGTACTGACCTTGAGGGTAAGTAGAATTTGGACATGGAGGCAAGGGACAGGAGAGCATTCCAGGGAGAGAGTCCGTCACAAACAAATGTAAAGAGGCAGGAAAACAAAACACTGGGGATGATGAGCTGCTCTGTGTGCAGTAAAGAGTGCCAAAGTAGGGCTTCATTTGAATATCAAAAAGACAAAAATTACGACTACAAAAAACATATAGAACTTTAACAAAGAGAATAAAATTATGACTTCAGAATAAATACAGAACTTTAACACAGAGAATTGTGTTAAAGAAAGCCATTTCTTTAACAGAGAAAGTCATTGAAATTGTTAAAGATTTTTCTTATCTTAGTTTGGCCCAGAAGTCAGGAGAAACGTGAGACTCAGAAACGCAGCAATGAAAGAATTAGAAAAGACCACCAAGAACACTAAAGATGTGTCATTAGAGACCAAAGTTAGGATGATGCACACCCTCGTCTTCTCAATTACAAGGGGGACCCCAAAACAAAGCTGGAACTATCTTCTGGCGGGCAGATCCCTTGTAGTTCAGGCTTCCCCCACTAGGTGAGTGTTCTAGGAACCCATCTGTATCAGTGTACCAGCTGGTGGTGTGAAACGCTGCCATTTGGCTCCCGTAAATTTTTTTTTTTGAAGACTCTCAATGCGTTTGCCCCTTTCATGATGGGTGATTTATAAGAGCACCTGCCTACACTGTGCTAAGTAGTCAGCAGTTTTTAACCAAAAACAGCATGACCCCCACCCTGCCTATTCACTGATCATGCTCCAAGTGACTTTTTTTTGTTTCCTTAGATGAAAAAAAAATTGCCAAAGGAAATATTTTTGCCAACAGGGAAGAGGGGAAACAAAAAACAGCAGAAACACTAAAATGCATCAAAATCAATGAGTTCAAAAACTGTTTTGAGCAGTGGAAAAATGTCTTGATAGGTGTATTGCATCAAATGAAGAGTACTTTAAAGGTGACTGAAATTTAAACATGTAACAATAAATACACAATTTTTTATAAATAAATACTGGGTGTTTATTGGGACCCCCCTCATACTTGGACAGTACATGAAACTTGGACAGTGGAAAAGGCTAGCAGAAAAAAAGTGGAGTCATATGAAATACAGTGTTAGATGAGAGCTGCACAGACACCCTGGACAACCGGAAAGACAACGAGTGGGTCCTGACAGGTTTCACACCTGCGCACTCTCTCCTCTCTCACCGCCACTGCACCAGTTGAAGGCATTGCCACGTCTCTAAAGTACTACAACAGCCTTTTAAGTTTACTTTGTGCCTCCAATTTTTTCCTACATTCTTGGCACTATGATCTTTCTTAAAATGCAACCCATGTTGCTCTGCTGCTTAAAAACCTTCTTTGCTCCCTATTTACTCTAAATATAAACTTTCGACTCCTCAACAAGGCCATCTGGCCTGGCCTTTATGTAGGCTCACCCCTGCCACTGGCCCTGGTCAAGCTGCACACACCTACACACAGAGAGGCCCACTGAGATCTTAATCCAGATTTTACGGCATCTATAGATCAGTTTGGGGAAAGTTGGCATCTTTACCATTTTGAGCCTTCCAAATCTCTCTCTGTCTCCCTCCTTCTATGCTCTCCCCGCTCCTTCATCCCCCTCCCTCTTCCCTTCCTGTCTCACCTGCTGGCACTCATAGACGATTTCATACTATTCTTTATGTTTCTTATGTTATTTTTTATATTTTACACCTTTTTTCTCTCTATGTGCCAGCTCTGTGGTAGGTAGTTGTGCGAACTTCCTGCTGCTGGAAGAAACTGACCTGACTTGGAGCACCTCAGAAAAGCTCTATGCCTGGGTGCTGTTGAAAAGAATAGCAAGCAGCAGCACTATGGGCACGGTTAGCATCACTGCTGCCTAGGGGTACACTCTAGGTTGAAGCAGCAAGAGACTGGCCAAATATTTCAAAGGGAGAGCTGGGGAAAAGAGTTTTGAAAAGGGAGTTTTGAAAATTCCTTTCAGTGTTCTTTCTTCTTTACTGAAGAGCCCCAAGCCTCCTTCTGTTATTTCCTTTCTGTTTAGAGAACTTCCTTTAGCGATTCTTTCCTGGTAGGTCTGCTGGTGACAAAGTTTCCTAGTTCTCCTTCATCTGAGAATACCTTTATTTTTCTTTTATTCCTGAAGTACATTTTCCGTGGTTACATACATAGGGTTAACAGTTCTCTTCTTTCAGCATGTGAAAAGTATTTGCCTCTTCCTTCTGGCCTCCGTGGTTTCAGGTAAATATTTGCTGACCAGGGCATGGGGCTGCCACTGCTGCAGGGTTTTAGTTGTGCATCCTGGGTGGATTCACTTTGTAGAACTAATACATTATGTAACATACCCCCAAAATTGCTGTCATTTGAACCATTTTTTATTGTAGAAAATGCATCATTTCTCTGCAACTGCTTTCAAGAATTTTGGTTTTTTAAGTCTAATTATAAAATATTGTGGCTTGGACTTTTTTCTTTTGCTTTATCCTTTTTGTGGTGTGCTAATCTTCTTGAATGTGCAGATTTATGCCTTTCACAAAATTTGGAAATTTTTCAGCCTTTGAATACTTCTTTGGAAATTTTTTCAGCCTCCCTGTTTCTCCTCTGCTTCAGTTTAAGTGGAGTTCTGCAGAGTTGAAATTCCACGCCCAACCAATAGCAATGGAGTAGAAGAGAGAAGGACGAGGTGGCGCTACCTGGTACTTTTATCTCTTCTTTGGTGACAGTGAAGCCCAGCAGGGACCTCAACTTCCACCTAAACCCAGCAGTTATGAGGTGGTGCTAGTTGGTGTCATAGAACCCAGTGGGGAGCTGAACATCCACCCCAACCTGATTTGAGCACTGCACCTGAACAGGGTGACTTCTTGTCAAAAAAGACCTTGTTTTATATTCCTTTGACATTCTCCACAGGATCCTCCCTACTGAAACCCTTCTCTTAGAGAAAATCTTCAGCCACAACCCAGAAAAAGGGGGATGCCCTAAATATTAACTAACTCTGCCATCCTTAGAGATACAACCAAGAGTGGACTTTGGCACAAGTGGCCCATCAGAGTCACTCAAGAGTTTGGAATTAAGACAAAGGTTCAAAGAGTCAGTCAGATGGTGTAGGGCACTTGAACTGAGGGGTTTGTAGGTTGTTGGGGGGCAGGGGTGTTGGCACCATGGCAACTTTGTATAAGCGAAAGTTACATTGGGGTGAAATTAGAATCCTGCAAAAGAAAATGGTCAGCAGAGAGGACAGATGAGCAAATACAGAGAGAAAAGCCAAGCTATGAGGACACAGAGATTAAAAGAGAGATAAAAAGAGCAACAGAAAGAGACAAAAACAGACAAGAGGACAGGCATTCAGGGAAAAGTGAGGAAGATAAGGGGACAGGATATCAAATGGGAAAGAACTGGAATGGTCACCCTAGAAGGATTCAGAAAACTCCAAGTACCTTCTCATTGCAAACACTGTTGCCAGCAGAAGCGCCTTCACCTCCCTGACTGATGCTGCTGCTGCCTTACCTGAAGACCCTGTAGTGAGCCCACTTGAGGTGCTCTCCTGGCAAGTGAATGCCAATTCTCCCCATGCCCTACTCCATTCTCCTTCATTGCCTCCTTATCTACAACTATAGACAGATCCTAAAATGCCTAAAATGTCCATGGGGCCAATTGACAAGTTTAATTGTGGAGCAAAAGGCCTGTGTGGCAAGAGTTACAAAACTGAATTAATGTTTATCAGCAAGAACCTGAGGAATATACGTGGAACTGAATTATGAGTGTACTAGACCAGGGGTGGAAGAAAATAAACTTTAATTAGGCTGACATCATTATATAGGCGCACTTACCAGAGATTCTGGATTCAATGTGTTATCACACACAGATGGTAGAGTTCTAATTACAGTATTTTCTCTTTTTGTTGTTGGTAGAGTGAAAATTGGACTCACTGCTGACCTATGCTGAGTTGAGATGCCAGAAATCCCTTGTAGAGGAAGGAATAGAAAGATTTAGGGAAATGAGAATGTTAGAGTGGATTTGTTGTGAATTACCTGTTTAACCGTCCCAGCCCCGAGGACATGCCTGTCATGATCATGCCTGTCATATTAATGATAAATGCATTAATGAAGGTAGTACCAACTGATTTTAAAAGCACCACAATGGCTGCCTTCTGTAGGTCAGAAATGAAGGTAGAAAATGCTGATAATAAAGTAGGTCCTATGATTTCAATAAGGCTAATGACATTTCAGGGTAGCAGAGAATAGTAAGTAGCACCAAATTACCAGAGACAACAGGGCTATTGGAGTATTTGGCATTGAATAATTGAGCATAGGGTCTCTAGTGCTGAAGTGGGAGGGTCACTATGTGTATTTGGGCAAAGAAAACTTATGTGAAGTAAAGGCCCTTCGGTGAACACTTACATAGGACTCAAATATTCTGACAATGAGTTCATTCTGAGAGATTTCTTCACATAACTCTTTCTCCAGATCAACCTGTTACCAATCCTCATATCCCTTTAACGTCCCTGACTGTCCTGCCAAGGCATCAGCCCCGATCCATGTCTTGCTACAGAGCTGCTCCACAGGACAGATTTCCTGCAGGCAAAAAGGTGAATGAGATGTCCTGTTTACAGTTCTGCCTGCTGCAAGGTGTTCCCTATTCTTATACAGCAGGGCTACTCCTTGGCAGGCTGCTCCATTGAATAGGTCATCTCCTGCTGTCTTGCAAAATAATCTATAAATTAGGTTCAGATGTCTTCTTTATCAGACAACTGAGCATAGAGAATCCTCCATGTGACAAGTATGGAATGAGAGCAAGATGGCAGTGCAATGGGAATAGACACACCAGGAGTGAGAGCCACGTGCTCATCAATTTACACTTGCTTACTCCCAGTCCCAAATGTACCACATGATGGAGAAGTACTGCTGGGCCTGCCTGAGTTTATGGCTTGGTAGATCAGACACCCAGTTCATATGGGGCAGCCGGTGTTCCAGAGTCAATTAAGTGTTCAGTCTCTACAACGGCCCAATGGCAAGTCAAGAGCTATCTCTCAAAATGAGGATAATTACTTTTCAAAACAGGCATGCTTTTGCTCCAGAACCTTATGGGCCTCTGGTCTGAATCTCCTATCAGGAATTCCACAGAGTCTATACAATATCTTGATCAACCATAGATACTTTTCAAACCATTGGGCTCAATGGTCATAAATAGGGTGACCATATAATCTATCATCCAAACTAGGACAAACTTGAGATTGAAAGGAGGCACTAATAATAAATATGCTGGGAACACAGACATAAATTAAAACTATCCTGAGATGTATGGTCATCCAATCATGAGAGCCAAGTGATTTTGTTTGCTATGCATCCTTAACTAATCAGAGTACACACTGAAAGATGAATACAGGAAATTTTGATAGCAAGCTCTCAATTCTAAAATATCCTGGATTAGGTCATTGAATTTCAAAGTAAGAAATCTTCAAGTATTCAGTCAGAAAAAGTAAATATTTAATATTTAATCAATCAAACTTCAGTGTGTATGAGAAGTACCTGGATGATTTGTTAAAACATTACTTGGTTTCTATACCTGAAGTTCCTAATTTCAAAGCTATAAAATGGAGCCTGAGAATTTGCATCCTAACAAATTCCCAGGTGATACTGATGCTGCTGATCCAAGACATTAAGAACCCCTGATCTACAGAGAAAAGAAAAAAAAAATCCCACAGATTGTCTTCAGTGTCTTTCACAGCAACACTTAATATTGAAAGATAATGGAGCAAAAATTATACCAAAACATGGTTGATATTGTAGGGCCACTGACAGCTTCATAAACATGAACAAACTCAAGGAACATTGCCTTTATGAGAAACTCTGCAAACTATGTGATAATGAAATCTAGATAAGAAAGGATGAATACAAATAAAGAACTCAGGAATGAAGAAGTTGCATTAGATCTGAAACCAATATTTACTAGTTGTAAGAATGTGATTGTAAAGAACATTATAAATAGAAAGTTTGATAAATACTTATGTATACAGAAAGAGAATAATATATCTCATCTATAAAGAATAAAATAAAATAATAAAAAACACCAAAATTTGAGCCTTGCTTTAACGAGGGCATCAACTTTAACTTTGAAAGAAACTGAACAAAATTAGTAACAGGTCTTAAAAGTTCTTTTTATACTTAGATACTATACCGTAAATCACGTTTTTCCTGATAATGAATCTAGATGGTACAGTATTTGCGACCAGAGTGACTAAAGAAAGGTTGTATTTATTAACTAATTCAGGTTCAGATGAGGTCTTTAGCAATACAAAACTCAACTACATTCTATTTACCTACAATTTCTTTGCTGTACTTTCCTGCTATTCTAGGTAAAGAAACCAAGACTCATGCTGTCAAACAGTCTAATGACTCATCTGAAATATAAATCTTTTTGTTTGTCAAAAATTATGAAATATGTTTGAGATAATGAAAAGAGGTCCAAGGCCTGGATAGTTCATGTCTTGATGTATCTGAACTTAAAATGAACTCTATTGTCCATGAACTCTACCCCAAGAAAAGCACAGCATTTTACTCTACAGGGTTATAAAAGACAAGAACAACTTTTGATTTTTAAGATGGCTATCAGAAGTCTTTGTATCCCTTCTGTAGATATTGGAAAATGATCTTGAATAAAAACTATGTCTTTTTTGGATTTTCTAAAATAAACATACTGGAAAATTCCTTTACTTTGGCAACAAAACTAAGGAGGGAGGTGAGAAGCAGAGAGGTTGGAGGAAATAAGAGAGTTTCCAGCATTCTCATTTTCATACCAGGAAGTCCACTTGAAACCTGGGGTTTTAAAGCACAACACCACCAACTGCTCACTGTTTTCTTTTGTCTTTTTTCATAATCTGGGAAGGCTCTTTTAAAAAACAAAATCTCTTGAAATGAAAGATTCGAAGTTTAACAAAATCTTTAGTTTCACTTTAATTTCTTTTTTATGCTAAAGTAGAAAAATCATTTTAATTAAAACTAGAATTCATATGAACATACTTAAAAGGATTTCTATTACTCATTATACATGTATGTTATAGATTACATTTGAGAATGATGTTCATTTAATATACTTAAGATTTTTATGGAAGTGTAGTGAATATGTCACAGAATATACTCAAAAGTGTACGATTTAACGATTTTCAGTAAATCACAATGGTGCAACTATAATCATAACACAATTTTAGGAAATTTTCTTCATCCCTTACCCACTTGCATTGAAGTCCTAGTCCCATCCCAGTCCCAGGCAACTACTAATTTACGTTCTGTCTCTATGGATTTGCCTTCCTGGACATTTCATATAGAAGCAATCACATGATATGTGGTCTTTTACCTTTGGCTTCTATCACTTAGCATAATGTTTTCCAAGTTCATCCACATTGTAGCATATTATCAGTAATTTGTTCTTTTTTATTACTGAATAGAATTTCAGTGTATGGATATACTACATTTTGTCCATCCATTCACTAACTAATGAAAATTTGGATTTTTCCTACTTTTTAAAAAATTATGAATAGGGTTTCTAAGAACATTTATGTACATATATTATTTGTCTTGGGTAGATACAAGGGAGTAAAATTCCTGGGCCATATGCTAAATTTATGTTTAATGTGGTTTTTTTCAATTGTCAGAAGGCTTTTCAAAGTGGCTACACCATTTTATTTTATTACATTTTATTTTAAAATCCTCACCCAGGGATATGTTTATTGATTTTAGAGAGAGAACAAGGGAGGAGTGAGAGAGAGAGACATATCAATCAGTTGCTTCCTGTACTCTCCCTGACTGGGCATTGGACCTGCTAAACCTAGGTATATGCCTGAGCAGGGATCAAACCCGCAAACTTTGATGTTACAACCAACTGAGCCACCTGGCCAGGGCTGCATCATTTTACGTTTTCATTAGCAATTATGAGGATTCCCATTTCTCTATATCTATGCCACCAGTTATCTTTCCTGTCTCTTTTATTACCATTTCTAGTTGGTATAAAGTGGTATCTTACTGTGATTTTAATTTGTATGTTCCTAATGACTAACGATATGGTGAAAGACATCTTTTTATGTTTTTATTGGCCATCTTTATGTTTTCTTTGGTGAAATCTCTGTTCAACTATTACCTATTTTAAAAATTGAGTTGTCTTATTGAGTTGTAAGATTCTTTAAATATTCTGGTTATAAGTATTTTATCAGAAATATGATTTGTGTTTTCATTTCATTTCCTTAATGGTGTCTTTTGATGTGCATAAGTTTTAAATTGTGATGAAGTCCAATTTATAATTTTTTTCTTTTAAGGATTTTGCTATTGGTAACTCTACCTAATCCAAAGACACAAAGGTTCTCTTTTACCCTTTTCTCAACATGTTTTACAGTTTAAGCTCTTACATTTAGGTCTGTTATCCACTCAGAGTTGTTTGTGAATTATAAGGTCTAAATCCACCTTTTTGCATGTGGCTATCCAATGACTCAGAACCATTTGTAGAATAAAGTATCTTTCCCCCATTGAACTGCCTAAACACCTTTGTCAAAAATCAATTTACCATAAATAGGATTTATTTCTGGACTCTCATTCTGTTCCATTGTATATTCTTATGTCAGCACCACACTATCTTTTTTTTGAAAATATATTTTATTGATTATGCTTTATAGTTGTCCAAATTTTTCCCCATCTGCCCCCCTCTACCCAGTATCCCCCTTACCTGCCACCATCCCTGCCTTCGTTCATGTCCATGGGTCATGCATATAAGTTTTTTGGCTTCTCCATTTCCTATTCTTAATATCCCCCTGTCTATTTTGTACCTACCAAAATGCCTGCACCTTTTCCCTCATTCTCCTCCTTCCCTCTCCAAGCTGATAAACCTCCAAATGATCTCCACATACATGATTCTGTTCCTGTTCTGGTTGTTTGCTTAGTTTGTTATTTTTAGATTCAGTTGTTGATAGTTGTGAATTTGTTGCCTTTTTAATGTTCATAGTTTTGATCTTCTTTTTCTTAAATAAGTCCCTTTAACATTTCATGTAATAATGGTTTGGTGATAATGAACTCCTTTAGCCTTACCTTGTCTGGGAAGCACTTTATCTGCCCTTCAGTTCTAAATGATAGCTTTGCTGGATAGAGTAACCTAGGTTGTAGGTCCTCACTTTTCATCACTTTTAATACTTCTTGCCAGTCCCTCTTGCCTGCAAAGTTTCTTTTGAGAAATCAGCTGATAGTCTTACGGAAACTCCTTTGTAGGTAAGTCTCTGCTTTTCTCTTGCTGCTTGTAAGATTCTCTCTTTATCTTACCCTTTTGATTTTAATTTTAATTATGATGGGTCTTAGTGTGATCCTCTTTGAGTCCAATGTGATTGGGACTCTCTGAGCTTCCTGGAGTTGTATGCTATTTCCTTCACCAAATTAAGGAATTTTTCTTTCATTATTTTTTCAAATAAGTTTTCAATATCTTGCTCTTCCTGTTCTCTTTCTGGTATCCCTATGACTCGCATGATGGTACATTTGGAGATGTCCTAGAGGTTCTTATACTATCCTCATTTTTTTTGAATTATTGTTTCTTCTTGCCATTCTGGTTGAATGCTTATTTCTTCCTTATGTTCCAAATTGTTTATTTTAATCCAAGCTTCCTTCCCTTCACTGTTGGTTCCCTGTAGATTTTTCTTTATTTCACTTACTATAAACTTCATTTCTTCCTTTATGTTGTTGCTGTACTCAATGAGTTCTTTGAGCATCCTGATCACCAGTGTTTTGAATTCTGCATCTGATAGGTTGCTTATCTTTGTTTCATTTAGTTCTTTTTCTGGAGTTTTGTTCTGTTCTTTCATTTGAGCCATATTTCTTTGTCTCCTTAATTTGGCAGCCTCCCTGTGTTTGTTTCTTTGTATTAGGTAGAGCTGCTTTGACTCCGTTTTGGTAGCATGGCCTATTGTAGACAAGGTACCTGTAAACTGTGTGGGGCAGAGCCTTATGGGTGGGGCAACATGCTCTACCACTTTGTGGTTCTGTATGGGGGAGGGTTTGGAGAGCAGAGACAATGCTGCTGCCTGGCTTCTGGAGGCCTGCCCAGCACCTGCCCTGTTTCTAGTCACTTCACCCACTCTGCATACGTCACTGGCACCCTTCCAGCTATTGCCCTGGTGGTGAATCCCAGAGTGGGTGGGTTTGCGTATAACCCACCCACTCTGAGACTGTGTGGGCCCTTTAAGTGCTGTCTCCTGAAAAACTGGCAGTTTCTTCCACTGCCCCAACCTCCATTGGTATTATAGCCAGAAGTTATGGGGATTTATCTTCCTAGTACTGGAACCCTGGGCTGTGCAGTCTGGCTTGCGGCTGGGATTGCTCACTCCCAAGGTACCCCTCCCAATTTTTATACACCACATGTGAATGTGGGACCACCCATCTGCCACCACCACCACACCGTATCTCCTCACCTCTCCGTTAATCTCTGCGTCTCCACCCCGTCTACCTGTCTGGATGAATGTGGCTTCTTTAAATCCTTGGTGGTTGGACTTCCATACAGTTTAATTTTCTGACATTTCTGGGTGATATGTATTTTGAGGTTTAGTTGTAATTCTGTCTGTGGTTGCATGAGGAGGCAAAGCATGTCTATCTATGCCTCCATTTTGACTGGAAAAACTCCACACTATCTTAATTACTGTAGCTTTATAGTACATTTTGAAATGGAAAGGAATAAGTCTTCCAGTTTTAATTTTAAAGATTACTTTTTACTATTCTGAGGACCAGCCTTGCTTACATGGAATAAATCCCACTTATTCATGGTGTATAATTGTTTTCAATGTATTAAAATATTGGTAGTACTCTAAGTTCAGGAGGGATATTTATAGGATTTTTTTTTTTTTGTGAAGTCTTTGTCTGGCTTTGCACTGGCTTCCTGAATGAGTTGAGAAATGTTTCCCCCTCTTCTATTTTAAGGAAGAGATTATGTAGAGTTAGTGTTAATAACCCTTTAAAGATTTGATAGAATTCTCTAGTGAGACTATATGGGCTTTGAGAATTCATTTTGGAGAGCTTTGTAACTAAAAGTTCAATTTCCTTAATAGTTATAGGACTCTTCAGATTGTCTATTTTACCTTAGTTAAAATTTGGCAGTTTTTTTGGCAGTTCCAGCCAAGATGGAGGTGTAGGTAGAAACCTTTCACTTCCTCGCACAATCAAAAGGAGGACAACAACCAGTCTAAAACCAATAAACAACCAAAAGCGCCAGAAAATCATACTGCATGGAACTTCAACAACCAAGGAAATAAAGAAAAAATCAACCAGACTGGTAAGGCGGACCGTGCTGGCCGACTCCGAAAAACCATGACCAGGAGGCTGAGGGGAGGGGCTGCCTTAAGGGGAAAACTGAGACTCAAAGCTGACTGTGGGCTACAGCTGGGGTTGCTGCAGTGGGACATAGCTCCAGTCTGACACAAGAGTCTGTTGCAGAGTGCACTGGAGATGAGCAGGAAAGCAGCATTGTTCACTCTCTGGCCCCTCCCCCACAGGCAGCACAGCAAGGAGAGTCACCCCGCCCCTGTTAATACCTAAGGCCCCACCCCTTACAACTTATCAGCTGCGCCAAGACAAAGAAATGGGGCCGAAATGAAAGAACACAGCAAAACCTCAGAACTAAGCAATGAGGAAATTGCCAACCTATCTGATGGAGAATATAAAGCTCTGGTAATCAAAATGGTCACAGAACTGACTGAACTTGGTCAAAAAATGAAAGAACAAATGAAAGATACCCAAAATGAAATAAAGCAAAATATTCAGGGAACCAACAGTGAAAAGAAAGAAATCAGGATTCAAAGCAACGATTTGGAACAAAAGGAAGATATAAACATCCAACTGGATCAGAACAAAGAAACAAAAATCCAAAAAAATGAAGAAAGGCTGAGGATTCTCTGGGACAACCTGAAATGTTCCAATATCTGAATTATAGGGGTGCCAGAAGGAGAAGAGGAACAGCAAGAAATTGAAAACTTATTTGGACAAATAATGAAGGAAAACTTCCCCAATCTGGTAAAGGAAATAGACTTCCAGAAAGTCCAGGAAGCCCAGAGAGTCCCAAAAAAGTTGGACCAAAGAAGAACACACCAAGGCACATCATCATTAAGTTATCCAAGATCAAAGACAAAGAGAAGACCCTAAAAGCAGCAAGAGAGAAGGAGAGAATTACCTACAAAGGAGTGCCCATAAGGCTATCAACTGATTTCTCAAAAGAAACCTTACAGGCAAGAAGGGGCTAGAAAGAAGTATCAAAGTCATGAAAGGCAAGGACCTACATCCAAGATTACTCTATCCAGCAAAGCTTTCATTTAGAATGGAAGGGCAGATAAAGTGCTTCCCAGATAAGGTCAAGTTCAAGGAGTTCAACATCACCAAGCCCTTATTATATGAAATATTAAAGGGACTTATCTAAGGAAAAGAAACTAAAAAATATGAACAATAAAATGACAACAAACTCACACCTATTAACAAATGAACCTAAAAGAAAAACAATTAAAACAAAAACTAAGCAAACAACCAGAACAGGAGCAGAATCAGAGAAATGGACATCACACGGAGGGATTTCGGGCGGGGAGGGGAGGAATGGGGGGGAAAAGGTACAGGGAAGAAGCAGCATAATTGGTAGGCATAAAATAGAAGGGGAGAGATAAAAAGTGGTATAGGAAACAGAGAACTCAAAGAACTTACATGTACAACCCATGGACATAAACTAAGGGGAGGGGGAATGCTGAAGGGTTGAGGGGCAGGGTGGAGGGGGAATAAAGGGAGAAAATTTGGGAAAACTGTAGTAGCATAATCAATAAAAAATACTTAAAAAATTTTGGCAGTTTTTGGTACTTAAGGAATTGTTCCACTTCTTCTAAGCTGTCATATTTTTGAGCATAAAGTTGTATGTAGTACTCCATCCCTTATGTTTTTAAAGGCTGTAGTATCTGGAATGATATCTCCTATTTCATTGCTAATATTAGTGATTTGTGTTCTGTTTTGTCAGTCTTGTTAGAGATTTATCAATTTTACTGATATTATAAAGAACCAGCTTTTTATTTCCTTGTTTTTTTTTCTATTTCCAATTTTATCTTCTGCGCTTATTTTTATTTTATTCCTTTGACTTGCTTTTCTAGTTTCTTGAGATAAGAACTTAAGTTATTGGAGGACTGAAGATGGAGGAGGAGAGGTAGAAGCTACACTAACCTCTTCCCAGGACCAAACTGGAATTCAACTAAATTATAGAAAAATCATCCTGAATAACCAACTGAACACTAGCTGGAGAGAAATCTTATAACAATGGACAGATAGAAAAAGCTACTTCACCACATGTCTGGTAGGGAGTGCAAAGGAGGTGAGAGGGGGCTGACTGAGCTTCCACGGGCGGCAACTGAATTTTCAGAGGGATATTTCAATAGTCAAGCGGCTCCCCCTAAGAAGTGTGGGGTCTAAACCCCAAACTGGGTTCTCCAGCCTATAGCACCAGAACTGGGATAGGAACCCAAATAATATATGGCTACGAAGAGCAGCAGGGTTTTTGTCCACCAGGGAGAGATGACTGGATGCAGAGAGCCTCTTAAAGGGCCAATGCACAAAATTCAATGCAGCCACTTACCCTGGGCTCTAGCAGAGGGAGAGCAGAGTGGACTAGAGATGCACGAGGAGAGTCTGCAGCTGGTGGCTCTGGGGAGAGAACTGAAGGAACAGCCACCAGGATCCCTGTGCTGAGTTATTCCCCATACTTCAGAAGCCATCTCTCTCAGACAGAGCACTCCTGTCCACGTGGCATCAGCCAGAGGGGAAGCAATAGCTCTGCCCACAGGAATTACTCTGCCTGTAATGTGGTGCTTAAGGCCTGCTGCGGAGGAGTACAGCTGGAAGACATTCACTGATTAACCCTAGAGAGAGCCCGCAGGCAGAGGCAGATTACTGGGAGCTCTGAAATGTTAGCTGATCCTCTCCTAGGCCGGGTGCTGATAAAACCCAGTCTTGGTGCATAGCTTGTTTTTTTCTGTACACACCCACATCCAGCAGAGGGAGCCACAAGCTATGGATTGCAGATAGCTCCAAACAGGTTGCCCAGGGCTAGTCATATGCACAATTTGACTTAGGTCTGCAACAGAGTCTTGTAAATCTACTTAATATATTGCAACAAACACAAAGAGGCAGTCAAAATGGGAAGACAAAGAAATAGCCCCAAATGAAAGAACAAGAGAATTCTCCAGAAGAAGAACTAGATGAATTGGAGGCAAGCAATTTATCAGATAGCATTTAGAGTAATGGTTATAAGAATACTTAACAGCATGAAAAAAGATATGGAAACCATAAAAGAAGACCAGTCAGAAAAAAGAATGCAATATCTGAAATAAATTACATACTGGAAAGAATAAACAGGATAGATGAAGCAGAGGATCGAATCAGTTAACTGGAAGACAAGATAGAAAAAACACCCAAGAAAAGCAGCAAAAAGAAAAAAGAATTTAAAAAAATGAGAACTTACTAAATATTTTGGACAAAGTGAAGTGTAACAACATCAGCATCGTGGGAATACCAGGAGAAAAGAGAAAGGGGTTGAGAACCTATTTGAAGAAATAATGACCAAGAACTTCCCTAATTTGGTGAAGGAAAAAGTCACACAAGTCCAGGAAGCTCATAGAGTCCCAAACAAATTGGGCCCAAGGAGGCCTATACCAAGACACATCATCATTAAAATGGCAAGGCCTAAAGCAGGGTGTCGAACTCATTTTCATCGGGGGTCACATCAGCCTTGCAGTTGCCTTGAAAGGGCTGAATGTAATTTTAGGACTGTATAAATGTAACCACTCCTTAACTAGGGGCAAGGAGCTCAGCACTGCCGCCGGGTAGAAACAAGGTGCCAGGCCAGATAAAACAAGGTAGAGGGCTGGATTCCTTGTGTTTGCCACCTGTGGCCTAAAGCAAGGAGAGAATCCTAAAGCTGCAAAAGAAAAGCAGGTGGTTAGATACAAGAGAGTACCAATTACTTTAATCTAATCCCTCAAAGAAACATTTCAAGCCAGAAGGGAGGGGCATGAAATATACAAGGTGATGAAAAGCTAGGATCTACAACCAAGACTTTTCCCAGCAAGGCTATCATTTAAAATCAAAGAAGAGGCTTATGGTCAAGATGGCAGCATAGGCAGACATGGCTCGCCTCTTTGCACAACCGCATCCAAATTACAGCTAAAATATAGAACAATCACCACTCAGAACCATTAGAAATTGAGTTGAATAGAAGTCTGACAACTACAGAATTAAAGAAACCATATCCATCAAGACTGGTAGGAGGGGCGCAGGTACGAAGGGGTTCTTCTCTCACCCACATGTGGTGGATTAAAATTTGGGAGGGATATCTTGTGAGGAAGGAGTTTCATCCCCACACCAGGCCCCCTAGCTAAGGGTTCCAGTGCCAGGAATATAAATCCCCATAATTTCTGGCTGCAAAACCCAGTGGGAATTGAGTCAATGGAAGAAATTTCTGGAGCCCCAAGCAGTTCCTCTTTAAAAAACCCCATGTGGACTCACATACTCAGATTCACTCCCTGTGAGCTGCAGCACCAGGGTGGCAGCTGGAAAGGCATTGGCGGCATACTGGGAGAGGCTGAAGTGTCTTGGATCAAGGCGAGCACAGGCCATTTTCCGTTTTTCGAGACCTCCACCCACGGGGCCATGGAACCAGCAGGCTGGTGCCATATTTGAGATTCCATCAACCTTGCTAACACTCTTTGACCCCCCTTGGAGATCCCCAGACACTCTCTCCCATCCAACTTAAGGGCCCACCCAAGTTGCTTTTTCCATATGAATGGCTGGTGTTGGCTCATGCTTCATAGCTTTCTAAATCCTATCAGACAAGCAACAGCTGGCCTCAGTAAACTCCAGGCTGGGCACTAGCAGCAGCCAGATTAGTTTCACAGCTTTGCTTCACCTGAGAATTTCCAAGCACAAAACAAGTAGCAGCCTTCTCAGATTGCTTTATAGCTCAGGAAAGCTGGCCCCAGGCAAAATACAGATGGGGGCTGATACTGACCTTCACCACCTGTGAAACCCCAGGGCCAGCACACCCAGTGGACAGCTACAGACCATGTCAGAGCACTATCACCCTGACCCTGCACAGCTGATCCTCCATAGAGGGCGGAGGTTGGTGGCAAGTGGACACAGCCAATCCTTGCAGCTGATTGGCCTGGGTAAATCCCTCCCATTGACCTGCCAACAGCAACCAAGGCTCAACTACAAGAGGCGGGTATACTCAGCCCACATGAAGGGTGTACCTTGAGTACCCAGCTTGGGTGATAGGAGAGGCAGTGTCACCTGACCCTACAGGACAACAATATTCTGTTGTTTCCAAGGAACATTTAAAGTGGTTTTAATGGATACATACTATATACAGAAATATAAATTACACATAGGCAAAAAAAGAAAAATAAAAAGGAAAAAAAGGGACAAGAGTAAGTCTGGTACAAAACTGCTTCCTGTGACTTTCTACACCTTCAATAAATATCTTGTAAGAGAGCACACTGTTGGAGTATTTCCTGTGCCATCTCTTACTGGGTCCTCAGAAGCACTTGGGATGGGGCATGGGGGCAGCAAGGTAGACTCCTGACATGGAGGGACCCTCTGGATATGCTATAGAGTGAGATAAGTTCCCATGGAACTTACCCTATAGTACTCCATAGATTTCCTGCTCCTGAAACATAGTTGATTTTTTTCTTAAATACTCCTGAGTTCTCTCTTTGACAATGCTCATGGTTCTGAATGGTGTAACCTAGTAGAAGACTCAGGCTACTAAGTTCTTGAGGAATCACATCTCATTTGGGTTCATTACAAGTCAGAGACTATCTACATATGCAGAGAATGGGAACCAAGGCTAAAACTAAGTCATTAATTCCTAAAACTCTTGTTTTTAAAATTCTTCTATTTGATTCTCAGAATCTAAGCCCAAACTTGTTAAATGTAGACTTGCAGTGTCCTTGCCAAGTCACCTGGAAGTCTAGGTGATGCTGACGACATGCAGGAGCTAAGAAGTAGCCACTGAAGTGGTGCTGTGACCGGTGACTAAATGACCACACTCCTTCCACTATGGGAGCTGTCTCTCTCCTGAGGAATAAAAGAACACAAAAGATCCAGTCAGCTGGGCTCTGTTGTCTATGCATACAATACACAAGGTGTGCTTGGTTCAGGTACAAATCTTAGGTGAGTGGTGGCTGCTGGGACAACAGATCTGAATCCAGAAATTATTTTTTAACTCTTCATAAAGTCAGGCTCTCCTGAAGGGGTTAGGTTTCTCTTCCTATCTTTCTTGAGCCTCCCCCAAACATCTTTAATTTCTGAAAATTTCATTCAGTCTCATTCACTCTGCCTTTTGCTGAGTTTTAACATCTTCAAGGCTCCCTTAGATTGAAAAAGAAAGGTACCCTGCTTCATTCATCAGTCTATCTCTCCACCATTCATTCATAAAGCCACGGCCCAGTTCTTTCCCTGTTTACGTTCTCCCGAACTATTCCTTCCCAGCCCTCATCTAAAAGGTTTAGCTTCATATTTTAGTACTTCTCTGAAGTTATTTTTCAAAGATCACTAATTACCTCTTCCTAACCAAATTCAGTCACTTTTCTTCAGACATTTTTCCACTTGACCTTTTGGCTTTTTCAACTTGCTTTATGAGGCAAGGACTATGGTTTGCAGTCCTCATATTTCTCTTCATATTGGTAGGGACTGTTTTATTTAGGTTCTGAATATCTGAAGCTGTAGTCCATGAATGTGCCCTTTCTTATCTTATTTGAAATGGCAAGATAAGGTATCTATCCCAAAACATATTGATCAAAATACATCATATATGTATGTATATTCATTGTTACTTCTTTAAAAACTTCTGTGTATTTCCATTTTATCAGGAAAGTGAGTTTTAGGGCAGGGGGTTTCCAATCAAAAATCTATGGGATAAATATTTCCTGACACAAAGGAAAGCAACAAAATGGGGCAAAAGGAACTTGTTCAGGGTTTGCTGGAAAAAAACAAAACAAAACAAACAAAAACACCTAGACGTTTTCAAGGATAGACATTTTACTGAAAGGAGAAGATGAAGTATCCTGATATATATATATACATTTTTTTTTTATTAAGATAGAGTCAAGAAAAAAGAAAAACAATCCTGGACTCTCTACAGAAAGTTTGAGTCTAGCTTGGAGAGGAAAGAACGCAGTGATTTTCTCTTAGAACAGGTATTAGAACAGGTATGTACAGACCAAGTTCAGAACAAATCAGAAATATCTTGAAAAGTCCTTTCTGATAGGGCATGATTGGAAAGAAAGGTGGGAAGGAGGCCAGAACACAGAGACCACTTAGTCTGGAACCGCTGGAGTTTAAAGCTTGGTGTTACTGCTTCTTACATTTCCGAAGTTGCAGCCTTCGGGGCAGTGCAAAGACCAGAGACCTAAAACGAGAAGACCTCAGCTAGCGTCCTAGTTCTGGAGTCAAATGAGAGATTCCTCAACATAACTTCCATTTTCTCGTGGGCACCATTCAGAAAACAGTTCTTAGCTATTTAGCACTCCAATGAGATCATTTACATGGAAGTTCTTGTCTTTTTAAAAAACATGCTTAAGAGTGAAGATTTCACGTGAGTCAGAGGATTTTTTGAATAATTTGTATTTTTCTGAATATTTAATAAAGTATTTTTAATAAGTATTTTGTAAAAAAAGTTATGGTGAAGCTATAGCTGCTGAAAGCCTGATTTAAGAAAATGGTAATAGGCTTTCAGTCAAGATAGAGACATAGGTAGGTAGGCATAAGCATAGGTAAGCTTCACTTCCTCACACAACCAAAAAAAGGATAACAACCAATTTAAAAACAAATCAACAACAACAACAACAACAAAAAACAACCAGAACTGACAGAAAATCTAATTGCATGGAAGTCCAACAACCAAGTAATTAAATAAATATTTGTCCAGACTTGTAGGAGGGGCAGAGACAGAAAGCTGGGCTGTGAGGACGCGCAACATGGCAGCAGCTGGAAGAACAGGGCAAGTAAGGCAGCAGCGGGCAGATTGGGTGGTCCCACATTCATCTGCGGATAAGCTGGGAGGAACAAATGGGGTGCAAGACAGACCCTGCAATCCAGGGTTCTAGTGTGGGAAACTAAAGACTCAAAACCTCCGGCTATAAAATCTTATGGGGGTTGCAGCAGCGGGAGAAACTCCCAGTCTCACAGGAGAGTTTGTTGGAGGGGACCACAGGGTCCTAAAATGTACACAAACTCACCCACATGGGAATCAGTACCTGAAAGGGCACAATCTGCTTGTGGGAAGTGAGAGAAGTGCCTGAAAGCGGGGTGAGAGCCAAACAAGCAGCATTATTTCGTCTCTGACCTCTCCCCAATATACAGCGCCATAGTGCCACAACTCAGCAAAGTGTGTTGCCCTGCCCCGGTGAATACCTAAGGCTCTGCCCCTTAAAATGTAACAGGTGTACCAAGACAAAGAAATATGGCCCAAATGAAAGAACAGATCAAAACCCCAGAAAAAGAACTAAGTGACAAGGAGGTGGACAACTTATCAGATGCAGAGTTGAAAACACTGGTAATCAGGATGCTCACAGAAATGATTGAGTATGGTTCCAGAATAGAGGAAGAAGTAATGGCTATGCAAAGTGAAATAAAGAAAAATATACAGGAAATCAACAGTGAAGGGAAGGAAACTGGGATCAAATCAAAGATTTGGAACAAAAGGAAGAGATAAACATTCGACTGGAACAGAATGAACAAACAAGAATTCAAAAAAAATGAGGAGAGGCTGAGGAACCTTTGGGACAACTTTAAACATTCCAACATCTGAATCATAGGGTGTGCCTGAAGGAGAAGAGGAAGAGAAAGAAATTGAAAACTTATTTGAAAAAATAATGAAGGAAAACTTCCCTAATCTGGTGAAGGAAATAGACATGAAAGTCCAGGAAACTCAGAGAGTCCCAAAGTTGGATCCAAGGAGAAACACATCATAAGTAAGTTACCCAAGTTTAAAGATAAGGAGAGAATCTTAAAAGGAAAGAGGAAAGGAGTTACCTACAAAGCAGTTCCCATAAGACTACAAGCTGATTTCTCAAAAGAATCCTTATGGGCGAGAAGGGGCTGGAAAGAAGTATTCGAAGTCATGAAAAGCGTGGACCTACATCCAAGATTACTCTATCCAGCAAAGCTATCATTTAGAAGGAAGGGCAGATAAAGTGCTTCCCAGATAAGGTCAAGTTAAAGGAGTTCAACATCACCAAGCCCTTATTATATGAAATGTTAAAGGGATTTATCTAAGAAGTAGAAGAAGATTGAAACTATGAACAGTAAAATGACAACAAACTCACAACTATCAACAACTGAACCTAAGAACAAAAACAAAAACAAACTAAGCAAACAGAACAGGAAGAGAATCACAGAAATGGAGATCACAAAGAGGGTTATCAGCAGGGAGGGGGTGGGGGGAGAGAATTGGGGGAAAAGGTACAGAGAATAAGTAGCATAAATGGTAGGTAGAAAACAGACAGGGGAAGGTTAAGAATAGTATAGGAAATGGTTAAGCCAAAAACTTGTATGTACAACCATGGACATAAACTAAAGAGGGGACTAATCCTGAAAGGAGGAACGGTGCAGGACGGAGGGGGTAAATGGGAGAAATGAAGTGAGACAACTGTAATAGCATAATCAATAAAATATACTTTAAAAAAAGAAAATAGTAATAAATCATATCCACTCAAGGGGTAAACAAACTTCAAGTTATACATAATCAAAGATCACCATCTAGTGGCCCAAGTGTTTTATAACTTCCAAAGGTCCAAGGCTTCTTTCAGAGGCTAAGAAGGTGTGTGGGAAGCACCCAGCCCCACCGAGCAGAGGAGAAGAGTAAGATTTTGGCCTCACTAAAGGCATTCAATGTTCAAGTTACACACAAAGCACTATGCCCTTCTAACCAACCAATCTTCCAAATCGAGTTTTGGTCCTGGCCTCTGGTCACTCAGAATACGAGCGGACAGTTGACTGTGATTAAAGTAAAGTGAAAGCTCTTTGGGAGATACGCTCAGAGACATCCAAAACAACGAGGGCTTTAAAAATTGTCTTCAGTGAAATCTTTGCCTCTCACCAGCAACTTTACAGTAAAAAATACGGTTTACTTGTGGTAGAATTATTGGCGTATACATCTGTATGATTAAGGAAGCTTTCAGGAAATGAAGAAATAAAGTCACCCACACAGCATGACTGAAAAGGGCGCAGGTGCGAGAGCCAGAGGACTGTTCCAGTTCTGGCTTCACTCCCTGTTGTCAGCACGACTCTGGGCATGTTCCTTAATCTCACTGAGCCCCGAGTGGCTATTGAAAGGATTATATGAAATTAGGCTTGAAAAGGGCTTACCCCAGTGTCTGGAACATAACTGGCATTCCTTTCATCCTTCTCTAACTTAAAAGAAACCACATAATTTAACTGAGAAGAAAATAAAGACAAGGAGGAAAAAGAAAATAGGGTTTGGGTTAAGGCCCAAAGCTGGCTTTTAAATTGCATTTCTTTGTTAAAATAAAGTTAAGAGACAGTTTAGTCACTTTATAACTGAAGTAACAGCAGTTTTCCCAGATCTAAATGATTCTGTGCTTTCCCTCAGGATGTAATTTTCTTATTGGCAACACAGGAGGGAGAGTTGTACCTACTGTAAAGCAAAGTCAACAGTACAAATCTTGCCCAGTGTCATAAGGATTACATGAGGTGTAGCACAAATGTCCATAGCTCGGTACCACCTAGGATACTACTAATTTTCAGTATTACTGATCTTTGCCTCTCTCATGGGACATCGGTGAGAATATGATACGATTGTCATTGATTATTTCAGAAACGCCTACAGGCCTTCGCTGCATCTTCACAAATCACTCTCTCACCAAGGAGCTTCCTAGAAAGACCAGCACTGTGGCTCTCACAGGTATCTGTTCCTTTGTACACATTGTGTGCACTGGTTTTTAAACAAATTACAGCAGAATCTGCATTTCCAAATGTGTTCTGTATGCTTCAAAATGAGACTGGAATTCTTGTTCCTATAATATCCCTCTCCTTGGGAACTGCTCTTAGAGCTCCATATCCCTTTATCTCAACAGAATGAAAACAGAAAAAGGATTCTGAACAAATAGAGTAATAGATTTTTGTAGGTAGCTTGTAAGTTGACTCTGAAGGTAGGTAGTTGATAAGTATTTTTTGAGTCATGACAGCATGATTTCGCAAAGTGACAACATTAAAAGAATACCAGAGCCCTGACTAGCATGGCTCAGTTGCTCAGTTGCGTCACCCGGCAAAGCGAAGGTTGCCAGTTTGGTTCCTGGTCAGGGCACGTGCCTAGGTTTGCAGTTTTGGTCCCTGGTCGGGGCTTGCAGAAAAGGCAACCAATCAATGTTTCTGTCTCACATTGATGTTTCTCCCCCTTTCTCTTTCCCTTCTGCTCTCCCTAAAAATAAATAAATAAAATCTTCAAAAGAATACCATCATTTGGGTGTATTGATTATGAAATGATTTTTAAAGTTACATCTTTTAAAAAAATGGTCTCTATCCAGAGGCCTAAAGCCTACATCCCTTAGTAACCCTTTCAGGCTGGTAAGCTGACCCGCACAGAGATAACCTTGCCTGTTCGCAGAATCCTCAAGTTTTGAACCACATTTGATCTTTTTTCTTATCTTAATCAGTTCAATGATCCTTTCCCAGGAAGGGGGCGGGGGTTTCAGAGGACCTCATCTTTGACTTCAACAGGGTCTCGCACACTGACTTGAAGCGCCCAGAAGTAGCACATACATCCTCTGTCACACCACGTGTTCTAATTTGGGGTATGGAAATACAGTTGCTAAGTAAAGCAAAGCAGCTGTGACAGGAAGTAAAGCTTCAGCCATCAAGACCAGTGTTCAAGTCCTGGTGTCACTACTCACTTAGTGCTTAATTATTCTGAGCCTCATTTCCTCATCTGTGAAATGGAGGGACCTGAGGATGAGAAAGCCTTTTGTAAGCATCCAGCACCTCACCTGCCCTCTGCACTCACTAGGTCCCTTCTAGCTCTATAAGAGGTGTCTCACTACAGGGCTAGCTGAGCAAAACAGGGGAGAGGTACCCTCAGCAGTAGCATGTGAGGTGGTCTTGTCAGCTATGGCCAAGCCTGGCTGAAGGGTCCCTTCTGACCAAGCCCTACCCTCAGCAGGATGTCCCAGGCTCACCGAGCGCCTCTCCACATTCCCTTTTTTCCTGCCATTCTTGCCTGGGATGACATCCAGTGAGCGGTAGCTGGGTGGCTTCTCCTCAGGCCAGTTTGGGGAGTGGGGGCGGCGGCGGTGGGCCCCCCAGCTCCGGGGTTGCCTCTCCTTCTCTTCCTCAGAGCTCCAAGAACTGAGGCCTGAGGGCAAGGGAGGGGAGTAGCTACGGGGCCTGCGTGTCTTGTGCCTGTGGGCACTCTCCCGGGGGCTGGGCCTACGGGGTCTGTCTGGGTAATGGCTCCGGCTCCGGCTCCGGCTCCGGAGAGGCAGGTGGTTGAGCCACTGCCAGCGGTCCTCACTGGATGAAGGGCCATCGCTGAGGCTGTCCCCGTCTGACCAGGGCATGGGTGATGTGTTCAGCCTGGAGCTGCGGTGCCTTCCACCCCGAAGCTGGTCCAGCTCCCTTCGTTCCAATGCCCATCGCTTAGCCTCTCGGTCCTGGAGCTCCTGGTGGAAATCAGAGAGGTGGTGGTGCTGCCTTCTCTCCTCACTCAGATGCCAGGGTCCTGGAGAAACTGGGGGAAGCCATTGCTGGTGGGAGGAGTTGCTGGTCCTCTGAGAAGACGGCAGGTGCCTGATCAGTGGGGGCAGGCGGATGATTCTGCGTTCCACAACCTCGGAGCCCAGGGAGGACAGCATACTGAACGGTTGGCCAGATATGGCTTTGACGTCAGGGGTCAGGGGTAGGGCTGGGTTGAAATTCCGCAGCTCTTTCTCCAAATACTCCAGAACACCATTGGCAATGGGAGGGTGAGCAGTGGTCTGGGTCACTGGCATCTGTGGGAGGCTGGATTGCAGGGACAAATCTGTATGAAGACAAGGATAAGAACTTGGAGAAAAGCTGACCCACAGCATGCTCCTCAGAACTGGGACACCAAAATGCCACATTATTTAGCTTGCATCCATCCCTCCCACCCTCAACTATATACATACCCATCATATTGGTCAAAAAGGCCCAAGGAAGCCTGTGCTCCTACCCCTGCCCCCTCCCACCCTAAATCTCGGCAAGGTTTACCTCGCTGCAGCAGTTGGTTCATTGGATAAGATGAGAACTGGGAGCTTCTGTCCGCCCCCCAGTACAGGGGTTTTTCCATCATCTGAGGACCTAGGGCCTGAGCCTGCTTCATTTGGCGGTGGCGGGCCAGGGCTGTGGGGGAAAAGGTGAAATGCAGACCGTTACCCAGGGCAAGGCCCACACCTCCCACTTCACTTCTCACTGCCAAGCAGCCTTGCTAGAAGGCCAGTTCCCCTCCTCAAAGTTCATTATGAACTGTCTTGCATAGGAGTTAGAGGCAACGGGGTAGGAATCAATTGTTCCTCTGGGAATGAACTGGGAATAAATTTCCTGGGCAAGACTGTGATTCCCGCACCTCAGGTTAGTATAAAATTGACTTCCTAATCTTGAAAACATGTCATCATCCTGCCCATTCCCAAGGTCACCTATAATGTATAGGGATATCCATGGTAATCAGCAGGCAGTGAAATCTCAGGCCATACACCAACAAGGTCTTCAGCCACAGACCAAATACAGCCGGCACAGATGCCAGAGTTTAGAGGAGGCTGTGAGTCAGGGGCCGCCAGGGAAGCTCAGGGCTGCCTGCTCAGAGTGGGAAAAGGAAAAGAGAAGGATGTAGATGCTGAGGTAAATGGGCAGAATTACTGGTAAAGAATGTTTCTAGCTAGTATCCTGCCCCAGTAGGAGAAAACCAGGGGAAGGCAAGAGAAAGCAAGAAGCTGAAGTGGATCCAGTGGATGTTTTGTACCCTTCTCCTCGACCTTAGTAAGGGCTGGGGTTTTCCCTAAGCGGGGGAATCTCTGAGGGGTGGGGTGAGGCAGAGAAGGGACAAAGGAAATACCATTTCCTGTCAGGGCAAAAATAATAATATCAAAAAGCAGCACAAGGTTTCCATGGACATGTTACTCTAGTCCCCTAGGTGCAGTTGGTCTGAAGCTCATAGCCTACAGTGAGTGAATTTTAAAAATAAAAGCATTTTGGTTGTTTTTGTTCATGATTTCTGTTTTGAGGTAACTTGGACAAGTGCCATGTCTCCCAAAGTCCCTGACTATCCATGCATATATGAAGTGTGCTTGTGTGTTTGAGAGCAGGAAGTGCCTCCCTCAGGCCCCCAGCCTGGCACTCTCACCTCCTCCTGGGTCCCCAAGCCCAGCAGCCACCCCTGACACAGCAGACTCTGCCTGAAGCTTCCTCCTGCCACCGTAGAGGGAAAAGAAGGCAGGCGTTCTAGACCCAGCAGCACAGGGTGGAGGATTTGGTGAGGCCACCGGACAGCTACTCAGCAGCTTGTTTCCAGCGTGAAAAAAACTTCCAGCACAACAGGAAGTGGTTGCAGCAGAGCCCCCCGAAATGTCTGGAGCTCCAGCCCTGATGGTGACTCACAGCCCAGCCTGGAGGAAACTGAATGCAAACTTACAGCAGCTCACCCATCTGCTACACCTTCAAGCCAACCGACAGCACTCCAGACCCTCCAAAGACAAGTCCACATGCTCAGTTCTTTCCTCTTGCTTTTGCCAACACATGCCTCCCCCAGCTCCCTGTGTGTGCCACCATTAGCATACATAATACCTGCTCGATGTGTGCCACTTTACATAAGCTAACTGGCCCTCAGAGAAATCTTCGGTGTGGGATCAGATGAGGAAGTTGGGCTCCTAGAGGTTACCCCCCAGCCCACAGTCCAACAGCAGGTGACTGGCAGAGACAGAGTGTGACCCGTGTCTGACACCCATGTCTGTACTCTTTCTGCCAAACCACTGAGTCCCTAGACTCCTTTATTTCTGTGAAACAAAAAACCCTTGCTCAGCACTACCTCATTTCTCTCCAGCTCATCTCTACACCTTTCAAACCCCCTCCAGCTTAGTCTCTGCCCCCAAGGCCTGGGGACATCTGGTTCCATTGGGAACAACCTTATACAACCCCTGCCCCTCTAACTGACTCCTGGCTTCCTCTCCTAAAATTATTCCCCAAAGGGCCGAAATAATTTTAGGCCCTCCTAAAATTGTAACTACTCCTTAACTGTTAAGGAGTTGCAATTACATTTGGCCTTTTGAAGGCAACCGTGAGGCTGATATGCCCACCCCGCCTCTCCCCTGCCCCAGGTAAAAATGAGTTTGATACCCCTGCTCCAAATGGTACCATTCCTCTGTTTGGTCACTTCCTTTGCCTACTCCCCAGTTGAACAGGACAGAAAGGGAGCATTAGGCTTACTCCTTGCTCTCTAAATACTTTTCTTTATTTCTTAAAAATCCTCACCTGAGCATTTGTTTATTGATTTTACACAGAGAGGAAGGGAAGGGGGTGAAACAGAGGAGAGGGGAGGGGAGAGCAGGGGAAAGGAGGAGAGGGAAGGAGAAGGGAGGGGAGGGAAGGAGAAGAGAGAAGAGAAAACATTGATTGGTTGCCTCCCCCAGGGTTCACAAACCTAGGCATGTGCCCTGACCAGGGATGGAACCCACAGTGCTTTGCTGTACCAGATGATGCTCCAGTCAACAAAGCCACTCTGCCAGGGCTCTCCAAATGACCTTTTAAGTTAAACAGACTCCCTGCACAGATAACTCCCTCGGGATCCTTCCAGATCCTTCATGATATTTCTGTAAAATTTTCACACACTCCAGAGAGTCACCCACCTGTTCGTTTCTTAGCTGCTACTACCTTTTTTCTCAGGGGTCCTCCCTTCTCTGATGCACGGGAACTAATAACAGGAAAACACAGCCTCTGAGCTTCTCCCTTGCCATCCTGACCCTGGAAACAGCCCCATAGGGACGTATAAACTGTCAGGGTTTTCTGCTGCTCAGCTAAAGGGGAATCAGACAGGCAATAAAATAAGCAGCACAGAGAAAGTAACACAGCTTCAAAAGACTCCTAGAAAGTTATCTTGGAACTGCAGTGGAGTGAAAGTCTGCCTCGCTCACCTTTAATGAGCTGATTAAAAATAGAGTCTCATGGATCCCACTTCCGAGAAACTCTCTTTCAGTCTAATGCAAGGCAAAAAAATCTGTGTTTTCAACAAGTTCCCTCATTCTAATGCAGGGACTGAAATTGGAGTTGACTATTGAGGATCCTCAAAACCTTATGAAAAGTATGATCCTCAGGGATAGGTTTCCTTACATACAGCTTTGAGGGTCAGATGGACCTAACGGAACCCCAGCATGTACTAGCTGTGTGATGCTGAGTACGTTTTCAGAGGGTCTAAGCCAAGTCTCCTCATACGTGAGATAGGAGTAATACCTACACTTCACAAGATTGTTGAGGTTAAGTGAGGAAATAAACAAAAAGTGCCTAACATATGACTGTCAACAGATAGTGGCTCTCCCTGTTTTAATAAACTGTTAGAATAAGCTGCTTTTTTTGCCTTAGATCCCATAGGAGACAAAAGTACACATTGGAGACTAAACCACTCAATGCCACTCATCTTCATTTCTCAGGAAAACCTGGGGCATATTCTTTAATATGTCTCCTTCCTGATAGAATGACACTCAAAACCTCCCCCTCCTCCAGAGACCTGCGCCTCTTGTCCTCCGCAGCCAGCATCATCTGTGGGCATCACCTGTGGTTCCTCTGAAGCGCTCCAACCGCACTTGCTTGTAACTGCTTACCATTCTTCCCACCTCTTCTCCACTGTTACAGAACTCACTCTTTGCCCTCTTTTGATCTAGGGTCACACGGTCCTTTTTCTTTTTCCCATATTACCAGTCACCCATATGACTTGACTGGCTAGTCATTTCATTAACATCCTCAGAAGCTTTCTAGAATCCCACACCCTTTGAACTCTTACAAACTCAGCTTTAGGGAACCATCAGCACATGCTTCCTGGCCACATACTGCTGGAGCTGACTGCACTGCAGGGGAACTGACCTCAAGGAGCCCTCCTCCCTCCTGACTTTCCCTGACTGATCTATCGACCCTGCTTCCCTGTCTAGAGCAGCAGTTTAAACATATCCCACTTCTCATGTCTTACCCTCCTCATGAATTTTCAGCCGATGATATCATCTTTGTTGAGGAAGAGGAACCAGCCCTGGGTAAGGAATCAAGAGACCTAGTTCTAGTCCAGGCTCCCCCACTAACAAACAGTGTACACTTGTGGGAAAGTCTCACTAGGCCTCACATCCCTCACCTGTGAGGCTGATGGGGTGGTGCATGGCATAGATCAGAGACTCCAGTGTGGCCTGTGGCCTACTGCAGGGCGTGCTACAGGTTCTGTGGGGACGAGGGCCAGTAAACGGCCTGGGAATGAAAATTGTTTCTCCAGTTCTCACAGAAAAAAATAAGTTTCCATTTCAATAACTTTCATCTTTAAGTTCTACTGTTGGTTGTTTACTAGTACTAAGTAAATTATCAAAAGTTACTGAAATGTGCCCTGACTGGTGTGGCGCAGTGGGCTGGGTGTTATCCTACAAGGCAAAAGGTCACGGGTTTGATTCCCAGTCAGAGAACATGCTTGGGTTGCAGGTTTGGTCCCCAGTCGGGGTACGTACAAGTGATAACCAGCTGATGTTTCTCGTTCACATCGATGGTCCTCTCCCTCTTTTTCTCCCTCCCTTCCCCTCTCTCTAAAAATAAACAAAACCTTTTTTAAAAAAAGAGTTACTGAAATGTGGTGTCATTTTCATTTTTCTCCTCTACTAACTCTCACTAGAAAGTGGAGCAGGTTAGGGAGGTTGGCTGTGGTCAGAGAAATTCAAGAACCACTGACATCATTCTTAAAGCTCTCTTCTGTGTCTAGAATTTTGATTTGCCCAGTGTGATCTGCCTCAGCTTCCTCCCTTATATTTTAATCACTGTCCATATTATGATGACTTCCTTGCTCCCTTCAGAGGTCAGGCTGTCCTTCCTTTCATTTCTAAAGGCAGTCATTTCACTGTAAGCCTGACATCACTCCCATTGGCTCCATCAGTCCTCGGTGATCACCTCCCTTTACTGATTTTCCATAGGCCTTGGGTCTTTGCCTACAAATATGCTTATGGTTATCTTTTACAAAACCAAACAAAAACAGTCTCTCTCTCTCTCTCTCTCTCACACACACACACACACACCCCATTCTCTAAGAGCTTTCCTAACAACTTCTGTCCCCTCCATATAATCTCCTCTCGTCACCAAACTTCTCAGGACAGTGACTCACTTCGGAAGTGACCTCATCTGCTCCAGTCTAGGGACCTTTATTTGTGGACTGCATTTCTTGCCTTTACCAGTTCTTCTAAATGAACTCTAACCACTTTAGGAGGAACTACTCTCCCCGGGAACTTATTTATCAGCTGACTGACAGTGAATACATCTATCGTTTATAGAGGGTTTGCCCTCAGTTCTACCTGTTTTGAGTGTCCCACTGATTTAGGAATTCCAAGAAGGCATTTGGGAGGGTTTTTCTTTTCCTGTACATTACTACTCTAGTGACAGCGACTTCTCCATGGCGTCTCCCCCGGAGGCCCCTTAAAGGTAGGGAGCACCACAGCCCAATATTGAGTTTTCTGCTATTTTTCCTCTTTTTAAGAAGTTTATTGGTATTATAGCCAACCATTGTGATCTACACATAGAGGTTGTGGCAGGCTCTACTGCAGGAAATTCAGGCTCTCATAAGTCAGATAAACATGGATCAAATGCTGTACTACCGCTGCTCCTACTGTGTGACTTCTCTGACCTTCAGTCCCCTCATCTGTTAAAAAGTGATGATACCTGCCTTCTAGGGCTGCGAAGACTCAATGGAGAAATATATGCAAAGGGCCTACGCAGACCAAATATCCAATAAAAGTTAGTTCCCTTTTCCTGTAAGATAGCAACCTCAGAACACAGGCCTGAAACCAGACTTAGACCACTGACCTTCTTGACACTGTACATTAGGTTTTGTTTCCATCTTAAGAGGCAATTCCTTATTTCCCCCTTTAAAAAATTCCCTTTCAAAAGGACCAAAACGACAAGAGTGGTTATCTTTGGATACTAAGATTAGTCTTTACATATTCCAGAATTTCTCAAATTTTCTACAACGTAATACTTATCAGGAAAAGGAAATGTTATTTTTGTTATTTTAAAAACACAAATACCCCTTCCATGAAAAGAAGTTAATTTCACTCCAGCTATCTACGAAGAAAAGATTATTGTACAATAATTTATTATTCTTTAATCTTCACCATGTGTCCTACAGCCAAATTGTTTAGGGCATGTCATAATTCTGTTTTAAAAAGTCAAATGTCAGCCCTGACTGGTGTGGCTCAGTGGCTTGGGCAGCATGTCACAGACCAAATGGTCACTGGTTCGGATCCCAGCTGGGGCAGGTGCCTGAGTTGCAGGCCGGATCCTTGACCAGGGGTATGCGAGAGGTGACTGATCAATGTTTCTCTCGCACACAGATGTTTCTCTTCCTCACTCTGTCCTTCCTTTCTCTTTTCTCTAAAAATAAATAAATATTTTTTTAAAAAGTCAAATTTCAGACCAAAGAAAGATCACTTTAAGAGCAAGATATTCTCCTGCTCCCTTTTCCCTTCCACTAACAGAGATTCCCAAAATGTGGCCCTCAGACCAGCAACATTGCATCACCCAGGAACTTCCGATAAATGCAAACTCTCAGGTCCGCCCCAGACCAGTTAAATCAGAAACTCCAGAGATGAAGCCAGCAATTAAGCTTTAATAAGTCCTAGATGATTCTTAAGTTTGAGAACCACTATTCTAACACCTCTTTCCTTTAACATGTTAAGTGTGGCGTTGGTCCCTGGGGACTGACAGTGAACTTTTCGTTTGGGCGACATCGGTGCATGGGACCAGCAGTATCAAGGTTAAAAAATAAATGTTGTAATTTTAATGAAGTTTTGCATTGGCTGCACCATTGTGCGCCTGTTTATACTCTAACTCAACACCCGTTGAGTGGTCGCTGGCCCGCTGCCTGAACAGAAAGCCCAGCAAAATTGGCTCTGCACTTAACGTGTTAATCTGCTCTTTTCAAGTCATCTCTAGGGAGCGAGCTCCTCTCTTCGCTGCTACATTTATTTATACTCACCTGATGATATGTTGATTGATTTGAGAGACAGAGAGAAAAAGAAACACTGATGTGAGAGAGAAACATTGAACGGTTGCCTCCCATACACATCCTGACTGGGGACAAAACCCACAAACTAGGTATGTGCCCTGACTGGAGATCAAACCAACAACCTTTTGGTGTATAAGATGATGCTCCAACCAACTGAGCCACCCAGCCAGGGGTCTCACTGCTACATTTAAACCACTCCCTTCAGCTATCTCATGGTCAAGCAAGGTCAGTGCCAGGATCATATAGTGGAGCACAGGGATATCAGAGCCATTGAGGAAATGCCATCAGTAGGCACAGCCATCTGAAAAGGCCTTAGATGGGCTCAAATGAGGCCAGGAAAAAGTCCTCTCACTTGACTCTGTAGCTTGCCCAAGCATCATTTTCTAAGCTGAGGCCAAAGACCCCTAAATCTGTGATGGGAGAAGGTCGTGCATGAGAATCTGGAAGAACACAAGATTTTGGAGCTGACCTGTTTGGAGCACCAGGCACCAGCAGCGCCCCATGGCACTGCTTGTCCACCCCTCTCACCTTCCTCAGGGCAGCAACAGCGGTCAGGACAGCAGGGGCAGCGGACATAGCAGCAGCAATACTGGGGACAGCACTGGCACCAGCACACTCCAATCAGCAGGAGCAGGAGGAGGGCTCCCATAATGATGAAGATCACTGTCAGCCAGTCTGCAGGGGAGAAGCCAAGCAGGGACTGAACTAAGTATACAGGGGCATGTTCCCAGTTCTAGCACCCTAGAGGTCTAATAAATACGGCTTTTGACCCACAGGTTAAGGTTGAGCAATATATTGCAAAAAGCAAAAAAAGTTTAGCTTTGGTAAGGGAACTTCAGAGGTTGGCAAACCTGGGCTTGCCTGTTTCTGCTTTTTGCCTTTTTTTTTCCTATATGAAAAAAAGTGTCAGGATGGGGTAGAAAAATAGAAAGTTCCTGCAGCACTTACGCAGGACAATGAGCTTCACCTCCTTATCTGGGTCACCTGATGTGTCCCCTGGAGCCTCAATGGTACAGTAATACACTCCATGGTCCCACCACATCACTTCATTAATCACAAGATCTGCTCCTGCAAGAAGGAGGGAGAAAGTGCCACTGGTTAACGGAGAGGGAAATGCTTTCTGACCTATGATAGTGGCAAGACCCTACCTAGCATCGTCCTTCCACATCCTGAGAGAGCCCCTCATAGTTCAGAGAAAAACCTCAATTCCTTCTTTTGAGACTTTCCTCTTTCTCCAAACAGTGTCACAGTGGTAGAACTGATCATACAAGGAGCCCCACAAGGTATCTTAAAAGGATTTTGGATGCATCACCTCATTTAATTCCAACCACAACTCTCCAAGTGGGTGTGGTAGAGATTACCACTTGTCTCCCAGTGTCTAATCTCCCTTTCTCTCATAGTCATAGAATTTCTGGTCGTGTATGTGGCCATCCAGAATAAAGTCAGTGTTTCCCATTTTCTCTTACTGATGGACATGGACATGGACTCGGTTCTGGCAGATGGGATGTAAGTGGAATGAAAGTTCTCTCAAGAACTTTCTTAAAAACAGCCTGGAAACACCTTTGCCCTTTTGTTCTTCATTTCTTCTTCTATTCTGTTATCTGGAAAGCAACTGTGATGGCTGCGATCTTGGACCCTGAGGAAGAAGGTGATATTCTTGGTGAGCTGGAAGGAGCTTGGGTCCCTGAGGACTTAATGGAAGAAAGCCATCATACTAGTTCTGGACTATCTACCTTCAAATTTATACATGAGAAGAAATAAACCTTACTGTTTAAGTCACTAATGTTTTGGGCTTTTGCTTACTCACAATCAAACTTAATACAGTGAATACAATTATTAGCTGCATTTCAGATGAAGAAACCAAGGCAGAGCAGGCCTTGGCCTTCTCCAGGATGCTAAGAAACTGGCCTAACAACAGAGATATGATACTTAGCACAGGCAGGTTCAAGCCCCTGCCTCCTTGCCTCACACCTGGTACTGTTAACCACTGAGCTCCAATGTCCTCTCCAAACGAGGTGGAAAATGCCACAGCCTGGATTCCTTGCCACCTGCAAAGAGATACCTCTGACTGTTGAAGGGATAGATTATGAGATAAGCCTGAATAAGGAGGGTTGACATGCCAATATTTTAAGAGTAAATAAATGTTACTCAAAAAAAGAATTTTCATTCTCATGAGCACCAAGTACTATGCTACCCCCCTAAGGTGGATGAATGGTACGTTCAAGATTAGCAACTGCAACAAAAGCTCACTAAAGACTCTCTGTGGGTCCAGCGCTATGTCAGACACCATGGAAGATCTCAAGAGGAAATGTGGGAGACCTGAAGAGGAAGAAGCCCCACCTCTGTCCTAAAAGGGCTTAAACTCCACTCAGAGGTATCAGGGCTGCCTCCATGTCCCCTTTATTTTAGCCACGATAAGTACCAGGGGACCTCTCCAAATTCTTCAAGACCTTAGCATTACAGACTTGCTCCTATTTAGTTGACAGTCATAGCTACAATCCTTTTTTTAAAAAAAATTTTAATTAAACTACAGTTGGCATACAATATTGTATTAGTTGCAGGTATATGACAGTGATTCCACCATGATCATAAACCATATGAAGTGATCACCATGATCAGTCTAGTAACCATCTGTGTATCTGCAATTCTTTATCATTTGTTTGTCAAGAAATATTTATTGAGGAAATGAAACAAAAATGTGAGGTCATGCAATATTGGAGCTAACTTGGACTTCTGTTTCCTTCTCTTTCTACGTCAATCCCTACAGTTTTTTCCTACCCATGATTTTCCAAACCCACTACCTTTCCTAGAAACAAGCTTGCCACAGATTTGGAAGAACAGTGAAAATGCTTTGGGGGAAATTCCTTCTCAAAGGTTAATACATATCATAAATCTGCCCCAATTTTTATTAGCGACATTCAGGATTACTTACGGGTGTCAGAGTAATGAGGACATTTAAATATGTTAACGATCCAAGAACTGATTTGACAGGGTCATCTCACACACAGTAGGCATGGGCAGAAAAGTATCAGAAAACAAGGGCTCCAGATGTCACAAGCCCAGAGGTAAAAATAAAAACCTAGGGGAAATACCACTTTCCCATGGGAGTAAGAAAGAGTCCGAGTTTGATCCAAAGCGGCTGGTTGGGAGTGGAGGTAGTAGACAACATCGCTCACAATTAGGAAAAAAAGACAATAAAGTAGGGACTAACATCTATGGGGACATTCAACCTTCAAAAACTGTAAAGGAGACTTGCTATTGAAGAGACTTTAAACTTGAGTCATATCAGAGCTAATTCTGTGGGCTCTGGAGAAAGTGGAACCGCCCTGAATCTGTGGAAATGCCCCTGAAGACTAGAAAAGGACAGATGTACCCTAAGGCCAGGAGTTCGAGCACTGCTTAGGGAAATCAGAGGTTGAATGTAAAAGGATCAGACTTAAGTCAAAGTATTAGAAACGAAGTTGAAAGGCAATTGTTAAACTGTCTCTATTTTACTATATATTTTTTTAATCCTCACCCAAGGACATTTAGTTTTCAATACTTGTAGAGAGAGGAAAGGAGAGGAAGAATGACAGAGAAACGTTGATTTGAGACAGAAGCATTGATTGGCTGCCATACGCACCTGGACTGGGATTTGAACCTGCAACCCAGATATGTCCCCTGACTGGAAATTGAACCCGAAACCCTTCTGAGACAACATTCCAAACAAATGAGCCACACTGGCCAGGGCAAATTGGCTCCCCTTAAATGATCTACTTCTAAATGGTCACAGCACATTGACTGATTTCTCCACATTGTTGCTATGGGTACCCTGAGCATTCCCCCGCATCCTTTTCTTTTTAACCAGCAAATATTTATGTAACACAGCACACAAAACTCACTGAAATAGGCTCTGAATTTTGTGCCAATAACCCATCACACTAATCCTGGATTAAAAAATAGGAATGTGGGGTGCTAACTCATCCATCCAAAAGTATGCTGAGTGACCATAACTAAACTGCACTGCACAATTACTGTTTGCTACGTGCTTTACACAGACCGTCTCACTTAATCCTGACAAGTCCCCAGGTACTGTTGTCAAGTTTCACTTAATAGAAATTGAAGCCAAAAAAATTGAAGGGACTTGCCAAAGTTCACATACCCCATAAGTGCAGAATGAGGACTCACACCTGAGTCTAATCACCACTCCCTGTACTGGGCACAATGAATAGATATGCTTTAGATATGGCTCTAAGATACCACATTTGATACTCACTTCAGTGTGGGGAGACAGAGACCATTATGCTCACCTTTCAGAGGAGATAACAGAAGCCAGAGAAAATACCTGCCACCGCTCACTGAGCCAGCATGTGGAAGTAATGGAACGCTCAACCAGGTGTTTTGACTCTAAGCCCAGTGCTCTTTTCTGTACCAGTGGAGGGTGCTGGTCTCGAGGTGGTCATCTACTTGGAAGGCTCTGTTTTCTTGGCTATGTATAACAGGCATGACCACAGGGAAACTCAGGAGCCTGGGTTCCAGCAGGCTCTGAGAGCAATTCATAGAAGGGGCCAAACAGCCTCATCCACACCTTAGCCCTGAACCTCAGGGAAGCAAAGGAAACCATCCACTCCCAGACTTTTAGCTAATGCTCATCCAGAGACCAACTTCCAAAGAAGTGACTTCAGATGATGCAGCGCATTCCGTATATCTGGCATTTTACTCAAACAATGGCAGGGACCAAGGAGATCATCAGGCAGCAGAGAAAAAGGGAAATCCCCACAATGACTCAGCCTGGTTTCTGCACCCCTGCCACCCTCAGTCCCCTGCCGCCTCGCCCACACTCACGGTTCTGGATGGTGATCTTGCGCTGCCGGTAATCTACCCCCAGCACAGGCTCATTCTGACCCCGCCTCTGGGCCACGATGCGAACCTCCCGCTGGCTGTCGTTGCAGTCATTGGAAGGGTCCTGGCCCAGGGACAAAGCTGCCTGGTATGCTGAGGAAAGAGGACACACCCAAGTCACACAACAACGGGGAAGTCCCAGGAAGAAAGGTGCCCTTACTGTGAGCTTATGTGTCCCCAGGGAGTTTTGTTAAACATGAAGGTCTGATTCTGTAGGTCTGGAATGAGAAGCAGAAATGCTGCATTTCTAATGAGCCCCCAAGTGATATCAATGAGCCACACGTTGAGCAGCGAGACACCAGACCCACCCAATAGGCCCCCCTTTCCAAATCCTGGCTGCACCCCTGATCTCCCATCCCAACTTCCTCAGTCTCATTTACAGTTGCCCCAGACTCTGCTCTCATGGGGTTCATCCATCTGCCCTTACAGTACAAAGTTTGAGAGCTGTTAAATCTCCTGGGGCAAATGTCTACTACCCTAGTCTCTCCTACTTCCCCACTTACCCAGGCATTTTATGAGGAACCCCCAGGAAACAATGCCTCAATTTAGAGAGGGTGGGTTTCTTGGGGGGACATCAGACTCTGTGGGTAGCTCAGACAGCTCGGTTTTGGGGGTCATATTGTGAGACATTAGTAGAACTAAAGGAGGTAAAGTTGATTCCTCCCCCTCCTTTTCTCATCTCAGGAAGCTCACTTCCTGCCTGCACACAGGGTGTCCACTTCTGTTCCCAGAATTTCTCTAAGGGTAACTGTCCAGGCTGACTGTGGGTATCTAGGTTCCTTTGTTCTCTGAGAGCGGCAGAGGCGGGCAGCTAAGAAGAGTTTTGGTTCCAGACAGCAGAACTGACATGAGTGGGGCAACTGTCACTCAGAGAGAGGATTTGGCTGAACATAGGGAAGTTGTGGATCTCAGAGAAGTCAAACAACAAATGCGCTTCCTGGGGGCAGTGAGCTCCGCATCAGTGAGTATTTTAGTCAGTAGAGGAATGACTGTCTACCAGGAAGGCTGGCCACAGAGTTGAACATGGCAGTGGGCACAAGGTTCACAAATGATCATTCCTCATGTGCCCTGGGGGCTACAGGGGTCTTCTTGTCAGCATTCTGGGGAGGGGGTAATAAGGGGCAGATCTGCATCCCCATCTCAGTGTGCTGGCATGGACTAGGAGGCAGAACTTACTCTGCCTTTTGCTTGATGCCTGAGATGCCGTAAATCTTCTTAGAACAAGGTGGGATATAAATATTTAAATAAATAAAACAGTATGTGACCTTCAATCAAGTTACTTCATCTGCCTGGGCTCAGTTTGCTCATCTATAAAGTGAGGAGACTAGATTAAGTGATCCTTGGGGGTTCTTCTCACTAACGAGGATTTGTGATCTGAAACAGTTCCTACAGACTACAGCAATACTTCACAGAGGGAGCGGGCAGAGGCAGACGGGGGCACTCACACGCAGAGTAGTAGTCAAAGATGGGATCCTTGCAGAAGGACTTGAAGCGCCACGTCACTACCACGTCCTGGAGCTGGGCAGAGGTGGTGTAGTCACATTTGAGGACGACGGAGGCAAACAGGGTGACATAGCGCTCTGTGTGCTGGACTGTCACCAACAAGGACAGGCACCCTGAAGCCAAGAGCAGGAGACAATGCTGCAGGCAGACCAGATCTCTGGGAGGTGACCCACTTCTGTGCGTGGGGTGACAAAGGCTATGCAAATGAACACACAAACTGCCTGACTGCTTGGGAGCTCACAGGCGGAGTCTGAGTTCTTGTTTGGCCTGGGTAAAAAACTGCAGACAATAGGGAAGACAGTGGAAAAAAAGATCAAGGACAACTCCCAAGGAGCTCAAGGTCCATTCGTCCATCGATGGTGATAACACATATAACAATAAAGAAATTGTATTAAAATAAGGCGATATTTGTACTAGAGTGATCTTGTTAATGTATATATATTTTCACATCAATTTCTTTTAAAAACATTTTCCCATTTACCTAAGGATAAATTCCAACTACCACAATGAGGCCTATAAGGCTGGTCAGTCTTCCTTCAGCCTTTCTCTCCTGCCTCATCTCCCTTCATGCCCTACCTTACACTCAGAGCTTGGCCACTCTGACTTGCTTCAGTCTTTATCACGCTGGGATTACTGTCTTCTCCAGGTCTTGCTACACGTGGAAATCTCGGCTAGAGCGCTCTTCCGTACGACTGGCCACCATTCTACTCCCTCTGCTAGATTAATTACTATTTATTCCTCGGGTCTTCAGCTGCGCCCTCCCCTCCTCAATAAGCCTGGCTTGACTGCAAATCTGGGAAAGGGGCCTCCCTCTGTTTTCTCAAAGTGCCCCATCTTACCTTAAGGAAGCATTTTCACACTTCTCGCTGATGGCCTGTTTACTACAGGCTCTGAGAAAGCTGACTGGTTTTGTCTCTCACTCACTGTTCAAACCCAAGCACTTCATATTGTGCCTGCCACCTCCTTGGCACCAAAAATGTTGGTTGAATGAATGATCGAATGAACAACCAAAAATATATTAACCAGTGGATAAGAGCAACACAGGTCAACATAAGCATAAAGCAAATGAAAGAAAAAGATCAGACTGTGACAAATTTTATCAAGAAAGACTTGAAGGAATTAAAAGTCTCCCTTCTCTTACTTTCCAAAGATAGAGACATACTCCAGGTCTGCCTTGATGAGGAACCAGGTGGCACAGAAATGTCAGATGAGACTTTAGCACAGTCAGAGGGCCACACATAACTGGTGTCTTTAATGTTCCCATGTCAATATGGTTTCTAGGCTGGGTTCTAGGAGGTCTTCTCATGGGAGGGGTAGTGCGGGGTGGGAGTCATCAAACCTGAGCACAGACCACCAGGAAGACTTGAGACAGCCCAGATCAATGTCAACAGGAGTTTCTGATTCAGTAGAACTTGGGTGGGGCCCAAGGGCTTACATTTCTAATAAATTTTCAGGAGATGTTGACGCTATTGCTGTGTGCGCCATATTTTGAGAAAAACTGGTATAGACTAGATTAAAAAAAAATCCAGCCCAGGCTTTGGACTCAGATATGACTTGGTTCAAATCAAACTTTACTACTTAGACATTGGACAAGTTATTTACTCTCAGTGAGTTTATGTTTCCTTAACTATAAGTGGAGATGACAATAGTATTAACCTCATCAAGTCCTTGCAAGAATTCAATGAAATAATCTACATCCAGTGCTTGGCTCAATGCCTGGCACATATGCTGCCATGTTAGTGTCAGTGTTAGTGTCGAGTCTCTTTCCCTCTTTCCTTGATGACAAGAGCCAAGGAGAAAGGGGTCCAAGCTGGGGTTCTCAGGTGGAGCTGACTTTATTTTAACCAAGTTGCTCCCACAAACAAAACAAATATAGACACCCATTACAGAGCGGTTGGGTGGGCCTGACCCAAGAGCCAAAGCCATTGGTTCTGGCTCCTGCCTCACCTTCTGGGCACAGCCCACATAAGATAGTCTGCTGAGGCTTACGATGGACACCTGCACTCACCCTTCTCACGTCCATGGAGAGAGCCAAATGCTGCTCAGGACAGGCTCTGGTGCCCAGAAATGCCCCGAGCCATCTCCAGGGCTGTAAATGAGGATGTGCCCATGACAGCTGTGCTGGAGGGAGGGCCTGCAGAAGTGCAGGGGAGACCTGTGGGCAGGGGAGACTTCACGAAGGAAGAGATTTAAGCTAGGCTCTGAGTCTCAAAGAGGATAAACATTATACATGAGAAACAGAAGGCAGGGAAACTCATCATGTCAGGATGGAAGATGAGCAAAGGCCCTTGGCAGGAAGGCACAATTACTTGGGGAACCTGGAGGGAACCAACCAGGCTGGCAGCTCTGGCTTAGTGGGAGACAGAGGGGATAACTACGGTGGTGCCGGCACTGGTGACTGGAAGGTGGGGAGATAGAGTACATCACACCCCAATGCCTATTTCTAGTTAATAGGTCATCACTGAAGGTTTTTCTGAAGAACAGTAATAGGGTGACAGTGGTGTTTTTAGGAAGATGGATGACTTCCTTATTCAGCTGTTAATGAAAAAAGAACATCATTTTGAAAATAAGTAGCTTCAGTAGTTTGGGGAAAAATAGCTGCTGTCGGTACTGGCTGTTGGATTCCTGGAAACCAATCCAATCAGAAGAGAGGAGCCAGTGACCAGCATCTCAAGCCTAATATGGATTCTATTGTAATCTGCTTTTTTTTTTTTTTTTGCTTCTCCACCCTCACTTTTTTTTTTCCAGTGCTGACCTGAAATGGACTTCGGAGCTTTTGCCCAACACAGCTTAAACTGAACAGAAGGAGCTATGGGTAAGATTTTGACAATGAATTTGTCAACACTAGCTTCTTCTGCACAGTAGTAACACACATGGATTGAAATAGGGCAGGGAGTCAAACTCATTTTCACCAGGGGCCACATCAGCCTCACGGTTGCCTTCAAAGGGCTGAAGTAATTTTAGGACTGTATAAATGTAACTACTCCTTAAAGGAGTTGAAATTACATTCAGCCCTTTGAAGGCAACCTTGAGGCTAATGTGGCCCCCAGTGAAAATGAGTTTGACACCCCTGGAATAGGGGGAAAAACACTGATTTGCCATCTAAACAAGACCCTAGGTTCACACAGCACTTTCAAATGTTTTCTTTTACACACTAAATATGATCCCTGGGAAGAGAGAAATGTGCCCATTTCATATACAGCAAATCTGAGATTGGAAAATATGACTTGTCTGTGTTCATTTATTTTCTAAGAAAATATGATTCAAGATTCATCCCCTGAGCAATGCTCCTGCTACTCTGCCTGGCTGTTCTTTAAGTGAAGGAGCAGGTTTGGTATTCATTGGCTTGCAAAGAAATGGAACATGGGTCCAGGCTACGTGAGCAATAATTAATATACAATGGCCCATCACTCTGATACTATAATTAATAACCTACATGTTCTTTATTTTGCTGAATGGTAATTCAACATAAAAAGCAGTTTATCAAAAAGACCCTACTCAACATTATTTGTATAGAGGTGAAACATTTGGGGAAGGACTGGGGCTTGTCGGGAGTCAGGGGAGACAGTTTGGCTGGAGCCAGAAGTTGCTCTGGGGTAGCTTTGAAGATTGCTGAACCTGACACTCTGAGGCAGGAGAACAGGGACAAGGGTGATCACCTTCATTATCAAATCCTCAGTCAGCTCCCCTTCCATGAATGCTCTTATTATGGGCAAACAACACCTGGGGGCAGAGAACTCACCTTTTCCGACGTCAACACTGGCTATGCTGCCTTTTATCCTCTCTTCAATTTCATCCCTTATGTGAATTTCAAGCCTTAAAATGTGCCAGGTACCCAGATGTTCTGACTACCTTGAGCTCACTCACAGTCTCTCCAGGGGCCTGCCAGCCCCACGGCATCCTGCACAGCTCTCAAGCCCAGCCCCCACCACCCTCACACAGAAAGTAAGGGAGGGTCCCAGGATAAAAGGTAACTGAGCAACCAGCAAACCCTTCTCCCTTCTTCTAGGTTGTTGGCCTGATCTCAGCATCTACTGTTACATACACTGTCTTCAATCCGCACAAACCCCTGGGGTGGGATCAGCCTTGCTCATCTATGTGGGCCAAAGTTCAGACAATAAGCTAAGCCTCTCAGCTTCAGGATTTGAATTTAGGGCTTGCTGACACCAAAATCCAATCTTTTCATTTTATTTTTTAACCCAAACCCAATCTTTCCCAAGCAGGCAAGCATAACCTTCTAAGTGGAAGTCAGGCACCGGACTGTCTAAAGGCAGGAGGGTTTTTCAGATCACGAAGACGACAAAGGAAGTAGCAAGTCCATCTCAAGGGCAAAAACCTCCCATCTTTCTTTCCCATGCCGTAACTTCTCTGTAAAACCACACTGGGCATGCACACGACTAAGCAGATAGGGGTTTTCAAGAAAAGAACAAAAGCAGCAAGATCAGGGCTGAAAATATGAACAGATTCAAAGAGATAAATGCCCTGTTTATATGCTCTTGTATATTTTTAAAAATTTAATCTTTATTGATTTTTTTCTATTACCATTTAGTCCTCTTATACCTCCCTCCCTCCAGCGATTCCCACACTATTGTCCATGTCCAGGAGTCCTTTCTCTTCAATCCCTCCACCCCCTAACCTCTACCCCCCCATCATTGCTCTTTTAAACTTAGTACTACATGATTTTAAATTCATAAATTATCTTTTTATTCTTACATTTATTTCCTTCATCTTGTGGCATCACCTTATCCCCATTTCATTGCTACCTATATATCCTAGCTGTCTTCATCATTTTTCCCTTGAAAACTTAATTCTAGAGACTGACTTCCTGAGTTCAGATTTTACCTTCACTCCCCACCAGCTAAAAGAGCTGACAAGGTATTTCCAAACTCCAGTTGTTTCTTTATACACAAAATTGGGATGATACTAATGTTTGCCTGATAGGGTTGTAGTGAGGATTAAATGAGATAAATGTCCAGCATTTAGCAAACAGCTTGGCACATACCAGACACTCAATAAACATTAGCTATTATTTGCATCAACTGTATGCATCTTGCCTACCTTAAAATATTGAGATCAACTGAGACTATCATGTAAAAGCATTCTGAAAGAATTAAAATGGTACAAATGTAAACTATCACCACGGTCTTCTCTTTGCAAAATGAGTTAGTGCATTAAAAGCTTTCAAAGCTGTATCACTTTATACTCTGGCAAACCCATTCACACTTTGCCTCCTCTGTGAAAGAGGAACAGAGGGAGTCCTGTCATTTAAGGATGGAAAGGTAACTTCAGATGAGGTACTAGAGCTCATGGGAAGGAGGGAAGGGGAAGGGGATTCTCAGTTTCTCGCCATGAGGTACTTTCCAAGACGAGGTTGCCGTGGAGAGTGGGGACTACCATCTGACATTAGATTCAAAGAAAAACATACCAAAAAAGAAGAGTATCTTTACAACTAAATACTATGTGTTCCCGAATACAAGCATATTTTTGTACATTTATTTTTTCATTGTCTTCTCTGTTTACAATCATATTGGGCAGATGTTTTACAGTTTCTAGAACATATTATCCACACAGCATAGGGACACAGGGGCAAAGCTTCTTTCTTTCTTCCTTCCTTCCTTTCTTTCCTTCCTCTCTGAAGGAAGTTTAACCTTCCTTCCTTCCTTCTTGAGAACTATTTTCAGAACATTAGATGGCATTTCTCCTCCTTTCCACAGGGAGGGTCCTGCCTAAAAGGGGAGGGTAGCCAGGGAGGGAGAGGAAGGAAGGAAGGGTCGTGGCCTGGTGCTGACACTGATGAAAGGTCTCGATTCCTGAGTGTTTTTCAGGCTACCCAGGCTCCTCCGCTCCAGTAAGCACATTAACAAAAAGTACACAGGTCTAATCCTACCCGAGTTTATCTCTGAGCAAGCTATCTCCTCAAGTATATTTGCCATCAGTAGTTATTATATTTCCTTAGATAACAGTGCAAATATGAGAGAACTGAAGGGGAAGAGCGACTGGCAATGAGCACAGACAAGAAGTAAGGGATCCAGGGAGTTAGGAGAGAGTTGGAACAGGGAAGGAATTCTGTCTACATACTGCGGATTTAACAAAGGTCTGGCTTGTGCGGCTCAGCAGCGCTAGGCTTGGGGTGGCACTACCCCAGGCACGTGGCTGGCTGCCCTGGGGAGGAAAGAGTGACATACGGTAGGCACTTGCATGGTACTGGGCGCTTTGCTATGTGGTATCTCATTTAACTTTTGCAAAAATCCCATGAGAAAAGCTTTATTTTTATCTCAATTTCATAGGTAAAGAAAATCCACAGGGAGATTAACTGATTTAAGGTCACATGGCCAGAAAGTCGCAAAGCTAGATTTAAATTTACATCTCTCAAATTCCAAAGCCTATACTGTTTCCTGTGTACCGACTGCCTTCTGAATGTTTCTCTAATGGTGGAAGTTTAACCTTTAATGGATATTTACTTTAAGGCACACTCACAGATTTATTTTAACCATTTTGTATAAAAACCCTTTTTTTACTTTTTTATAATATAAAATAAATAATAAGAAACTTCCAATAATAAAGAAGGGTACAAAGCAAAAACTTCCTCCTTGCTCACCATGCACTCCCAGAGGGACCACTTTTGATGATTTGGTGTATATTCCTCCCCAGCTTTTTCCGTGCTACTCTTTAAAAGAAATGTAATCATATTATGTTTATTGACTTACAACTTTGTTTTTCTTCAAACTAAGGGTTTATCATTATATTCTATAGATCTCATTATTTTACAGGTCTAATTATTTTAGTGGCTGCCTAAAAATTCACTACATGGATGAACAATATTTATTTACCCATTTTCCTAATAATAGGCATTTAGTTTGCTTCTAATTTATCACTATTACAAATGATGCTGACATGAATTGTTAAAATGGCTGTCTTTATATAAAGTATCTTTTCACATGCATGCCTTCCAGTAGGATATGTTTCTCAAAGTGAGATCACTGGGTCAAAGGAAATAAGGCTTTTATATTTTAACAGAAACTTCAGTAAAGAAATTTATACTCGCATTCCCATCAACAGTGTGACAGTCCCATGTTTCACCACAATCTTTCCAATGAGGGAACATATCAATCTTTAAAAATTTTTGATAAACTACAAGGTGAATAAATAGCCACTCAGGTGGTTTGAACTTGCTATTCCTTTAAGGGTACAAGACAAAACCTGGTTGAGAGGCAGAGCCTCGGAGTTTCCCAAAGTCTGTCGATCAAATCAGTGACTCATCCATCTCCCCACATGCTAATCTCAGATCATATGCAAATTTGGGTCTCACCAGAATGACAAATCTCTGTGTCCCCTGGGTCTTCAGAGGTCACTCATTTACTTAATTTATTGAATACCTACTATGAGGCACACACCATTCTACATGGTGGGGGTGCAGTAGCAAATAAGGGAGACAGTGCCCCTGCACTACTGGAACTAGACTCTTGGCGGGAGAGTCAACAATAAACAAGTAAACACAGAGACAAGGTACTTCATAGCTAAGCTTTATAGGTTGCTCAGAAACTGGCAGAGCTTAGGATATCACAACCTACTACTATACAATAAAGGACAAGAGAGGCACATGAATCCATATACTACTGGTAGCTCTTCTTAGTTGCTCTAAATTTTAAATAAAGCCCCAAATCTAAATCAACATCCTTCTATACAAAACTGGGCCTCTTTGATTTCCCATCTCAGCGAATTGGCAGCACTGAAAACTAGGAATCATCTTTGACATCTCTTTCCCCCTTACTCTCCATATATAATTTATTTTCAAATTGGTTTTATTTATCTCCTAAGTATTTCTAGACTCTCTCTATCTCTCTGTCCACCCTCACTCCCACCCAAATACATGCTACCATCACTTGCAGCCTGGATACTGCCTAAGCTTTACTGGTACCTGCACATACTCTGGTTTTCAGCCATGTGGATTCCACACGGCCATCAGTCTCCCAACTCCTGCTCTTTAAAAATCTCCAAAAGCTCTCCCTTCACTGTTTTTAGGATAAACAAGAAGCTTCCTACCATGACCTATGAAGCCATGCATATCTGGTCCTACCCACCCCTCTGACTTCATTTCTACCACACACCCTGTGACTTCCTCCACTCGGCCACACTGACGTTCTTCCCTTCCCTCATGCCCACTGAACTCCTTTCTAGCAGCCTTGCACATGCTCTTCCTTTAGTCTGAAATGATGAGTCCTCAGCTCTCAACTCAAGCATCAGCTTCTTTGGGGAGAGCCTCCTGAGTGAGCAAAATCCATCTATTATGTGTTGCTGTGATCCCTTATAGCTCTTTCTTATGGTTCCTGTCATTGCTGCATTTCTACATTTGCTTGTATTTCCTTTAGGCTTTAAGCACTATGGGGCCAGGGCCATGTCTGCTTTTGTTTGCCAGCACACCTGCTGGTTAATTACCCAACATCTCATTCCACTGCATTTGTTGAGTGAAAGAACAAATAAACTTCATATGACGCTATGAAACTGCTTGGAATGAATTTTAAGTGCTCTAAAAGTACAAAAAAATAAAGTCAACCATTTGTAGCATGTTCAGATAAAAAGCAAGGAAGAAGGGTATGTGTTCGGGGAAGAGGGAGTATGAGAACATGCCATATCAGTGGGGACAAGGCTGCCCAAGGTAGTGAGGTGAGAATGAGTGAGCCTTCAATTCCACACAAAGAGCTTTAACCCACTCTTACAAGCAGTGGGGATCCAGTGGAGGTTCTTGGAGGATTAAAATGAAGGTAGGAAAGATTAACCCAGGTAATTAACCTATCATCTGGGTAGAAGAATGGCTAGAACTAGACAGAAAGGTAGCAGGTTAAGAGGCAAGGAGGCTGTCAAGATGCTTAAGGTAGGCTAGTGTGAGGTTTGTTACCTGGAATAAAAAAGAAGGGGCAGATCCTGGGATAAAGCAACAGAATTTGGTGACAATCTGAACTTGGAAATGAAAAAAAATGTCAAAACTGTTTGCCTCTGACCCTATCCTACTCTGAGATTTACACATCAGAGGATACAGAAATAAGGACGAGAAAGATGACATTTTCAGAGTCTTCCCGACTTTTAAAACACACAATTTTATTTCTCTCCCAACTTCAAATAAGGAAATAAAGTACTAAGTTGAAGAAAACCTAGGCAGTCGGCAATACGTTGATTATCTGGCATCTCATTCTACTGCATCATTGTTGGGGCAAGATGCTCAATCAGTGGCATTTAGTTAGACATCCAGGAGGCAATCTATTTCTGTTTCTGCATCCAAAGATTCAATGAGACAAAACCAACACAGCCCATGGCATGAAACAGATGAAAGAGCAATGGACTAAGAGAGGATGCCAGGGTTCTGGTCTCAACTCTAAAACTAGCTCCATTGTTTCAACCCGAGATGTGTGATTTCCCTGAACACAGATTTCCTCATCTGTAAAACTTGCCAAAAGGAGAAGACAGGAACTGGGAGCGACTTCTACTTATGTTCAGCAGAGCATCGATATTCTGGGCAGATATTTCAGGGGGTTCCACGGAAACAATGGAGCTGTCAAGTGGGCAGCCTCCTATCCATCTCCCACAGTGCCCTCACCCTGAGAAGCTCCACTTTACTATCTACTACGCCAGGGATCAAGATGTCATTAAGTCTTCAGTATGATCCTAACCTTCATTCACACCCTTCAGTAAAAATAACAAGTTCTAGATGCTAAGACTCTTGTCTGATTCAGCTGTCTGATTTCCCAAAGAATAATATTGCATGTTGATAGCTGTGTCAACCCATAAGTTAACATCACTCTATGATCTTATTTTTCGCAAAAGCACAAATGACACACCCTTTTACAGTTTGAAGGAAAAACTGAATTTGCATTCCAGGAATAAACTTTGAGGTTGGATGAACATAACCAGGGATGTTAGCCAATAAATAATACAAAGGGCTGCAGGTACATACATTGGCCTTATCTTAATATTTTGTTTTAAGAAGCAAGTATTACCTGTGTGATAAAAATTCATTTCTTTAAAAGACAAAACAAAATCTCTGACAACTGATCTCTCCATAGCTCAGAGCACAGGAACTAGGGTAACTTCCCAGGACTCCGTGACCTCAGGGCCCCCAAGCCACATCAACTAGTGAGTACCCAAATCTGACATCATTTCACTAGTGGCCTACACTTTGCAATTGCAGAAGCTTGGATGCAAATCAAAGGATTGGGTTGACTCCTCTCTAGAAACAGAAGAAAACAAGGCAATGGACCGAAATGATCATACTCTAGTATGGAGGTTTCCAAAGTTTTTATCGCAATTTGTAGTAGATCTTGAGAAAATCAACTTACTGGGTTTTTTTCTACATAGTATTGTTAATTTGGGGAGTATTATCTATGAACTTAAATATTATTAACATAATAATTGATGTCAAATTGTTATTCTTTTATCCAACATAGTAATGGGGTTTGAGTGTACATGTAAACCTTGTTTCTATTTTGTAAATCGTGCACGTGTTAGTTTACACGTCACAAAGGTATTTCTTACTGGGGGCTGTGAAAAAACAAGTTTGAAACACACTGCTTTGGTAGACACTGGGAGTGAGAGAGAAAGTGGATCTTCGCTGGTTTGATCTTAGAGACATTTTAGTAAGTTTGGTTTAAAAATAAAGAAGTGAGGGCAGTGGGGAGGGACCCAGTATTTCCTGAGTGATGACCATGTTGTAGACACTGTGTTTGATCTTAACCCACTTAACAAGAGTTGGCCTTTTGGTGGGAGGAAAGGGAGCAGGGAGAAAAAGGGCTTGTCAGGAATTTTGCCTGGATGAAGAGAGATTCATTCAAAGTTACACCTAGTAAGAGGCAGATTCTGAAATCCAACCTGACAGTCATCTGACTATTAATTGCAGTTTCTTAGCTGTAGGTGAAGGAGGCACAGAGAAGCTTAAATTGTTTCTTTAAAGTGAGCTTTATAAAATCCTACTTGGGTCTAAATCATGACCACCATAGTCACCATGGCTGACATTTATTACACCTTTACTTTATTCCAGGAAATGTATTAAGTGCTTTAAAACCTTCATTTCATTTAATTCTCACACAAAAAAAAATCTTATGAGATATGTACTGTGGTCATCCTAGTTTACTGGAGGCTTTTAGCAGTAAGTTGACCAACGTCATGGATGCAAAATCCAAATGCATATTAAATAGTTGAATGCAGCTTTATTTACATTTCCTGCACATGTTCAGGGTCTGAGCCTACTAAAAGAGCTATTTCCCTTCAAAGTGTTGGAATCAAAACAGTTGAAATCTCAACTTCTTTCTTACCTATGAAATAAAAGTGAGATTAGATGTTCACTTCGGTCTTTTTCATTCAGCATTCTCTGGTTCTATTGGGTTGGCCAAAAAAATCTGTTTTTTCCATAAAATAAAAGAAACATTTTTCATTTTCACCAATAATTTTATTGATTTGGATATTTTGAGTATGTCAGCTATCTCCGCTATTGGCTTCTAGTCGGCCAGGGATGCTGCTAAACATCTTCCAATGCATAGGGCAGCCCCACAGCAAAGAATTATTTGGCCAAAATGTCAGTAATACTGAGTACTAACATCTTTAGTACTAAAATGGCTGCACAAAAATTCACCAATTTTGGTCTTTTTTAAATGCATGCTGATATAACAGCTATCACAATACAACCTAACCAAAGTTTTTGAATGAAGTTAAAGATAACCAAACACTACTAGAGCCATCGTACAGCAAAAATTGTTTCTTCACAAAACAACCTTTTGGGCCAATCCAATAAAACATGTGATGTGCTTAAAGAACATCAGGTAAATACAGCATCTTTATTATTCTGCTCCAGTACCCTGGCTACTCACACTGCATGGCTGGTTCATAAACACCTGGTGCTCTGCTTTCTGAAGTCCCTGTCCATTCGGCAATTGGCTTACTAGAAAAATATACCCTTTGGTTATCATCACTGTATTTGAAAAATGTTAATTGTTCAATATTCTTCATAAAAACTGAATAGCTTTTAAAACATTATGCTGGTGATCTAAGGATTGGGGTTTATACTCTAATGGGATTTTTCTCTGTCAGGCTTCTTTTCTTATCCTATTGACCTGGACAACTGCTGGCTACAGAATCCATACTGTCCACTCTCTGGCTTCTTTCAGCTTAGGAGCAACTCTGGGGACGGGGTGCCCAGGAGCAGAGGTGGTGGTGGACCTCCATCTTCCTAAAAAGGCAGCTAAAGGAACTTTAGAAATCCCTAGCTGCTGTGGACTTTGAGCTGAACACACGAGGCATCAAAGAGAAAACTGTGCAAAACTGGGATTTTTATGAGTTTGCTTTCATAGTCCAAACTGCTGACTGCCCTGGTGGAATTTCAGGCACTTTGATTTAGGTGTGGTTTGGTCCATTTTCTTGTGTATCATAGGTGTCCAATATCTAGTCTTGTCAGTGTCAGATAATTTGTAGGCCATGCTTCCTGCAGAAAATGTAGTAAGCTAGATGGTCTTAGGGATACCAATTTTCTAATTTTTCTACCCTTTTGCAATCCTCCCTCAGCTTAATTAAGCTACAGTTATTGTAGAATCTTGTCTGAATAAATTTTCATTACATCTGAATGATTATGAAAATGTCCTAGTAAGTTTGTAAAAATGAAATTCTGCCTGTACCTTCAGATTATATCTTTTCCCTCAGAAAAACACAAGACTTAAATTGATCTGTGAGCAAATTGAGTGGACCTCCCACTGACAAAGGTACGAGGGCAGTTATTACTAAAAGGGGGGAGAACAAAATAAAACAGAGCAGAACTGGAAAGGGAAAGGATGAGTTCTGGTTTGCAAGATCACACCTACATCCTCACTGAAAAGGGCTGAAGAGCCTGCACACGCCGTCATTCTGCCACCCTCTGCTACCAGGTTTCACTCATGCAGATGCGCACTTCTGTCATATTCCCGGGAGATAAAAACCGAGACACACAGACCATGCTTTCCAGAGCAGACAGGGGACTGGCATAGAGGTTGAAGTCAAAGGAGTGATGGGTGGGTGGACACCCGAGGGGGAGATACTAAGCAAGGTGGAAGTTAGGGAGGCGGGTGAATAGGAAAAACAGCATACAAGTGACCCAGAAGATGGCTAGCAAAGAGCTAAATGTTGTGGTCCTGTAAAACAGATTCTGAGTCTTAATAAACATCCATTATATACTTGAGGACACATTATAGTCTCCCAGGAGTGAAATAAATGCAGTTCTGGGCCCATATGGTTGTCATCACATCCAAAACCTAAAAGCAAGTATCAGATGAGAGGAAAAAGTAATTAGGAATTGTAAAAGTGGTGTTACCACATCTATCAATTCAGTTTTAGAGACTAAGAAGTGCCTACGACTGCAGGAGGAGAAACCTAGATTTTTTTTTTCTTAGTTGCACCTGTTTCTGAAGGGCCTGAGCTAATAAGAGAGGAAAACAACAGGTTCTCGCAGGTGAAACTATCCAGTCCCCGCATCTCCTGGCGCCCGTGCCAAGAGCCAGCGGAGCGCGGCCCAGGCCTCCGCTGCCCTGCCTGTGGCCAGCTCTGCAAGGCAGGCAACAATGGCTTCCAGTCTCCTTGGGCCCAGGCGCTCACCTTTTGGGAGCCAGGTGAAGAGCAGTAGCCAAGGTGCAGGTAACTCGAGGCCCATGCCGGCCCCTCTCTAACCCCTTTCAGCTCAGGCGCTCAGGGGCACTCTCTTCATCTGCGGCCGACCCAGGACTCAGCGCGTCTGCAGGAATGCCTCCGCTTTCCCCTCGCTCGTCGGAGCGGCGCGAGGGCTGGCCCCGGGCGCAGAGCAGGTACTCGGGCTCATCCCCACCTGAGCCGCTCCCCGAGGCTCCGCCCCCTACACCCGCGCCACCGTTTCCTGCTCCGCCCCAGGTCCCAGAAGACCGCGGCCACCTTGCCTACCTGCCACCGCGCTGTCTGCAGGCAGCCAGGTATTTCTCCCTCCTGACTGAAAGGCGTCTCCTGCCACTCATCCCTCTCGCCGGTAGAGAATGTTACCATTTTTCTCCAGAAGTTCTTGGGAACTCTTACCCCTAGGTAATCTCTCACCATGTTTTTGTAGAATTATGTAAACATAACTTACTAGGGAGTATTTCCTGCGTAATGTTTTCATTCACTCATACGATCTTGGAAAACATCCCTCCTCCGCTCCCCCCTCCCGCCCCCACTAAATACACACCAATATGAAGTTTACACACTATGTCTATTCAGGTTTTCTAGAAACTAAAGATACAGGGTATGAACTAGAGAAATAAACTTAATGACAATTATAAAAGTAACAGATGTTTATTATGAGTTAGAAAACGACAAATTCATGGAAATAAGAAAATATCCTGTGGTGCATTTTTTTTTCTATTATTTCCCATCCTGCATGCAGTTCAGCTGCCCCTCAGAGACCTCGGCCTTCCCAAGGCCAAAGATTCTAGGTCTCTTTACAATAGGCCTCTTAGGATATAATTTGTCTCTACTTCTTCCTTAGCAGGAACCCACAGGAAGGGGAAAAGGAAGGTAGAGGAGGAGGGCACATTGGCCTTCAGTTACCAACCAATAACATTAATTTGGAAAATCACCTACACAGTGGTCAACATAAGTAGACAGCAAACCATTTTATACGCCTTTCCCTTATCAGGGATTTTTCATCACCCTCCCCCTTCTGTAACAAACACCATTCTCCTTCCTGCCAGCCACCATCTTTCTCCTCAAGAAAAGAATTATAAAGATGCATTTAATGTGGTTTCCGCTCCTCAGAACATCTCTATTCCGGTTACTAACCTTAGAAATCAATATTATTTCTCCTAAGTGTATCCCTGCCCTGCTCTGAAGAGTCCTCATCTCACTTTGACCTAGAGAAATATCCTTGTCCTGAATCTGACTGGAGTTCTCAGCACAGTCCCTTCTGCCCATCTTCCCTCCTCCCCCTCCACTCCTGGCTCTGGCCTCTGGTTCCCTAATTGGGCCTCTTCACTTTACATGTTTTTCTTGTAGTTTCTCTTCCAGAAAATAGGAAGTAAATTCAGGAAGCATGACCAAGGGCAGATGGTACAGTCTGTTTAACAGCCTTTAAATCTTCCACAGTGGGATCCTAGCACAATAGCAGCAAGATACAATTTGAGTGAAGGATGCTCCCCCTCCCCCAACCAGAGACCCTGCACATGCTCCCAGGAGCATTGTATGTGTTTGAGTGTTTGTAATCCTGAAGGATTTGTGTGGTTGCTGCTTAGTGAGTTGTTCTAGGCAAAATTTCAATCCCAGTCTAAATAAGTATGAACCCTGTCCTTCCCACACCTACCTCTCATGCTCCTCAGCCTTGCTTTGGGATAAAGGTCATTTTAATATTCATTGAAGCCAGCATTTCTCCATGCTTGTTTCATGGAACAGTAGTTTCATGGAATGTTAATAAATAGTATATGGGATCAAATAAATTCAAGAAATGCTAGATTAAATAATATATTTTCTCAGGATTTGCAAACCATTAGGGTACTAGTGTACATTTGAATTTCTAAGGGAATATTTCTCAGCACTATTCAACCATAAAACTTTTTTTTTTTGCCCCCTATACATATCTTAGGCAGATGTGTCGTGGATATTTTGGGAAATCCTGGTGTTCTAAACATGATTGGGGAGGATACTTTAGAGACTTCTGTAGCAACAACAGAAAAATGACTTTAACAAAGGTTATCCAAATGCAGGAGAATTAGAATTTTTATTTTCTCTTGGGAATCACTATTCAGTTGAACATCTACCTCTATTGCTTCTTTTAGAGTGAACACTTCACGGTTAACCTTCTATGTTTCTCTGTCTACTACATGCAACTTTTTTTCTTCACCACTTATGTATTATGCACCAAGCAATGTTCTATGTACTTTACATGCACTATCTCATTAAATTCCCACAATAGCTGTATAAAATAAGAAGTTATTATCAATCACGCTTTACAGATGTGAAAGCTGAGGTACAAGGAAATAACTTGCTCAAAGTAACAAAGATAGTAAGTATAGTGGAGATAGTGGAGTTACGAGTCTAAGTGAGGTAGTCTGATTCCAGACATAATGTCCTTAGCTATTACACCATACACTCGCACATAGCTATATCTCCATCTGTATTAACAGCTAACGGATTCTATCAGTGTGTGCTAATGCAGTTTCTTTCCACATATCTCATTTAGCTTTACATAAAGAAAATTCCATTCCACTGGCATGAGCTCTCCTGGACCAGTCATTGTGCCAGCATATGCTATCGGTCCATTAAAAATTAGATAAGGGGAGAAAATGCAGACAACTGTAATTGAATAACAATAAAGTAATTTAAAAAATTAGATAAGGGACTTCCGGCCAAGATGGAGACATAGGTGGACACGCTGTGCCTCCTAGTGCAACCAAAGGAGGAAAAACGACAATTTAAAAAGCAAAACAATCAACCAGAACAGACAGAGAATCGAACCAAGTGGAAGTCCAACAGCCAAGGAGTTAGAGAGGACACGTTCATTCAGACTGTTAAGTGGGGCGGAGCCGGGTGGAGAGTGGCAGTGAGCCAGCGGTTTGCCTGGAGAGACTCACTGTGGGCCCACCTGGCCAAAAAGCGGCCAGTGCACCTGGAGAAGGCCGCGGGAAACAGCAGGGCTGAGACTGGTGGACAGGGCAGCCCCTCACTCGTGCATGCAGATAAACTGGGAGAAGGAGTGGGGGAGCAAAGCAGAAAACACCTGTGGGGGTTGAGGCAGCAGCAGGAGCAACTCCCAACCACACAGGGGAGGAGAAAGTGACTGGGAGCTGGGAAGAGCGGAGCAGGTGCCATTGTTCCCTCCCAGGCCATGCCCCCTCAGACCACGTCAAAACACAGTGATGGCTTAGGTAGTCCCGCCCTGGTGAACACTTAAGCCTCTGTCCCTTAAAGTAACAGGTGCACCGAGAGAAAAAAATGGCCCAAATGAAAGAATGGATCAAGGCTCCGGAAAAAATACAACTAAGTGATCAAGAGATAGCCAACTTATCAGATGCACAGTTCAAAACACTGGTAATCAGGATGCTCACAAAATTGGAAGAAAGTTGGTTGCAATTAGATGAACGAATGAAGGATACACTAAAGAAAATGAGGGGAAATGTGCAGGGAACCAATAGGGAAGAGAAGGAAACTGGAACTCAAATCAACGGTGTGGACCAGAAGGAAGAAATAAGCATTCAAAAAAATGAGGAGAGGCTTAGGAACCTCCAGGACATCTGTAAACGGCCCAACATCCAGGTCATAGGGATGACAGAAGGAAAAGAGGAAGACCAAGGGATTGAACACTTATTTGGACAAATAATGAGAGAGAACTTCCCCAATCTGGCAAAAGAAATAGACTTCCAGGAAGTTCAAGAAGCTCAGAGAGTCCCAAAGAAGTTGGACCCAAGAAGGAACACACCAAGGCACATTATAATTACATTACCCAAGATTAAAAATAAGAAGAGGATCTTGGAAGCAGCAAGAAAAAAGGAGACAGATACCTACAAAGGAATTCCCATAAGACTGTCAGCTGATTTCTCAAAAGAGACCTTGCAGGCAAGAAGGGCTGGAAAGAAGTATACAAAGTCATGAAAGGCAAGGACCTACATCCAAGATTACTCTATCCAGCAAAGCTATCATTTAGAATGGAAGGCAGATAAAGTGCTTCTCAGATAAGGTCAAGTTCAAGGAGTTCATCATCACCTAGCCTTTATTATATGAAATGTTAATGGGATATTTATATAAGGCATGGAGCAATATCAACAGGGGAGTGGGAGGGGGAGAGAGGAGGAAAAAGTGCAGAGAATGGGTAGCATAAACGATGGGTAGAGGACAGACAGGGGGAGGTTAAGAATAGTATAGGAAATGTAGAAGCCAAAGAACTTATGTGTATGACCCATGGACAAAAACTAAAGGGTGGGGGAATGGGGGGGTGCGGGGCGGAGGGGAATAAAGGGGGAAAATGGGACAACTGTAATAGCATAATCAATAAAGTATATTTTTTAAAAAATTAGATAAGGGTACACATTTAACTCAGAACAAAAAACAGTTCTTTCATTACTAAATATAGAAGTAATAATCACTTGACCTGCTGATAGTGACTGAGACCAAAATGTGCTCATATACAAAGTAATAATAATAATTACCACTTATTACATATTGTGGTAGGTGTTATTCTAAACACTTTTTTGCATTAACTTGAGTAATTCTCTCAACAGCACTGTGAGACGGACTGTTGTTATCCTCATTTTATAGCTCAAAAACTTGAGGCACGAAGGTTGAGTTACTTACTCAGGGTCACCCAGCATGTAAGTAGCAGAGCTGAGGTGCAGACTCAGGCCATCTGCCTTCAGAGCATACACCCTTTATTACTACCCTAGCCATACTATGCTTTTTTTTGTCGACTGGTCCAGAGTCTAACCACAAAGTATTGAGTTTATGATCTCATCATATGTAATCACACTTGCTAGTTGAAGTTGTGTCCATGAGTATTTCTGAACACTGTATCTATATGCACATGTGCCTCTGTATTTGAGAATAATGTGATATTTGTTCATCTACAAATGTATATATATCAAGAATTGAGAAAAGAAATGTCAGAAAAGGAAATAAACATGTAAGTAAAAACATCCCCAGGCAATTAAAGCTAAAGAAAGGCAAGAAATGAAAGTACTAATACTGCAACATTTGTAATACAGTTGGCCCTCTGTATCCAAAGTTCCACATCCTCAGGTTCAGCCAACCAAATCTCTTGCAAACACAGAGGGCCAACTAAAGGACTTGAGGATCCATGAATATCGGTATCCATGTGCAGTTTTGGAACTAATACCCCTGAGGGTACAATTGTATATATTATTCATCTTTGTATGCCTAGCATCTAGCATAATACCTGGCATATGGTTAGTGCTCAATAAATATTTATGAGCTCTTTATCTGTAGTTCTTAGGAGGTGAGCTGTGAGTAGGGTTCAAAATGAATAAGACTTTGCAAGCCAAGCAGAGAGAACAGCATGTGCAAAAAATTATGGCACCCGGAAATAGCATAGCTAAACTATAAGCATTTAAAATTTGCTGGACTATAGCACAGGGTGGAGATCAGTAGGAAAGTATGTTAGAGTTAGCCAGGGTAAATAAAGGGCTTGCATAACCAGCTAGAGAAATAAGACTTTATACAGTAGACAATGGGAAGCCAGGGAAGGGTTTTAAGCCTGGCAAACATGATCTAACTTGTATTTTAGAAAGATAAACTTGGCAGCAGTGCAAAGAATGGTAGGCAAAAAATGAGATAAAAGGCAGGAAAAACAAGAAACTGTTACTGTTGTCAAAGTGGTAGATACTGAGAGCTCAAGCCGATCACTGGTGTCGGGAATAAAGAGGGGAGAATACTTTGGCTGATAAATTAGATGTGGAAATTGAGATAAAAATATAAATTTCTTATTATTGAGCCTGGGTGGATGGTATTGCATTTAAACAACATAGATATTTTGAAAGGATTTGAATTACTTCATATACAATGTACCTGAAAGAATAGTGGACTATCCAAATGAAGTGCCTATCAATGGTTGGAATACTTTGTTAAATGCAATTGATTGAATGAGGTTGGTAGGCCCTGCATATCTATATAGGGAAGTCTGGGTCAGTAGGATCCTGAGTGACCTACTTCTTGGTTAGTAGGATATAATAAGATAGTTAATATTGGAGTAAAGCTAAAAGCAAGAGGTGGAAGAATCTAGTAAAAGGAGTCTGGGAGCAAATATGTTCATTATTACCACTCCTATTCAATATTATACTAGATATTATAACTAACACAATAAGACAATAAAAATTAAAAGGCTGAAAATGAAGAATAAAGATGTTACTCACAGTATGATTAAAAGGCTGAAAATGAAGAATAAAGATGTTACTCACAGTATGATTACACAGAATATTGAGAATCGTATGTATAAGGACCAACAAGAGAGGGTGCTAGAAACAGGGACAATATATTAATGTCCCTAGAATTTGTATATACCAGCAACATCAATTGGGGAGATGTGACTTTAAAATATACATGTGCAATGGCAGTAAGTCTATACAGTAACTAGAAATAAGCCCAACAATACATGTGGAACAGTTTTATAGAGAAAATTATTAAAGTTACAGAAAACATTTTTAAAGACAAATAAATGCAAATATGTACCATGTTCATGGATAAGAACATTCAGTATTACTAAGGATGATTATTTCTCTAAATTTAATCAATAAATCCTACATTTTTCTAAAAATATAAAAATATCTCCTCAGAACTTCATAAGCCGTTTCTAAAGTTGAATGGAAATTAAAGGTGGTAAATAGCCAAGCTAACATTGAAGAGAAATAATAGGAAGAGAAATTTACCTCTTAAAATGATAAAACTAGAGCAATTAAGACAATGCGACATTCATATATACGAGGTCTGTCCAGAAGGTATCCAGCCATGTAATATGAAAAATAGAGACATTTATTGAAGAAGATACAATATACAAGAAACATTGTACATAGGATGATGATGCCTCAGGCCCCTTCAAAGTAGGTACCTTGGGACCTCACACAGTTCTCCCAGGCGCCATCTGCTGCCCCATCGTATTTTCCCGAATCTCATTGACAGTCTGAAATGTCTTCCCTTTCAAAGGTGATTTTAATTTTGGGAAAAGCCAAAAGTCACAGGGTGTCAAATCTGGGCTGTAGGGGGACTGAATTACCTGGGTGATTTGATGTTTTGCCAAAAAACTCTGTATGAGATGTGATGCATGAGCAGGCACATTGTAGTGATAAAGCTGCCAATCACCAGTTGCCCATAGCTGCGGCCTTCTGAATCATCTGAATAGTTTCTACAGAGGAATATTCAAGCCTAACACAAAATTTGATACAGATCCGTTGCTCTACTGGCTCAGTCATTTTGAATGCAACAGCCACACAGTACACATGCCCACTCAACGGCATCTACCACCCCCACTGATTAGTACAGTGAAGTCATCATTATTCACGCATGTGCATTCCAGTCCACTGTCCTTGGCTGCCAGGTGACATCAGTGTCACACAAACCATTCTCATTATATTAACAATGGTTGGACTTTTTCTGGGCAGACTTCATAGATAAACAAACAGACAAGTGGAGCATAAAAGAGATTCTAAAAGTAGGCATGCATATTGATGGGAACTTGATATTTAACGGAGGTGGCATTATAATACAGTGGGACAACCATAAACTATTCAATAAGTGATGCTGAGACAATTAATGTTTGTTATGTTAGAAGATAAGATGTACAGGCATACCTCAGAGGCATTGTAAGTTTGGCTTCAGACCACTGCAATAAAGCAAGTATTACATAAAGTGAGTCATAATCTTTTTGCTGGTGGCTGGTGGTGAGTTTTGCCTTCAATTTGTAAAAAACACAACATCTGTGATGCACAATAAAGGAAAGCACAATAAAAGGAGGCATGCCTGTATCTTTTCTTTATACCACAAATAAAATTCAAAACTGATTATAATCTAAATGTTAACAGCAAAAATATCAAGCTTTTAGAAGAATATATGGTAGAATACCCACATGGCCTTGAAGAAAAGAGTAAATTCTTAAACAAAAACAGAATAATTTATTAAAGAAGACATACATAAGACTATATTAAATTTAAAAGTCCTACAAACAAAATACAACATATACAAAATGAAAAAAACAAGCTACAGACTAGAAAAAGATATTTCCTGTGCATTTAAAAAGCAAACAATTATAACCAGTATATATATTTTTTAAATCTCTTAAAATGTAAGTAGGATACAATCCAACAGTAAGGGAGATGAACAGGCAATTCACATAAGAGGGAATCTGATTCACTATTAATCATATTAAAAGGTGCCCAACCTAAATTATAATCAGAAATCAGAAATTTAAAACAATAAATACTATTTCACATTTGGCAAATTGGTTAAGATGTAAAAGTGAGCTCACCAAGTGTTGGTAAAGATGTAAGAAGTGTAAATTTTCTCAACTACTTTAGAGAACAGTTGGACAAAACCTCATAAAATTGAAGGTGCACATATCCTAGAACCTTGCAATTTTCTTTCTAGGTCTGCACTCTATAGAAATTGTCACTCTGTGCAAACACATGTGCAAGGATGTTTGTTGCAAAGCAATTTGTTCAAAACTTGGAAACAACTTTCCATCAAGAATAATAAATTAATAACATGGGGTTTAATCAATGGAATGAAATAATATTCTACTGTTAAAATGGATTAACTAGATCTATACCATGGATAAGTATATTAAACATATATTCAATAAAGAAGCTAAAAGTTAGTATTTACAGAAATTTGTCCAATGCTATGACAAAAAATAGTGTTATATAGTATTATGGAAGATACATGTCTATGTAGAACAGAATATGAAAACATTCAGGGAAGTGGGCTTCACCAAGCTTGGAGTGTCATCACTCCTGAGGGGAAAGAGGAGAGGAATGGGTCGGTAGAGACGTTAGCTGAATCTGTACCATTTGTTTTTTTAAATACCTAAAACAAATACACTAAAAATGTGGGATCAGTTAAATTTAAATGGTATAAGTGGTGCCGATTATACTACTTTATATGCTTTTCTGTATCTTTGGCATATTTTGTAATTAAAAACACTTTTAAGACAAACAAGAATGAGTAGCAGGTATAGAATCAGACCAGGTGTGTCTGTGCCCGGACATTTCCACTGGCATCCAGTGTAATGTTATGTAAGTCACTTTGGGCTGAGAATGTTCTTATCTGCCAAATGGGAAACTGGATGAGATTCTATGTTCTGCTAAAATCATGCATGAAACCAAGGTACTTTAATTACACTTGTCATGCATGGCCTAAGAATCTGGTTCTCTCGATATTTTATTCTAAGGAGAGAAACCGGGGACAAATCGGGGGCTGCTTTTCTGAGGCTGCAGCCATAGAGAAGAGGTCATAGAAACAAAGATAGAGAGCCTGAACTTCTACTTCCACCAGAGGTATTTATTTTTCTCTGGTGTTTCTTCTTCTTGTGGCAATACCCAGTTTGCTGTTTAGACTGCTCTGTGATAATGAGCTCAGTCCTTGCACATCTCAGTAAAGCTCAATAAAGGTCAGAATATCTAGTTCTTTCCAGCCCACTCCAGAGGGCCTGATTCAATTAGTCTATGGGGAGGCCCAGGAAGCAGTATTTTTTAAAAGTTCCCAGGGGGTTCTAATGTATAACCAGAGTTGAAAAGATAGTTAAAGGGTTTGTTACCAAATAGGGCATTCCCCAGGGTAGTCCCTAAATAGAACATTCTCCAACACATTTATTTCCTATCTGAGCTTCTCTTTGGTAACATTACTTTGCCACTACCTCAAGTGACAAAGTAGAGAGTTTCTGCTCCAAAGCCCAGGGTCCTGAGATATGTAACTTCCCTTTTCTGGCTTCTTCACCAGGAGAGCACAACATACCCATGGTACCATCAGATGGGATTGAATTTCAGGACATTACCACCAAGTAGCCATGTAGGACAGGTAACCCTCATTTTTGCTGCTATAACTCAAGGTCAAATTGATTGGTCAAAGCGTATGTATGGTAATTTTAATATATATCCATAAATTCTTTGCCCTCCTCCCTTCAAAAGGGGGAACCTAAATCCATGACCCTCAAGTGTAAGCTAGATTTAGTGACTCACTTATAATGTATAGTATAGCAGAAGTGACACTGTGTTACCTCCAAAACTAACTAGGTCATGAAAGGCATTATGGCTTCTTCCTTGCCCACTCTGGGGAAGCCAGCTGCAATCTCATGAGGACACTCAGTCTTATGGAGAGGTCCACACAGTAGGGAACTGAGTCCTCCTGCTAATAGTCATATGAGCGAGCCATCTTGAGAGGAAATTTTCTGAGTCAAGCTTCTGAGCTGCCGATATCTTAACTGTAAACTCATAAGAGAACCTGAGCCAAACAACATACAAATAATCTACTGTCAAATTCTGGATGCACAGTGTGAGAAAATATATATTTGCTGTTTTTAACCTACTGGAATAATACTGCTATTATGCAGCAATAGATTGCCAATATAGTAATTATATGTTCAACCTTAGCAGAAAATACCAGTTTTCCAAATTTACCTACACACCAGTGAATGAAAGGTTTCATTGTTCCACGTCCTTGGCAATATTTGAAATTAGCAGTCTTTTCTTTTTTTAATTTATTTTTATTGTATTTTTTCCATTACCATTTACCCACTTATAACCCCTGCTCCCTGCAATTACCCGACTGTTGTCCATGTCCATGAGTCCTTTTCCCTTTTTGCTCCATTGCTCTGCCCACTAACTCTTCCCCACAGAGCTGTCAGCCTGCTCTCTGTTGATAAATCTGTCTTTATTTTACTTGTTAGTTCAGTTTTTTCATTAGATTCCGCATATGAGTGATATCACATGGTATTTTTCTTTCTCTGACTGGCTTAGCATAATGTTTTCCAGGTCCATCCATGCTGTCTCAAAGGGTAAATTTTCTTCCTTTTTATGACTGAGTAGTATTCCATTGTGTAAATGTCCCATAGTGGTTTTATCCACTCATCTACTGATGGGCACTTGGGCTGCTTCCAAATCTTGGTGATTGTAAATACCACTGCAATGAACAGAGGGGTGTTTATGTTCTTTCATAGTGTTTCAGATTTCTTCAGATAAATTCCCAAAAGTAGAATTGCTGGGTCATAAGGCAGTTCCATTTTTAATTTTTTGAGTTATCTCCATACTGATTTCCACAGTGACTGCACCAATCTGCATCCCCACCAATAGTGCAAAAGGGTTCTTCTTTCTCCACATCCTCACCAGCACCTGTTCTTTCTTGATTTATTGATGATAGCCATTCCGACAGGTGTGAGATGATATCTAATTGTGGTTTTAATTTCTTTTTCTCTGATGATTTGTGATGTTGAGCACCTTCTCAAATATCTATTGACCATCTGAATGTCCTCTTTGGAGAAGTGTCTATTCAGGTCCTTTGCCAATTTTTTAATTGGGTTGTTTGTTTTTTTGGTGTTGTTTTATAAGCTCTTTATAAGTTTTGGACATTAACCCCCAGTCAAATGTATTGGTGAATATGTTCCATTCAGTGGGTTGTCTTTTCATTGTGTTGATGGTTTCCTTTGCTGTGCAAAAACTTTTTAGTTTGGTGTAGTCCCATTTGTTTATTTTATCTTTTGTATTTCTTGCCAGTGGAGACATACCAGAAAAAAAATGGCTCCAGGCAATATCCAAGATTTTTACTGCATATGTTTTTTTGGGGGGTTTTATGGTTTTGAGTCTAACATTTAAATCTTTAATGCATTTTGAATTTATTCTATGTGTGATGTAAGAAAGTGGTCTAGTTTCATTTTTCTGCACATATCTGTCCAATTTTCCAAACACCATTTATTGAATGAATTGTCTTTAGCTCATTGTATGTACTTTCTTCCTCTGTCAAATATTAATTGACTCTAAAGATGTGGGTTTATTTCTGAGATCTCTATTCTGTTCCATTGATCTGTGTGTTTGTTTTAATGCCATTACCAGGCTGTTTTGATTACTATAGCCTTATAGTATGGCTTGATATTAGATAGCGAATTCTTCCAACTTTTGTTCTTCTTTCTCAAGATCAGTTGCTATTTGGGACAGTTTGTGGTTCCATGTAAATTTTTGAAATATCTGTTCTTGCCCTGGCTGGTGTAGCTCAGTGGATTGAGCGTGGGCTGGGAACCAAAGGGTCCTGGTTCGATTCCCAGTCAGGGCACATGCCTGGGTTGCAGGCCAGGTCCCCAGTGAGGGCCATGTGAGGAGCAACCATACATTGCTGTTTCTCTCCCTCTCTTCCCCTCTCTCTAAAAAAATAATAAATAAATAAAATCTTTTAAAAAATAAAAAATAAATAAATAAAATCTTTAAAAAAGCAACTATTAAAAATATTTGTTCTAATTCTGTAAAATACATCATTGGAATCTTGATAGGAATTGCATTAACTCTATAGATTACTTTGGGTAGTATGGACATTTTAATGATGTTCATTCTTCCTATCCATGAACACGGTATATATTTCCACTTATTTGTATCTTCTTCAGTTTCTTTCTTCAATGTCTTATAATTTTCTGAGCACATCTTTTGTATCCTTGGTTATGTTTATTCCTAGGTATTTTATTCTTTTTGAAGCAGTTGTGACTGGGATTGTTTTCTTAATTTTTTTCCTTATAGTTCATTATTGGCATGTAAAAATGCAGCTGATTTCTGGATTTAATTTTAATCCTGCTACTTTACTGAATTCATTTATCAGATTGAGTAGTTTCTTGGAGGAATCATTAGGATTCTCTATGTACAGTATCATGTCATGTGCAAATAATGACAGTTTTATTTATTCCTTTCCAATTCAGATGCCTTTTATTTTTTCTTCTTGTCTGATTGCTATGGCTAGGACTTCCAGTACTATGTTAAATAAGAGAGGTAAAACAGACATCTTTGTCTTCTTCCCAATCTTAAGGGGAACACCTGTACTTGTTGCTGTTAACAAGTTGATATATGATGCTGGCAGTGGGTTTGTCATGTATAGCCTTTGTTATGCTCTGATATATTTACACTCTTTTGAGAGTTATTATCATAAATTGTTATTGGATTTTAGCAAGTGCTTTTTCTGCATCCTTTGATATAATCATGTGATTTTTATCCTTCATTTTGTTTATGTGGTATATCACAATCATTGACTTGAGAATATTGTGCCAACCTTGCATTCCCAGAATAAATCTCAATTGTTCATGGTGTATGGTCTTTTTGATGTATTGCTGTATTTGGTTTGCTAATTTTTGTTGATAATTTTAGCATCTGTGTTCATCAGGGATATTGGCCTATAATTTCTGTCTTTGCAGTGTCTTTATCTGGTTTTGGAATTAGGGTAGTTCTGGACTTGTAAAATGAGCTCGGGAGTCTTCTTGAATTTTTTGGAATGGTTTGAGGAGAGTTGTTAGTTCTTCTTGGAATGTTTAGTAAAGTTCACCTGTGAATCAATTTGGTCCATGGCTTTTATTTATTGGGAGGGGCTTTTTTTTATTACTGCTTCAATTTTTCTAGGTGTAATCTGTCTATTCAGTTTTTCTGATTCTTTCTGATTTAGTTTTGGAAGATTGTATGTTTCTAGCTATTTATCTATTTTTGTCCAGGTTGTCCAGTTTGTTGACATATAGTTGTTCATAATACATATTTTCTTACAGTCTTTTGTATTTCTTTGGTGTCAGTTGTTATTTCTCCTCTTTCATGTCAGATTTTTAAAAATTTGAGTCCTCTCTCTTTTTTCCTTGATCAGTGTATTTAAGGGTTTGCCAATCTAGCTTATCTTTTCAAAGAACCAGCTCTTGGATTTATTGACCTTTTGTATCATGTTTTTAGACCCTATTTTATTTTATTTATTTCTGTTCTGATCTTTATTATTTCCTTCCTTCTACTCACTTTGGGCTCTGTTGTTTATTCTTTTTTCAAGTTCCTTTAAGTGTAAAGTAAGATTGGTTTTTTTTTAGCCTTTTCTTACATTTTGAGTTAGGCCTGTAATGCTACGAATTTCCCTCTTAGGACTGCTATTCATGTGTTCCACAGATTTTGGATTGTTGTGTCCTCATTTTCATTTGTTTCAACGTATCTTTAGATTTCTTCCTTGATCTTGTTGTCAACTCATTCATTGTTCAATAATGTTACATTTAGCTTCCATGTCTGTATTTCAGGTTTCTTCTTGTGATAGATTTCTAGTTGATAGCATTGCAGTCAGCAAAGATGCTCGATATGATTTCAATCTTCTTAAATTAATTGATACTTGTTTTGTGTTTTAACATGTGGTCTATGCTAGGAAACGTTCCAAGTGCACTAGAAAAATAGGCATATTGTGCTGCTTTGGGCCTGAAATGCTCTGAATATATCAGTGAAATGCATTTGCTCTAATGTGTCATTTAAGGCCACTGTCTCCCTGTGATTTTATTTTTGGAAAATCTATCCATTGAAGTTAATGTGGTGGTAAAATTCCCAACTATTACTGTATTTCTGTTGATCTATTCTTTTATGTCCATCAAGATTGCTTTATATATTTAGGTGCTCCTATGTTGGGGTCATAAATGATTACTAGGGTTATATTCTCTTGATGGATCATTAACTTTTACATTATGTAGTGCCCTTCTTTCTCTCTTACTATAATCTTGCTTTTGAAGTCTATATTGTTGGATATAAATATTGCTACCCCAGCTTTTAATTTCCCTTTCCATTTGCATGAAATATCTTTTTTTAAATATATTTTACTGATTATGCTATTACAGCTGTCCCATTTTCTCCCCTTTCTTCCCCTCTACCCCCACCCCCCATTCCCCGCCCTTTAGTTTTTGTCCACAGGTCATACACATAAGTTCTTTGTCTTCTACATTTCCTATACTATTCTTAACCGCCCCCCTCCGTCTGTTTTCTACCTACCATTTATGCTACTTATTCTCTGTACTTTTCCTCCTCTCTCTCCCTACCACTCCCCTGTTGATATCCCTCCATGCCTTATATAAATCCCTTTAACATTTCATATAATAAAGGCTGGGTGATGATGAACTCTTTGAACTTGACCTTATCTGAGAAGCACTTTATCTGCCCTTCCATCTAAATGATAGCTTTGCTGGATAGAGTATTCTCGAATGTAGGTCCTTGCCTTTCATGACTTGGATTACTTCTCTCCAGCCCCTTCTTGCCTGCAAAGTCTCTTTTGAGAAATCAGCTGACAGTCTTATGGGAATTCCTTTGTAGGTAACTGTCTCCTTTTCTCTTGCTGCTTCTAAGATCCTCTCCTTATTTTTAATCTTGGGTAATGTAATTATGATGTGCCTTGGTGTGTTCCTCTTTGGGTCCAACTTCTTTGGGACTCTGAGCTTCCTGGACTTCCTGAAAATCTATTTCCTTCACCACCTTGGGGAAGTTCTCCTTCATTATTTGTTCAAGTAAGTTTTCAATCCCTTGGTCTTCCTCTTCTCCTTCTGGCACCCCTATGACTCGGATGTTGGGACATTTAAAGATGTACTGGAGGTCCCTAAGCCTGTCCTCAGTTTTTTTGAATTCTTGTTTCTTCGTTCTTTTCTGGTTGGATGTTTTTTTTTTTTTCTGCTGGTCCACTCCGTTGATTTGAGTCCCAGTTTCCTTCTCATCCCTTCTCATTTGTTCAAATAATTGCAACAATCGCGACACTCTTTCTTTGAATCCTGTGCGCATCCTGATTACCAGTGCCTTGAACTGTGCATCTGATAGGTTGGCTATCTCTTTGTCACTTAGTTGTATTTTTTCTGGAGCTTTGATGTGTTCTTTCATTTCGGCCATTTTTTTTTCTTGATGCACCTGTTACTTTAAGGGGAGGAGACTTAGGTGTTCACCCGGGCGGGGTAACCCACATCGTTGTGTTGTGACACTGTCTGTGGGGGCGGGGCCTGAGAGAACAATGGCGCTTGCTCTGTTCTCCACACTTCCCCAGCTACCCACAAGCAAGTTGGGTCCTTCTTTGTTGGCTCGGGGGGTGAGTGGGCAGGCCTGCACAGTTCCAAGTCCCTGTGGGTCTCCCCAGCGAACTCTCCTGTGAGGCTGGGAGTACCTCCCACTGCTGTCTCAACCCCCACAGGTGTATTCAATTGTTGGCTTGAGGCTTTATTTCCCTGCGTTGGTGGGCCGCATGGTCTGTTCCACTCCCCGGCTTTTCCTCCCGGTTTATCTGCACAAGAATGAGGGACCATCCAGTCCACCAGTCTCAGCCCTGGTTTCGCCGAGTGTGCCTGCAGCGTTTTGGCCAGGCGCGCCTGCCACAGATCTCTCTGGGCAGCTGGAGCATTGCCGGTACTGCTCCACAAACTGCATCTTGCCGAGTGCTCTCCACCCGGCTCTGCCCTGCTTACCGGTCTGGATGAATGTGTCTTCTTTAACTCCTTGGTTGTCGGACTTCCACTCAGTTCAGCTTTCTGTCAGATATGGCTGTTTTTGTTTTTTAAATTGTTGTTTTTCCTCTTTTGGTTGTGCAAGGAGGCACAGTGTGTCTACCTATGCTTCCATCTTGGCCGGAAGTATGCGTGAAATATCTTTTTTCCATCCCTTTAGTTTTACTTGGGGTGTATCTTTCATTCTGAGGTGTGTCTCTTGGAGTCAGCATATATATATGATCTTGTTTTCTTATCCATTCAGCTACCCTGTGTCTTTTGATTGGAGCATGTAAACTATTTGCATTTAATGTGATTATTGATAGATATGAATTTATTGCCATTTTATTTTTTTACTTTCTTCCTTTTTCTTCTTCTCCTCCTTCTCCTTCTAGCCCTTTAACATTTGTTGCAATACTGGCATGGTGGTAACAAACTGGTTTAGCTTTTTCTTATTTGTGAAGCTCTTCATTTCTCCCTTAATTTTAAATGATAGCTTTTCTGGGTAAAGTAGCCTTGGTTGTAGATCCTTGATTTTCATCATCTTGAATGCTTCATGCCTATCATTTCTGGCCAGAATTTTTTCTGTTAAGAAATCAGATGACCTTCTTATGGGAGCTCCCTTGTACATAACTAACTGCTTTTCTCTTTTGGCTTTTAAGATTTTCTCCTTGTCTTTACGTTTTACCATTTTAATTATGTTGTATCTTGATTTGAGTCTTTTTCGATCCATCTTGTTTGAGACTCTGCACATCCTGGACTTGTGTGTCTTTTCCCTTCACCAGATTAGGGAAGTTTTTGGTCATTATTTCTTCAAGTAGGATCTTGATCCTTTGCTCACTCTCTTCTCCCTCTGATATTCCCGTGATGTGAATGTTATTATGCTTCATGTTGTCTGAAGATTTCTTAAACTCTCCTCATTTTTTAAAATTCTTTTTTCTTTTTGCTACTCTGCTTGGGTGTTTTTTTCTGCCTCGTCCTCCATATTGCTGATTTGATCATCTGCTTCATCTAACGTGTTTATTTCTTCCAGTGTATTAGTTATTTCAGATATTGCAGTCTTTATTTTGGACTGGTCCTTTTTTATGGTTACTATGTATTTTTTCATGCTGTGGAGTATCCTTATAATCTTTACTTTAAACTCTATATTGCTTGCCTTTGTTTCATGTAGTTTTTCTGGAGAATTCAATCTTGTTCTTTCATTTGGGGCCTGTTTCTTTTTCTTCCCATTTTGGCTGCCTCTTTGTTTTGTTTCTGTGTATTGGGTTGATTTGCAAAAATTCTGGTGCAGACCTATGTCACACACTGCCTATGACCAGTCCTGGGGAATCTGTTTGGAGCTATCAGCAATCCACTACTTGTGACTCCCTCTTGGACCTGGGTGTATGCAGAAAGAACAAAGCTGTGTAGCAAATCTGGCTTTTACCCTCATTGGGTCTGGGGTCAGCTAAAGTCTCAGAGCTCTCAGAGCTCTGCCTTTGCCTGCAGGCTTTCTACTCAGTATATTCACTTAAATAGCCTTCAGCTGTACTCTTTAGCAGCCTGGCCTAAGCTCCACTGGATGGTGTAATAAGAATTCCTGTGGGTAGGGCAATTGCTTCCTCCCATGGAGGGAGTGAGAAAGATGGCTTCTGTACTATGGGGAATGACTCAGCACAAGGATCCTGGCAGCTGACGCTTACCTCTCTTCCCAGGGGCACCAATCCCAGACTTTCTTCACTTCACTCTGGTGTGCTCTGCCCTCCCACTGCTGGAGCCCTGGGTAAGGCTATAGATATATTGTACATTGGCCCTTTAAGAGGCTCTATGCATCTCTAGTCATCTCTCCCTGGCAGAAGGAAGCCCCTCTGCCTTTCACAGCCAGGTGTTATTTGGGTTCCTTTCCCAGTTTTGGTGCTCTATGATGGGGAGCCCCACTTGGGGGTTATTTATTTTTTGTTTTTTTTTAATATATTTTATTGATTATGCTATTACAGTTGTGGCATTTCCCCCCTTTATTCCAGACTGCCCTGCATACCACCTCCCATTTGCATTCCTCGCCACTTTAGTTCATGTCCATGGGTCATACATATAAGTTCTTTGGCTTCTATGTTTCCTATACTATTCTTAACCTCTCCCTGTCTATTTTCTACCTACCATTTATGCTACTTATTCCCTGTACCTCCCCCCCTTTCTCCCCTTCCCACTTCCCTGCTGATAACCTTACATTTCTGTGGTTCTGTTCCTGTTCTAGTTGTTTGCTTAGTTTGTTTTAGTTTTTGTTTTAGGTTCGATTGTTATAACTGTGAGTTGTCATTTTACTGATCATATTTTTTATCTTCTTTTTCTTAGATAAGTGCCTTTAACATTTCATATAATAAGGGATGGTGATGATGAACTTCTTTAACTTGACCTTACCTGGGAAGCACTTTATCTGCCCTTCTATTCTAAATGATAGCTTTGCTGGATAGAGTAATCTTGGATGTAGGTCCTTGCCTTTCATGACTTCAAATACTTCTTTCTAGCCCTTTCTTGCATGTAAGGTTTCTTTTGAGAAATCAGCTGATAGTCTTATGGGAACTCATTTGTAGGTAACTGTCTCCTTTTCTCTTCTTGCTTTTAAGATTCTCTCCTTATCTTTAATCTTGGCTAATGTAATTATGATGTGCTTTGGTGTGTTCCTCCTTGGGTCCAACTTCTTTGGGACTCTCTGAGCTTCCTGGACTTCCTGAAAGTCTATTTCCTTTGTCAGACTGGGGGAGTTCTCCTTCATTATTTGTTCAAATAAGTTTTCAATTTCTTGCTCTTGTTCTTCTCCTTCTGGCAACCCTATGACTCAGATTCTGGAATATTTAAAGATGTCCTGGAGGCTCCTAAGCCTCTCCTCATTTTTTTGAATTCTTGTTTCTTTATTCTGTTCTGGTCGAGTGCTTCTTTCTTCCTTCTGCTTCAAACTGATGATTTGAGTCCTGTTTCCTTCCTATCACTCTTGGTTCCCTGTACATTTTCCATTTTCTCACTTTTTATAGCCTTAATTTTTTCCTCTAATTTGCAACCATATTCAACCAATTCTGTGAGCATCCTGATTACCAGTGTTTTGAACTGTGCATATGATAGGTTGGCTATCTCTTCATGGCTTAGTTGTAGTTTTTCTGGAGCTTTCATTTGGGCCTTTTTTTTTTGGTCTCTGTGCACCTGTTATGTAGTAAGGGGCGGAGCCTTAGGTGTTCACCAGGGTGAAGCAACCCATGTTGCTGCATTGTGATGCTATGTGGGGGAGGGATCCAAGAGGGAGCAGTGCCACTTGTTCTGTTCTCTTCTAGTTTTCAGTCACTTCCCCCACTACCCATAATCAAATTGTGCCCTTCTGGTACTGATTCCCAGGTGGGTTGGTTTGTGTACATTCTAGGACCCTGTGGGTCTCTCCAAAGAACTCTCCCATGAGGCTGGGAGTTTCTCCCGCTACCACCTCAACCCCCACAGGATTTTTCAGTCAGAGGTTTGGAGGCTTTATTCCCTCTACTGGAACCCTGGGTTGGGCAGTCTCTCACACTCCCCAGTTGTTCCTCTTGCTTTATCTGCATGTGAATGTGGGACCGCCAGTCTGCCAGCCACTGCCTCGCCTGGTCTGCAAGCCGCCACCTTGCCCTCCCTAGTCCTTCTGCTGCTGCCTTGCCAAGAGTCCTCTCCACCCAGCTGCCCATCTCCACCCCTCCTACTGGTCTGGATGAATGTTTCTTCTTTAACTGTTTGGTTGTTGGACTTCCATACAGTTCAAGTTTCCATCAGTTCTTGTTTTTTGTTTTTAAATTTGTTGTTGTCCTCCTTTTGGTTGTGCAAGGAGGCACGGTGTGTCTACCTATGCCTCCATCTTGGCTGGAAATCCACTTACGGTTTAGACCCGACAGTTCTCAGGGAGAGTCCTCCAGGAACTCCAGCTGCTACCCATGGGAGCTCAGTCAGTCCTCTTGTGCCTCCATACTTCCTATCAGTCTTCTTGTGATGATGTGGTTTCTTCTGTTAAGTCCTTTGTTATAAGGCTTCTCTCCAGCTAGTGTTCAGTTGTTTGTTCAGGATGATTTGTCCATAATTGATTTATAATTCCAGTTTGGTCCTCGGAGGAGGTTAGTGTAGCTTCCATCTACTCCACCACCATCTTGGATCTTCCTTACAACCCTGTTTTAAATACAGGTGCTGACAAAGAGTTTCTTCTTGACAAAACTCTACTGAGGGTCTTCTGAGCTTTTTCTCAACTAGGCCTCAACTTTTGACTTCCATGTTCATCTCTGCATTGTTCAATATGAATGAAAATCCTGCTAAGTCAGTTTAGCCATCTTCGCTATCTGATCCTTATCAATCCAGTCATGTTCTTCATCCTCCACTCTAGGTGATTGGCAGTCTTTTAAATTATATAGCTCTACTGGTGGGTGTTTAATAGTATTGCATTGTGGTTTATTTTGCATTTCTCTGATGAGTAATGAAGTTGAGCACTTTTTCATGTTAATTAGACTTCTGGATATCCTTTTATTGGCTTTGATGGAATCTTTTGCTTATTTATCTATTCAGTGTTCTCTTCTTATTGATTTGAAGGAGTTTCTTATGTATTATAGATATGGAATACATATCTAGAATATTTTTATGGTTATGTAGGTTAAAAATATCTTTTCCCAATTTGTGATTTGCCTTTTTGCTCTCTTAATGATATTGTTTGTTGAACAGATACTTTCATTATATATATTGATTAAGGTAATTTATTAATCTTTTTCTTTAATATTCTTAAGGTTTTAGGGTTTTATTTAAGAAATACTTGCCTTTCACTTCCGGCCAAGATGGAGGCATAGGGAGACACACTATGCCTCCTCGCACAACCAAAAAAGGGAAAATAACAATTTAAAAACAAAAAACAAACAAATGACAGAACATCAAACTGTATGGAAGTCTGACAACCAAGGAGTTAAAGAAGACATGTTCATCTAAATCGGTAAGTGGGTGGAGCTGGGCAGGGTGCATGCAGTGAGATGGCAGTTTGTGAAGTGGTAAGGGCAACGCTGCAGCCCGGAGAGACCTGCGGCCAGCACACCCAGCAAAACTGCAGCTGGCCAACACAGATGCAGCAGGGCCAAGACTGGTGGACTGGGTGGCCCCACATTCATGCGCAACCAGGAGAGAATGCTGGGAAGCAGAGCAGACTGCGCAACCCAGCTCCATCATGGGGAAATAAAGTCTCAAACCACCGATTGAAAACACCTGTAGGGGTTGAGGCGGCAGTGGGAGGAACTCCCAGCCTCACAGGGGAGTTCATTGTAGAGACCCACAGGGACTTAGAACATACACAAACCCACCCACCCAGGAATCAGCATAGATGGGCCCAATTTGTTTGTAGGTAGTGGGGGAAGTGACTGAAAGCCAGCAGAGAGCAGAGCAACTGCCATTGTTCCCTCTCAGGCCCCACACCCACAGGCAGCATCACAACACAACAACGTGGGTTACCCTGCCCTGGTGAACACCTAAGGCTCCGCCCCTTATATGTAACAGGCACGCCGAGGAAGTGGGAGAAATGGCCCAAATGAAAGAACAGATCAAAATTCCAGAAAAAATACAACTAAGCAACAAAGAGACAGCCAACCTATCAGATGCACAGTTCAAAACTCTGGTAATCAGGATACTCACAGGATTGGTTGAATTTAGTCCCAAATTAGATGAAAAAATGAAGACTATGCTAAGAGAAATAAGGGGAAATGTACAGGGAACCAATAGTGATGGGAAGGAAACTAGGACTCAAATCAACGGTGTGGACCAGAAGGAAGAAAAAAACATTCAACCAGAAAAGAAGGAAGAAACAAGAATTCAAAAAAATGAGGACAGGCTTAGGAACCTCCAGGACATCTTTAAATGTCCCAACATCCGAGTCATAGGGGTGCCAGAAGGAGAAGAGGAAGACCAAGGGATTGAAAACTTATTTGAACAAATAATGAAGGAGAACTCCCCCAATCTGGTGAAGGAAATAAACTTCCAGGAAGTCCATAAAACTCAGAGTCCCAAAGAAGTTGGACCCAAAGAGGAACACACCAAGGCACATCATAATTACATTACCCAAGATTAAAAATAAGGAGAGAATCTCAGAAGCAGCAAGAGAAAAGGAGACAGTTACCTACAAAGGAATTCTCATAAAATTATCAGCTGATTTCTCAAAAGAGACCTTACAGGCAAGAAGGTGCTAGAAAGAAGTATTTGAAGTCATGAAAGGCAAGGACCTACATCCAAGAATACTCTATCCAGGAAAACTTTCATTTAGAATGGAAGGGCAGATAAAGTGCTTCTCAGATAAGGTCAAGTTCAAGGAGTTCATCATCACCCAGTCTTTACTATATGAATGTTAAAGAGATTTATATAAGACATGGAGAGATATCAACAGGGGAGTAGGAAGGGGAGAGAGGGGGGAAAAGTACAGAGAATAAGTATCATAAACGGTAGGTAGAAAACAGACAGGGGGGAGGTTAAGAATAGTATAGGAAATGTAGAAGCCAAAGAACTTACGTGTGTGACCTATGGACAAAAACTAAAGGACGAGGAATGGGGGGGGGTGCGGGATGGAGGGGAATAAAGGAGGGGGGAATGGGACAACTGTAATAGCATAATCGATAAAATATGTTTAAAAAAATAAAAAAAAGAGAAATACTTGCCTTCCCTAGGGTTATTAAGGTATTCTCCTCTGTTGTCTCCTAGGAGCATAATATTTTGCTTTTTACAGTTAAGTCTACAATCCACATAAAACTCAGGTGTGAAGTAGGGAGTTAAGTTTCATTGTTTTCATAGGGATATCCAGATTCCGTTCCCTACTCAGCAGTGTCAGTTTTTCCAAAAGTCAAGTGTATATACATGTATATCTGATTTTTCATTTTCTATTCTATCCCAACTCTTGTGCCAAAATCACACTCTTTTAATTATTATCACTTTATTACATGTCTTGATATCTACTGGAGCAAGTTCTTCCACACTCATTTTATAATCAGCTTGCTAATTTTCAAAAAAATCTGGTAGGTTCTGAATTAGGGTGCCTTACATTGATAGATCAAATTGGGGGAAGGGGGGTATTGTCATTTTTACATTATTGAGCCTTCCAATTTTTGAGCTTATTATATACATCCATGTATTTTTATATTCTTTACTTTCTCTCAATATTTTTTGTATTTTTTAATTTTTGGTAGAAATTATACACATCTTCATGGGGTTTCTTTTAGGTATCAATATAATTTTATGGTAAATTGTATCATTAAAAAATTTTATTGTTTGTGGCTGCTATGTGTCTATAGACATATAGACATATGTTTTATGTTGACTTTCTTTTCAGTAAAACTTGTCTGTCTGGTTATTTTTGTTAAATCCCAAAAATTGCATATGAAAAATTCTTAAGACTAATTCTGGTTTCACCTCAGAGATATAGGGAGCTACAAGAGAGTTATTCCCACCTTTAAAATAAGAAAATGCCAGACAAACTTCAAATTAATATAGACTCTGGACTCCTTAACAAAACTTCTGTCAGAAGAGAAACATATAACCCCAAATTTAGGGAGAGACAAGATCCTACATGGAAAAACGAGATGAGAGTATTTGATTGCCTGATGCAAATGCCTCCAGATACTATATAATCCAGTAACAAAAATCAACTAGAAAATTGTAATAAATTGCTAAAGGCTGAGTGTGAACTAGTGTTATGCAGTGAAGACCCTGGGGTTTTACAAGTTTTCTGTGAGAACCTCACCAGGAGCTCACAAGAAAAATTAGAAGTAATCCTGTGGACACTTTTCTCACAGGGAAGGCTGGATGAGGGGAACCAGAAATTGCTGCTAAAACTTTTCCAAAGCCCATCTATTCTGTCTCCTTTGTGGAACAAAAAGCTTAATCTGCAGGGATAATGAAAACAAAAACTGTATCCTTAGGGCATTGGTGTGAGTCCACTGAAACTGGGGGACAAAATGAGAAAAAATTTTGCCCTTGGGAATAGATTCTGGCTCAGCACTGGATCTGGAGGAAGGGCAGAAAGACCAGTGAAGGCCCGCAAGAAGCAGGCTCACAATGTCTGACTAAAACTGAAACAATCAGAACATCAGAGAACTATGACTTTCTCACCCTCACTCTCATAACCACTCCAATAAGATTCAAGTAAAAATAAGAAAGACAGCTAGGGAAGCTGTAAAAGACAGATTTTTCCTGGGGAGAAGTTCAAAGGAAAGTCTCAAAATAAAGCAAAGAGACATAAAGCAAAGTACAGAGCAGATATTGAGAGAAACAATGTGGCAAATAGTCTGCACAAAATATTGCTAAAAAAAATTGGAACTGTGGTGCACTAAGGTTAATTATAGCAACAATAAACTTCAAATCCAATTCAACTCCAGAAAAAAACTAGCACAAATACCCAATGTTACTAAGGGTCCAGCAGAAGGAACGTCATGCCTATCTTTAAGGATAAAACATATTTACTTCAGGATCTATTATCTTAATATAACACATCTGACTTTGATAAAAAAAATTGTGAGATTGTCTTAGTCTGCTCAGGCTATCGTAACAAAATGCCATAGACTGGGTGGTTTAAACAGCATAAATTTATTTCTCACAGTCCTGAAGCCTGGGAAGTCCAAGATGAGGGTGCCAGCATGCATGGTTGGGTTCTTATGAGAGCTCTCTACCTGGCTTTCAGATGGCTGTCTTCTTGTGTCTTCACACAGTGGAGGAAGAGAGAAATAAAGTTCTATGGGCGCCTCTTCTGAGATGAGCACTAATCCTCTCACATCCTCATGACCTCATCGAAGCCTAATTACCTCCCAAAGACTCCATCTCTAAATAGGGCCTCAATATATGATGTGGGGGGAGTGGGGGACACATACAAAATGGCAAGAAAGATCAAAATCCAAAAGAAAGAATTATGAAACTTGAAAATAAGTCAATAGAAGTTGCATAAACTGGTAGAGAAAAAATAAAATGGGAAAAAAACAGAACACAGCAACCAAAAGCTGAAGGAAAATATCAAATAGTATAATATACATGTCATTGGAATCCCAGATGGAGCACAGAGTAAGACTATGAGACAGAACAAATATTTGAAGCGATAATGGCCAAGTATTTTCTAAAATTAATGCCTACCCAAACCATCGATCTACACTGCTTTGCTGCTGTTGGAACATCAGAGAGAGGAGAAGGAAAGGAGAAAAAAGGGAGAGAACCATTGATATGAGAGACAAACATCGACCAGCTACCTCTTGCATGCTCCCTGACCAAGACGAACCTGCAACTCAGGCCGATCTCCTAAGGAACAGAGTGAACAGCCAATGGAATCCCAGCTTATATGAAGTTTGGAGGCCAAAAATTGTTAGAGGATATTGAAAAACAGATGGTGAGGAGATTGCGCTGTCCAGTAAGGTCCCTGGGATCTGCACAGGGACCTACGCCACTGTGGCTCCCGCCCAGCACCTGCCGCAGGATTCAGGGAGGAGAGTTAGATCACCCGCTCCCTCCCTACCAGAGCAGCCCAGCACCCGGAGGGACCTGGAGGCTGGAACTCACTGTGGGGAATAGAGAGGAAGTGGGAGACACACAGAGGCGGTATACATCCTCTGGGACTGTGGACACCTGCACCAGAGAAATTGGGGTGCTGGCGACATCTGGTGAAGGGAGGAGTTGGGCAGAATCAGACCCTGACTCGGATAGTTTCCAGATTGGTTGGAAAGTTGGGGTGTGTGAAAAGCCGTGCACTTGTTAAGAATGGCGGGCAGCTGCTTTGTGAGGAACCCTCGAGCAGTGGCTGGCTTGCTCGGAGGAGGATTTGAGCTGCATGCGCCAGAGATTGAATAGCTGAGTGGAACCTCGCGCCTGAGCTTGACTCACACTGCATGCCCAAAGGCTGAGTGGCTGCTTGAAACAGCACACCCGAGCTTCACTTGCTCTTTGTGCCTAGAGACTGAGTGGCTGATTTGAGCCTGGCAGCTCACAGAGGACATGGGCCAAAGGCTGGGCAACTGTGAATATTGCAGCCTAGACCTGGTCCCCATCCTTTCAAAACCATAGGAAGGGAGAAAAGTGAAGCCCAGCCCCCCTCTTCCTGTGGCATCCAGGAAGACCAGCAGAACTCATTGAACAGGTTCAAAATCAGCAGGAGGCTTAGTTTTTTTTCTTTCCTCTATCTTTTGTTCTTTCAAGTGAGACAATAAGACATGGAATTACAAAAGATCCAGAGACAGATCCAAAGGGGGAGCACAGAGGCTAATGGCCCAAAATTGAGAAACTGAGACAAATGCCACTTTGCTATCTCATAGAGCTGGCATTTTATTGTTTATGTGTATTATTATCATTTTTTCATTATTTTCACCACTTTTATTTTATTAGTAATTTTTTATTTCTCTTATGTTTAGTTTTCCTCATTTTATTTCCCTCTTTAATTGCATTGTTTGACTGGTTTTCCTTATTCTCTCTTTATTGTATTCTAATTTTCCTTCTTTCACTTCACTCATGTTCCAATAACATACTACTATTGATCATGTCCTTTCTATTCTGGTTATCCAAATCATATATTCCTTGTCATATTATTCTTGTTCTAGTACTATTGTAAATCATTGTTGTTCCATACAAGTGCACATACTACACAGCAAGCCCCCAATCTTAGCCCACTTCACTTTATTCCTGAGCTTTATTATTGCTGTGGTTAACTCTGTTCTCTCTCACACTACGCCTATTTTATATCCTTTACTCTCACTATATCTCATCATCTAACCTTGCACAAGCACTCTGTTTTCTGGATTCAGCTCACAATCCTCCTCCCCTCTAACAAGAGTCTTATCTTTCACATTTTATAAAAAGTGGCTAGTTGGGTGAAATATCACAGTTAATGCTATACTTATCCAAAGAATCTCCTATCTCTTCTCTACTTGCTGGTACTTTAAATCCCATAAAATACTCTCCCACTGTCTTAATCCATTTTGCCTACCCCCTGCCACTGATCACATACAAGAATAGGTGAGAGTTACGAACATCAGTGTACCTGCTGGAGGAGAGAAATCACCAACAAAGGACCCACCAAAAGGCAAAAACCCAAGTACAACAAGAGAGCCCACACAAACAGAAGAAAGGGCAAATCTAGAGCTTCCAAACAAGGAGATCAAAGAGGCTACACCACTGAACCTCATACAATTCCTACCATAGAAATTTACCCTGCAAAGACAGCTAGCAAAGCAAAACATCAGGAAGCACAGAAACAAACAAAAAGAGTCACCTAAAATGGGGAGACAAAAGAAGAACATACAAGCAAAAGAAATGGTAGACTCCCCACTAAAAGAGCTAGATGAAGTGGAGGTAAGCAAACTATCAGATATAGAATTCAAAATAATGGTTATAAAGATGCTCAAAGAACTCACAGACAACTACAAAGAACTGAATAAGAGCTACAACAGTATGAAAAAGGAAATAGAAACTATAAACAAAAGCCAGGAAGAAGTGAACAATAAAATCTTGGAAATAAAAAACACACTAGAAGGAATTACAAGCAGGCAGGGTGAAGTAGAGGATCAAATCAGCAAGCTGAAGGACAAGGTAGAAAAAAACACCCAGAAAGAGCAAGAAAAGGAAAAGAGATTCAGAAAGAATGAAGAGGTGGTAAGGGAACTGCAAGACAACATGAAATGTAATAATATCCATATAATAGGGATACCAGAAGGAGAAAAAGAAGAGCAAGGGATAGAAAACCTGTTTGATAAAGTAATGATGGAAAACTTCCCTAATTTGATGAGAGAAAAAGTCACACAAATCCAGGAAACACAGAGTCCCAATCAAGATGAACCCAAAGAGGACCACTTCAAGACACATCATAATTAAACTGTCAAAATTCCAAGACAAAGAATCTTTTTTTAATATATTTTATTGGTTATGCTATTATAATTGTCCCATTTTCTCCCCTTTATTACCCTCTGCTCCATACCCCCTCACACTCTCCCCCTTTAGTTAATGTCCATGGGTCATACATATAAGTTCTTTGGCTTCTACATTTCCTATACTATTCTTAACCTCCCTCTGTCTATTTTCTACCTACCATTTATGCTACTTATTCTCTGTACCTTTTCTCCCTCTCTCCCCTTCCCACTCCCCTGTTGATAACCCTCCATGTGATCTCCATTTCTGTGGTTCTGTTCCTTTTCTAGTTGTTTGCTTAATTTGCTTTTGCTTTTGTTTTAGGTGTGGTTGTTGACAACTGTGAGTTTGCTGTCATTTTACTATTCATATTTTTTATCTTCTTTTTCTTAGATAAGTCCCTTTAACATTTCATATAATAAGGGCTTGGTGATGATGAACTCCTTGAACTTGACCTTATCTGAAAAGCACTTTATCTGCCCTTCCATTCTAAATGAAAGTTGTGCTGGCTAGAGTAATCTTGGATGTAGGCCTGTGCCTTTCATGACTTGTAATACTTTTTTCCAGCCCTTTCTTGCCTGTAAGGTCTCTTTTGAGAAATCAGCTGACAGTCTTATGGGAACTCCTTTGTAGGTAATTGTCTTCTTTTCTCTTGCTGCTTCTAAGATTCTCTCCTTATTTTTAATCTTGGGTAATGTAATTATGGTGTGCCTTGGTGTGTTCCTCATTGGGTCCAACTTCTTTGGGACTCCCTGAGCTTCGTGGACTTCCTGGAAGTCTATTTCCTTTGCCAGATTGGGGAAGTTCTTCTCCATTATTTGTTCAAATAAGTTTCCAATCCCTTGGTCTTCCTCTTCTCCTTCTGGTACCCCTATAATTTGGGTGTTGGAATGTTTAAAGATGTCCTGGAGGTTCCTAAGCCTCTCCTCATTTTTTTGTTCTTGTTTCTTCATCCTTTTCTGGTTGAATGTTTCTTTCTTCCTTCTCGTCCACACCATTGATTTGAGTCCTAGTTTCCTTCCCGTCACTATTGGTTCCCTGTACATTTTCCCTTATTTCACTTAGCATAGCCTTCATTTTGTCATCTAATTTATGACCAAATTCAACCAGTTCTGTGAGCGTCCTGATTACCAGAGTTTTGAACTGTGCATCTGATAGGTTGGCTTTCTCTTCATGGCTTAGTTATATTTTTTCTGGAGCGTTGATCTGTTCTTTCTTTTGGGCTATTTCCCGCCCCCCTTGGCGCGCCTGTTACATATAAGGGGCAGAGCCTTAGGCATTCACCAGGGCGGGGTAACCCACGTTGTTGTGTTGTGACTCTGTCAGTAGGAAAGGGGACTGAGAGGGGACAATGGTGCTTGCTCTGCTCTGCCAGCTTTCATTCACTTCCTTCGCTACCCACAAGCTAATTGAGCCCTTCTGTGCTGACTCCCAGGTGGGTGGTTTTGTGTATGTTTTAGGACCCTGTGGGTCTCTCCAGCAAACTTTCCTGTGAGGCTGGGGGTTTCTCCTGCTGCCACCTCAACCCCTACAGGTGTTTTCAATCAGTGGTTTGAGGCTTTATTTTCCCACACTAGAACCCTGGGCTGCGAGGTCTGTTTCGCTCCCCAGCTGTTCCTCCCAGTTTATCTGCACTCGAATGCAGGACTGCCCGCTCCACCAGCCATGGCCCTGCTGGGTCTGAGTTCACCAGCTGCAGTCTCTCTGGCCAGCTGCAGCATTGCCCACCCCGCTCCATAAACTGCTGCCTTGCCGTGAGCCCTCTCTGGCTGCCCAGCTCCACCCCACCTACCGGTCTGGATGAATGAGTCTTCTTTAACTCCTTGGTTGTTGGGCTTCTATATAGTTCAATTTTCTGTCAGTTCTGGTTGTTTTTTGTTTTTAAATTGTTGTTATCCTTCTTTTGGTTGTACAAGGAGGCATAGCGTGTCTACCTATGCCTCCATCTTGGCAGGAGGTCCAAAAAAGAGAAAATCTTAAAAGCAGCAAGGGAGAAACAGGAAGTAACTACAAGGGAGCCCCGATAAGACTAGCAGCTGACTTATCAATGGAAATGCTCCAAGCCAGAAGAGAATGGCAAGGAATATTCCAAGTAATGAAAACCAATGTGACATAGAATACCTGAATGGATAAGAAATCATGATCCACACATATGCTGCCTACAAGAGACTCACCTCAGAATAGAAGACCTACACAGACTGAAAGTGAAGGGCTAGAAACAAATATTCCAAGCAAATGGATAGGAAAGAAAAGCCAGGGTAGCAATACTCATATCAGACAAAATAGACTTCAAAACAAGTGCCATAAAAAGAGACCCAGAAGGTCACTTCATATTACTCAAGAGAATAATCCATCAAGAAGACATAAACATTATAAATATATACGCACATAACATAGGAGCACCCAAATACATAAAGAAAATCTTGGAGGACTTCAAGAAAGATATTGACAGCAACAAAATTATAGTAGGGGATTTCAACACCCCACTGTCAAAAATGGGTAGATCTTCCAAATAAAGTATCAACAAAGAAATTGTGGCATTGAACGATGTCCTAGATCAAATGGACTTAACTGATATATATAGTAGAACCTTTCATCCCAAAGAAACAAAATACACATTCTTTTCAAATGCACATGGAACATTTTCAAAGATAGACCACATGATAGGACACAAAACAAGCCTCAATAAATTCAAGAAAATTGAAATCGTATCAAGCATTTTCTATGACCACAAGGGACTGAAAATGATAACCAAGCTCAAGGAAAGAATTCAAAAACACTCAAACTCATGGAGATTGAATAGCATGCTATTAAACAATGAATGGGTTAAGAATGAGATTAAAGAAGAAATCAAAAAGTTTCTGGAAACAAATGAAAATGAACTCACAACAACCCCAAACTTATGGAACACAGCTAAGGCAGTCCTGAGAAGGAAGTTCATAGCAATACAAGTCTACCTAAAAAAGATGGAAACATTTCAAATAAACAACCTAACCCTGTGCCATTAAAGACTCAAGGAACAACAATGACAACCCAGAGCAAGTAGAAGGAAGGAAATAACCAAGATCAGAGAAGAATTAAATGACACAGAGACTAAAAGCACAATTTTAAGGATCAATAAATCCAGGAGCTGGTTCTTTGAAAAGGCAAACAAAATTGACAAGCCATTAAGCAGACTCATCAAGAAAAAAAAAATATAGGACCCAAATAAACACAATCAGAAATGAAAGAGGAGAGATTACAACTGATACCACAGAAATACAAAGGATTGTAAGAAAGTACTATGAAAAACTATATGCCAAGAAATTTGAACACCTAAGTTAAATGGACAAATTTCTAGAAAAATATAATCTCCCAAAACTGAATGAAGAAGCAGCAGGAAGCCTTAACAGACCAATAAGAGCAGATGAGATTGAAGCAGTAATTGAAAAAACTCCTGACACACAAAAGCCCTGGACTGGGCGGTTTCACAGGAGAATTCTACAAAGCTTTTATTGAAGAGCTACCCCTATCCTTCACAAGCTATTCCTAAAAATCCAAGAAGAGGGAAGACTCCCAAATTCTTTTTATGAAGCCAGCGTCATCCTAATCCCAAAACCAGATAAAGTCTCAACAAAGAAGAAAACTTCAGGCCAATATTGCTCATGAACATAGATGTTAAAATCCTAACAAAATATTGGCAAACCACATCCAGTAATACACTAAAAAGATCATACATCATGACCAAGTGAGATTCATCCCAGGGATGCAAGGATGGTACAATATTCACAAATAAATAAACACAATACATTACATAAACAAAAGCAAAGACAAAAATTACATGATCATATCAATAGATGTGGAAAAGGCATTTGATAAGGTATTATACCTTATCAAATGGCATATCATATATCAATATCATAATGACATTTATGATAAAAACACTCAGCAAAGTGGGAATAGAGGTAGCATTCCTCAACATAATAAAAGCCATATATGAGAAACCTACAGCCAACATCATACTCAATGGGCAAAAACTAAAAACTTTCCCACTAAGATCAGAAACAAGACAAGGATTTCCACTTTCATCACTTCTATTCAACATAGTATTGGAAGTCCTAGCCATAGCAATCAGACAAGAAAAGGAAATATAAGTTATCCGAATTGGAAAAGAGAAAACAAAACTGTCATTGTTTGCAGATGACATGATAGTGTAACAGAAAATCCAATAGACTCCACCAAAAAACTGCTTGACCTAATAAATGAATTCGGCAAAACAGTGGGATACAAAGTCAATATTCATAAATCAAAGACATTTTTATATACCAACAATGAAATATCAGAAACAGATATCAGGAAACAAATCCCATTTGTTATAGCAATAAGAAAAATAAAATACCCAGGAATAAACCTAACCAAGGAGGTAAAAGACCTATATTCAGAAAACTACACAACACTGAAGAAAGAAATTAAGGAAGACACAAACAAATGGAAACATATACCGTGTTCATGGATTGGAAGAATTACATCATCAAAATGTCCATACTACCCAAAGCAATTTACAGATTCAATGCAATCCCTATTAAAGTACCAATGGCATATTTCACAGATATAGAACTAACACTTCAAAAATTTATATGGAACCATAAATGACCCTGAATAGCTGCAGCAATTTTGAGAAAGAAGAACAAAGTAGGAGGGATCAAAATACTTGATATCAGACTGTATTACAAGGCCACTGTAATCAAAACAGCCCAGTACTAGCATAAGAACAGACACATGGACCAATGTAACAGAAGAGAGAGCCCAGAAATAAATCCAAGTCTCTATGGTCAATTATTATTTGACAAAGGAGGCAGCAGCATAAAATGGAGTAAAAATAGCCTCTTCAACAAATGGTGTTGGGAGAGCTGTACAGTTACATATAAAAAAGTGAAACTTGATCACCAACTTACACCATACACAAAAATAAATTCAAGGTGGATAAAAGACTTAAATATAAGTAGTGACACCATAAAATTCCTTCAGGAGAACATAGGAAAATCTCAGATATTCCACACAGCAACATCTTCACTGATATGTGCCCTAGAGCAAGGGACATAAAGGAAAGAATAAATAAATGGGATCTCATCAAAATAAAAAGTTTCTGCATTCTAAAGAAAACAGCATTAAAATGAAAAGAAAGCCAACTATATGGGAAAACATATTTGCCAATGATACCTCAGACAAGGGTTTCAGCTCCAAAATATATAAAGAACTCATGACTCCACTCTAAGAAAACAAGCAACCCAAGTAAAAAATGGGTAAAGGATGTGAACAGACACTTCTCCAAGGAGGACATACAGAGGGTCCAGAGACATATGAAAATATGTTTAGTATTCCTAGCCATCAGAGAGATGCAAATTAAAACTACAATGAGATGCTACTTCACACTAGTGAGAATGGCCATCATAAACAAAGCAACAAACAACAAGTGTTGGAGAAGTTGTGGAGAAAAGGGAACCCTAGTGCACTGTTGGTGGGATTGCAGACTGCTGAAACCACTATGGAAAACAGTATGGAATTTCCTCAGAAAACTAAAAATGGAACTTCCTTTTGACCCAGCAATTCCATTGCTAGGATTATAGTCCTAACAACCCTGAAACACCAATCCAAAAGAACCTATGCACCCCAATGTTCATAGCAGCACAATTTACAATAGCCCAGTGCTGGAAGCAACCTAGGTGCCCATCAGTCAATGAATGGATCAAAAAACCATGGTGCAGTTATACAATGGAATTCAATGCAGCAGAAAGAAAGAAGGAGCTCCTACCCTTGAGGACAGCATGGATGGAACTGGAGAGCTCTATGCTAAGTGAAATAAGCCAGGTGGTGAAAGACAAATACCATATGATCTCACCTTTAACTGGAACCTAATCAACAAAACAAACAAGCAAGCAAAATATAACCAAAGACACTGAAATTAAGAACAAACCGACAGTAACCAGAGGGGAGAGGGGAAGGGATAATGGGGGGGAAAGTGTGAAGGTTTTGCAGGAACAACTATAAAGGGCACATGGACAAGAACAAGGAGGGTTGGAAACAGGGGAGGGAGGTGGGAATGTCTGGGGTGGCGGGGAGGGGTGGGGGGAAAAGACAGAAAATTGTATTTGAACAGCAATAAAATTCAAAAATATTTAATAATAAAAACCCTTACAGATCTAAGAAGCTCAGAAAACACCATGAAAGATAAATAACAAAAATAAAACAAGACAATAATCCCAGTCCTAGATATATCATATTAGTATTAGTTTGCTAAACCTACCATAACAAAATACCATAGACTGGGTGGCTTAAACAACAGAAATGTATAGGTCAGTTCTGAAGGCTGCAAGTTAAAGATCAAGGTGCTAGCAGGGGTGGCTTTCTCTGAGGCATCTCCTCTTGGCTTGCAGATGGCTTCCCTCTTGCTTTCTCTTCATATGTTCATCTCTCTATCCATGGATGTCATCCATGAAGTCTTTGTCTCTTATAATGGTACCTGCCACATGGGATTAAGGGCCACTTTAACGAACTCATTGTAATTTAATCACCTCTACAAAGACTGTATCTAGTAATACAGTTACATTCTGAGTTACTTGGGATTAGGACTTCAACATACGAACTTTGGGGGAACACAATCCAGTCCATACCAATATTCAAACTGCTAAAAACAAGAAAGAAATGTACACTTGTAACCTATATGATCTTATTAACCAATGTCACCCCAATAAATTTAATTTAAAATATTTGCCTAACAGTCCCTTAAGAAATTCCAATTGTGATGTAAATAAAATAGAATATATCAATTGGAAGCTCAAATTGTTTAAAAATTCAAAACAGTAAAATAACAGAAAATTTTGAAAATACACAGAGAAAAAAATTTACCTGCAGAAGGACAAGGACATGAATTACAGAAACTCCCCACCCTCCAGAAACCATGCGAGTAAGTAGACCATGTGGCTACATATTTAAAGTGTTGAAAGAAAGAAAACTGTCAACCCATGTTCTGTGCTCAGCAAAAATATTCTTCATATATAATGGAGAAATACTTTTTCAGACAAATACTTATGAAATTCACTGTTGGTATATATACTTTGCAAGAAATGTACAAAAACAAAAAAACTTCAGGCAGAAAGAATGTGAAGTAGGTAAGAAAACTGGATATATACAAAATGAAAATGGAATAAATTAAATGGAATAAATAAAAGGAAGTAAAATCCATTTTAGATGTAAATGTGCTAATTAAAAGAGAACTATTTAAAGCAAAATAATAACTGTATTGTCTTATAGTATGTTTCAATGTAAAATAGATAATGAGAAACACAATTATAAAATTCACTGGTAAGTTCTTAAAATGCTTAGTTAAAGAAGGACTTATTTTTAAATATAACAAAATTACCCCAGAATTTAAGTGGAAAGAATAATAACTATGACTTTTGAAGATTTTGAAAAAAAAAAAAGTAATGAAAAGCAATAGCCTTCATAGATATTAAAAGTACTTGTTGTGAACTAAATTGTATTGACTTTATACTTAACTGGAATTTTTTCTGGGCATAGAATTCTTTCTCAAAATTCTATAGATATTGTTTTGTAGTCTTTTGTTATTTAGAATTAAGTAAGAGGCCAAGCTGGTTTATCTTTCTTTGCAGTCATTCTACTTTTTAATTTTGGTTTTAGCTTTTTTTGTCTTTGGAATTTAAAATGTTTGCAATACTTAACCTGAATAAAAATTTACCTTCTCAAATCTTTTGACAATCTAAACTCTTTTAGTTCCCTAATAGTGCTCATTTTAGTTTATGTGTGACTTATTTTGGTAGTAGTTTCTGCTTCATGACTTTTATGTTTCTTTACAAACACATCTCTTAATCTTAGGATACTGTTTCCCCCGCCGCCCACCCAGGCTTCTATTTGAGGAATCATTTCTTTGACCAATTTAATCTCTGGTTATAGTAGGAATGAAATAATAAAAACAGTGGCTTTTTTTTTTTTTGCCATCCTTGGTTGTGCAGCTCTCATAGGAGGACACCCCAGTGTCCCTGGAGTTCATTAAAATCCTCCATCGTCTTGTGGTGGAAATCAGCAGGGGAAAGCTACTGGCTCCCAGTCCACATATGTGAAAAGTCACACTTCTTATTGTCTTACCCAAATCTATAGAATGTTGTTTTATTCTGTCTTATAGATACAGAGATTCCCCCCTCCCTTTTTAACTGTCTTACTTTCTAGTTGTTGTTGTTGAGGGAATTTCAAGAGGGAGGATTTTTTTTTTTAAGATTTTATTTATTTATTTTTACAGAGGTGAAGAGAGGGGAGAAAGAGAGGGAGACAAACATCAATGTGTGGTTGCTTCTCATGTGTCCCCTGCTTGGGATCCTGGCCCACAGCCCAGGCATGTGCCCTGATGGGGAGTCAAACCAGCCACCTTTTGGTTTGCAGGCCAGCACTAAATCCACTGAGCCACACCAGCCAGGGCTCAAGAGGGAGGGTTTTTAGTCTGCCTCATCTTAATGTTGTGTCTGGAACTCAAGCCACTGAATTATTTTTTTAAACATATAGCAAGACCTAGGTCAATGAATTCAAATGCAAGGAAAAGGTTAACTTTCTTTCGCAAGTGTCAGCTAACTCTGACAAAAGAGAAAAGAGGAACAGCTTTCGTTAAAGAAATTTACAGGGTATACAGTCATTGAGAAGGAAGGCTTTCACAGGGTGGAAGGGATTGCTTCTCCTTCCACTGTAACTCGGACTAGCACAAACAGAGACAAGTGGGGTCATTCCTGGACATTAGCCCAACAGTGGACACAGCCAGGATGGAACTTGGATGGTGAGTAAACATTCGTATTATTCTTTGAAAGGTAATTTTGAATTAAGTGACAGGCTGATGTTTAGGATGGGTGCTGTTTTCTGTCCTTCCTGCCCAAAAATGCTAATATGTATTAAGGACATATTGATACAGAAGCCAAAAACTACAAACACTGGGGAGAAAGAATGGTTTATTCTAGAAAGCAGTAGCTGAAGTCCCAAAGCCATTTTCCCCTTCTTGGAACATCTATTGTAGGTTGATTACATAGCTCCAAAGCAGGCAAGTTTTTAAAAAATTTCTATGAAAGACATTTGAAGGAGAGAATTATTGAGCTACCCCAAATTTTGCTTGTTGTTTTTTTAAGTGCTTAATTTTAATTTTGTAAATTCTTTTCAACTATTTCAGTGTTACAGTTGTTGGTCTTAACAATCATGAAATTTTGAAATATCTACATAAGGATGGCAAATAATAGGGGGAAAATTTTGTGTCTACCAAGGTCAGTTTGGTCTGGGGATGGGGTAACAAGATAGAGAAGGTAGAAAGGGACAGGCCAAGGAAAAGGAAGAGGAAGAAGAAGTATAATTAGAAAATACAGAACCCAGATAATGAGTCACAAATAGGCCTTGGGAGATTCTGAGTAGGGTGAGGTGGTGGAAAAAGTAGAGTAATTCAATTAGCTACTGGGTATTGAGCATGCTTGGTGTGCTGTGTACTTTACTACTGTTGTTTCACTGAATTTTAATCTTTGCAATGACTCTCAGGCAGATAATATCATCACTGTATTTTATGAATGAGGTAACTGGCTAAAGAGGCTGAAGATCACACTGCTCTTAAGGAGCAGAGCTAAAAATCTTTCTTGTCACTTGGTTCCACGCCACAAGGTTTCTGCATGCCCTGGCAGGCCCTTATGTCAGTGACTTAATGGGGAGGGGTCACAGCCACACTTCCCTTGGGTCATGGCAGCTGGGGTCATTATTTATTATTGTTCTTTGAAAATCTAAGTAACTCTTATCTACCTAGTGCTTACTGGTTTGGGAAATAGCTTTGCTGCTTTTGTTTTAGAAAATTAGAATTTAATTTCCAAGTAAAGATTTCTTTTCCCTCCAGTGGAATTCTGAAATATTACACATGTGTGAACATTCTATAGATTCTTGATTCTGTTTATTTAAAGAGATTATGAGCAGGAATTTCACAATATAAATAGCCAATAAATAATAATAGCCAATAATTGGCTATTTCTGGAATAAAGAAATGCAAATTAAAAAAGTGAAATATTATTTTTCTTTTATCAAAGTGGAAAATATTTTGTTTGAAAAGCAAGCCAGAAAGCAAAAATTCTATGTGTTTTTAAGGAGAGAGGAACATTTATACCCTTATTATCAGAGGATGGTAGTAATAGTCTTTCTGGACAATAATCTGGTGACACATATCAAAAGCCCTTAAAATGTGTTTCCTTTAACCAAGCAGTTCAACTTTTAGGAAGTTATTTTAAGGACACAATCATATGTTTGTAAAGTTTTAGCGATGTGGATATTTTTCTTGCCCTTGTTTCTAATAGGGAAAATCTTGGAAACAGCTTAAGTTTCTAAAGATAGGTAACTGGTTAATTAGGGAATGTCTATAATGGAATACCTCACAATCATTAAAAATGCTATTGTAGAACAATTTTTGATGTTTAGATTAAGAACAAAAAAAGCAGAATGTACAGTTCTACTTTTATACATGATACTTGTATACACACAATGTTAATCAGATATGTAGGTGATTTCTATTCTCTACTTTGTGCTTCTAAACTTGGATTACATCTGTAGGCAGAAAAAGAAAATTAGATACCTAAAAAACCAATAACTCATAATTTGTGAAATGTCATGGTTAGGGCTTTGGGACTTTGTGTTTAACTTTTTGTCTCTTGACTCCTCTTCAAAAATACCTACCTTGCCCATAATTCACTAGATCTTAATAGGCCTGTTTTCATAGAATGAATGGTCTATGTGAAAGAGACCAGAGCTCTCATTCCCTTGTTTTACGGATGCGATGGCATGGCCTTAGAGTGAGGGACACACTGGGAGGAAGAACAGGGTAGTGGTTAAGTGGTTACACTTTGGAACCTGACTGCTGGGGTTTGAATCTCAGCTTCTCCCACCTTCTAGCAATGTGACTTTGGCCAAGTTGCTTAGCAATTGTATTCCTCCGTTTGTTATCTGTATAATGGGGATAATTGTGACTTGTCATAAGGTGGTTGTGAGGTTTTAATGAATTAATCCATGTAAAGTGCTTAGAACCTTGTTCTGATAACTACTAAGTAATTATTATTAGTTGTTTTTACTACTATTACTGTTAGGATTAAGAAAAAGAAGAAAGATGATTTGTCCAAGATTACACCACTACTTGATGGCAATACTAGGACTAGAATACAGGAAGGTTTTTCTTCAGGCAGGTACTTAATACCCTCTGAGCCTGTCAGGACAACCCCAGACTGGGCTCCAAAGGGAGCTGCCCTGAAGTAGACAGAGCCCAATTACAAGGCCTGCCACTTCTTTTTTTTTTTTAAATTTAATCTTGTATATTTTTTATATTACCTTTTAGTCCCCTTATTATACCCCCCTACCCCAGCAATCACCACACTGTTGTCCATGTCCATTAGAACTTTTTCCTTTTTGCTCAATCCCTCCACCCCCTAAAGCCCCCCAACTAGCTGTCATCCTGTTCTCTGTCCCCATTTTCCTTTTTTGTTCAGTTTGTTCATTAGATTCCACATATGAGTGAAATTGTATGGTATTTGTCTTTCTCTGAAAAGGTCAGATACTTCTGAGTACAGTGGGAAAACAAGTGCTGGAGAAGGGGGTGAGGCTAAGGAAGCCAAGAGCCGGGTGAGGCACAGAGGTAAAGCCTGGGGCAAAGACTAGTGCAGGAGAGAAGAGATGACTCTCATACTTCTATAGACCACCAGCTGTGGGCTTCATGATGGGTCGACATGGTTTAAAGACCCAAGGTCTGGGTGACTAAATAGATAAATAGGGTGCATGGGGGAATTTCAACTATAGCTGCAAGAAGATGCCTGACTGTTAGTAATAAAAAAGAATGAGGTGGAAACTGGGAGGGTCCGGGACAAAGCTTCCAGAGCCCAGACATCCAGTTATGATTATCCTAAAGTCACAGCCTAAGTATGGCGAGTCATAAACAAGCAAAGATAATGACAAAATTTGCTTTAAAAATTCCTCTGGCAGCAGAGCACAGAAGTGATTTGGGGTGACAAGATCATTTAGAAAACTATTATAATAATTCAAGAAAAGGTGTTAAGAGTATGAAACCAGGGCAGTTATAGTGGGGTCAGAGAGGCAAGGATGCATTTAGGAAATTTTTAAGACTAACATTGACCAGATTTGGGTTTTGGCAAGTGTGGAGCTTGAAGGGAGAGGTCTGAGTACATAGTGGCATCCTTCGTAAAATGGGGAATATGTAAGAAGTAGATTTGGTTTGGGCTGGGGGAAAAAGAGGGAAGAAGTTGAGTTCATTTTTTAACATGTTGCATTTGAGATCCTGTGGAGCAGCTGAATGGAGATGTGCAAGAAGGCAAGTAAATATACAGGCACAAAGCTCAAGAAAGAGTTATGGGCTGGAGTAGACATTAAGAGTCTTCAGCATAAGTACAACTGATTGTTGAATTTTTGTTGTGGGTGAGATCACTAGGGAGAGATGGTGGAGTGAGAAGAAGCCGAGGATGAAACCTGTAAAACTTTGATATTTAATGGAGATGAAGACGATGAAGAGTCCCAAACAGACACCAAGGAGGGCCTACAGAGATTGGAGCAAAACAGGAGAGAGATGCAAGAAAAAGGAGGATGTATCCATGGAAAGACCAGACACATTTACTAAATTTCTACATTGAGCACATGAGACACAACAGGAAAAGTGACTCTGGGGACTCAGTGTTAAGGATTGAATTATATCCTCTCAAAACTCATATGTTGCAGTCTTAATCCCATACCTCAGGATGTGATCATGTTTGGAGATAATCAAGTTAAAATGAAGTCATCCGGGTAGGCCCTAATCTAAGATGACAGATGTGCTTATAAAGAAGAGGAAATTTGGGCACAGAAACACACATAGAGGGAAGAAGACGTGAACAGCCATAGAGAAGATGGCCATCTACCCACCAAGGAAAGGCCTGGGAGAGATCCTTCCCTTACAGACCTCGGAAACAATCAGCACCGCGGGTATCTTCATTTTGGACCTGGCTTCCAGAACTGTGAGACAGTAAATTTTTGTCGTTTAAGCCAGTCAGTTTGTGGTGCTTTGTTACTACATCTTATCAATGTAAAAATGTCCAAACCTGAAGAGAATTTTTATGAGTTTATTTGAGCCAAACTGACAACAATTGCTGGGAAGCAAGATCTCAAATGCTCTGAAGAATGACAGTCCTTCAGTTTCTTTTATGCATTTGGAATTAAGGAGGGAACATAAGGAAGATTACATGAAGATGAGAAAAAGTGAGGCAGAGATTGGATACCAGGAGAGTTAATAAGATCATGTGCTCTTTTGAGGGTGATTACCTTTCTGAGGGATCTGAAAAAGAGGCATTTCAACAGTGAGTTAACCTAGATGTACAAAGCCAATGGATTAGGCTTGCTTAAGGCAAAGGTAAACCTTTTACTAAAGGAGTTATATGCCTGGGACCTGCCCAGTTAGGAACTTTTTGCCATATCACCCTGTGAGGTTACTTTCAGTTAGATTTATTACAGTGCCCTTTTTCATCCACAATCCCTGGCAAACTATTATACTTGGTGAATGTGCACAATACCTTGGTAAGAGTGCATTCAGCCAGAGAAAGAAAACTAAACAAATGGCTCAGACATGAGAGGTAGAGTGTCCAAAAAGGATTAGGTTACCTAAGCTAAGAGGAGAAAGATGTTTCACAAAGCAGAGGTTAGTCACAAGGTCAAATTCTGCAGAAAGGTGAAGTAGGAGAATGACTAAAAATGTCAGTCTCAAGGCCTTCAGTGACCTTTATAGAACATTCCCAGTTAAGTAGGAATAGATCTCAGGGAGCTGAGAATATGGAGACAGCAGATAGACCACTGCTGCAAAACATTTGCTGATGGAAGGGGACCTCTTCACTGGACCTAACTCTCCTCCACTGTCCGTAAAGAGCTGCAAGGAAACAACTTAGAGTCGAGTTAGCCAGACCTGGAGCCTCCTCCAACTTAATAGCTAAACACAGGAGAGAAGGATCAATACTTCTTATTCCACCCAAAACTGCTTTGGGAAGGATTTCAGGAAGAAAAGGATTTTTGCAGTTGTCACTTTACATACTGGGGTTTTGGTACGAACACAGATTCCATTTTGTTTCATTAAGCCATAAGAAAGTTATTATTCAGTACTTCTCAGAGATGAAACCCATGGTGCATCTGATTATATAAAGAAGAAAACAAATTTGAGTGAAATTTTGGGAATCACCTATAATTTAAATAAGCAGGAAAAAACATAGAAATGAAATGGAAAAGCACTAAAGCATTTTCTTAGAAGGCTTTGAACTTTAAATGAAGGTCTAAAATATCCTTTCTGTAGTCTCAGGGATATTATTGGCAAAATAATCCAAATGTCACAGTTCTATATTAGGGGATCAAATTAATCAGATTTGGCTGAAAGATCTAAGAGAAAACCTAATAATAATAATAAGAAAAGAATGAGCATTCAGTTAAGTAAATCAATTAGTCACTACTAGCTAGAAGCTAATCATGGGGTAAAATATGAAGTAAATAACTACCCAAAGGTAAACCTAGATCATCACCCCAATCTTACAACTATTTTCAACCAACTAAACAATAAATCTTTATCAAGAACCTAATAGTTTTAAGAATAAACTTAAAGAATACACTAAAATAATACAGAAGAAATAGCCAACATGTAGTTTTAAGAGTCTAATTGGGAATAGAAAACAACAATTATAAATTACAAAAGCAATCCATGCAGTTAATAATTGTGATTTTTATTTTTTAATTTAACTTCATTGTATTTTTTCCATTACCATTTGTACCCCCATTATACTCCCCTCCCCCCAGTAATCACCACACTGAAGTCCATGAGTCCTTTTTCCTTTTTGCTCCATTCCTACACCCCCGTCCTCCCCCCACTGGCAGTCATCCTGCTCTCCACCTATGAGTCTGTCCCCATTTTATTTGTTAATTCAGTTTGTTCATTAGCTTCCACATATGAGTGAAATCATGTGGTATTTGTCTTTCTCTGACTGGCTTATTTCACTTAGCATTAACATTCTCCAGGTCCATCCATATTGTTGAAGAGGGTAAAACTTTCTTCTTTTTTTATGACCCAGTAGTATTCCATGTGTAAATGTCGAATAGTTGTTTTATCCACTCATGTACTGATAGACACTTGGGCTGCTTCCATATCTTGGTGATTGTAAATAATGCTGCATTGAACATAGGGGTGCTTATGTTCTTTCAAATTAGTGTTTTCGTCTCCTTCAGATATATTCCCAGAAGTGGGAAGCTGGGTCAAAAGGCAGATGCTTTTTTAATTTTTTGAGGTATCTCCATAAGTTTTCCACAATCACTGCACCAATCTGCATTCCCACTAACTGCATTCCCAGTGCAACATTCCCAGTGCAAAAGGGTTTCCCTTTCTCCACATCCTCGCCAGCACTTGTTGTTTGTTGATTTATTGATGAGAGCTATTCTGACAGGTGTGAGATGAAACCTCATTGTGATTTTAATTTGCCTTTCTCTGATGATTAGGGATGTTGAGCATCTTTTCATATGTCTATTGGCCATCTGTATGTCCTCTTTGGAGAACTGTATGTTCAAGTCCTTTGCCCCTTTTTTAATATGGGTTGTTTGTTTTTTGGTGTTGAGTTTTGTAATTTCTTTATAAATTTTGGAAATCAACCCCTTATTAGATATATCAACAAATATGTTCTCCCATTCTGTGTTTTGTTATTATGCTGATGGTTTTCTTTGCTGTGCAAAAACTTTTTAGTTTGATGTAGTCCCATTTGTTTATTTTTTCTTTTGTTTCTCTTGCCTGGGAAGATATATCAGATAAAGTATTGCTACGAGTAATGTCTGAGATTTTGCTGCCTATGTTTTCTTTTATAATTTTTATGGTTTCCAATATAACATATAAGTCTTTGATCCATTTTTAATTTATTCTTGTGTGTGGTGTAAGAAGGTGGTCTAGTTTCATTTTTCTGCATGTATCTATCCAATTTTCCCAGCACCATTTATTGAATAGACTATCTTTAGCTCTTTATATGTGCTTGCTTCCTCTGTCAAATATTAATTAACTATAATGGTGTGGGTTTATATCTGGGCTTTCTATTCTGTTCCACTGATCTATGTGTCTGTTCTTATTCCAGTACCATGCTGTTTTGATTACTATGGCCTTACAGTATAGTTTGGTATAGGTAGCATGATTCCTCCAACATTGCTCTTCTTTCTCAGGAATGCTGTTGCTATGTAGGGCATTTGTGGATCCATATACATTTTTGAAATATTTGTTCTAGTTCTGTGAAATATATCAATGAAATCTTGATAGGAATTGTGTTGAATCTATAGATTGCTTTGGGTAGTCTGGACATTTTAATGATGTTAATTCTTCCTATCCATGAACACAGTATGTGCTTCCACTTATTTGTATCTTCTTCAGTTTCTTTTTTTACTGTCTACAGATCTTTTACATCCTTGGTTAGGTTAATTCCTAGGTATTATATTCTATTTGAAGCAATTGTAAATGAGACTATTTCCTTTATTTCTCTTTTTGTTAGTTTGTTATTGGCATATAAAAATGCAACTGATTTCTAGATATTAATTTTGTTTCCTGTTCTTTGCTGAATTCATTCATCAGTTCTAGTAGTTTCTTGGTGGAATCTTTGGGGTTCTCATGGCATCTGCAAATAAAGACAGTTTAACTTCTTCGTTTCCAATATGGATGCCTTTTATTTCTTCTTGTTGTCTAATTGCTGTGGCTGGGACTTCAGCACTATGTTGAATAAGAGAGTTGAAAGCGGACATCCCTGTCTTGTTCCAGATTTTAAGGGAAATGTTTGTAGTTTTTGCTAGTTGAATATGAGGCCGGCAGTGGATTTGTCATATATGGCCTTTATTATGTTTATGTATGTTCCCTCTAGTCCCACTTTGCTTAGAGTTTTTATCATAAATGGGTGCTGGATTGTATCAAATGCTTTTTCTGCATCTATTCATATGATCATGTGGTTTTTATCCTTCATTTTGTTTATGTGGTATATCACATTTATTGATTTGTGAATGTTGTATCAAACTTGGATTCCCAGAATAAATCTCACTTGATCATGGTGCATGATATTTTTTATGCATTTTTGTATTCAGTTTGCTAATATTTTATTGAAGATTTTTGCATATATGTTCATCAGAGTTATTGGCCTATAGTTTTCTTTCTTTTTAGTGTCTTTATCTGGCTTTGGAATTAGGATAATGGTGGCTTCATGAAATGGGTTTGGGAGCCTTCCCTCCTCTTGAATTCTTTGAAATAGTTTGAGGAGGAGAGGCATTAGCTCTTCTCAGAATGTTTGGTAAAATTCACCTGTGAAGCCATTTGGTCCAGGGCTTTTTTTTGTTGGGAGTTTTTTTTTTTTTTTATTACTGTTTCAATTTCACTAGGTGTAATCTGTCTGTTCAGATTCTCTGATTCTTCCTGATTTAGTTTTTGAAGGTTGTAGGTTTTTAGGAATTTATCCATCATATCCAGGTTGTTCAATTTGTTGTCCTTTGTATTTCTTTGGTGTCAGTTGTTTCTTCTCCTCTTTCATTTCTGATCTTATTTATTTCGATCCTTTCCCTTTTTTCTTGATGAGTCTGTATAAAGTTTTGTCAATCTTATTTACCTTTTCAAAGAACCAACTCGTGGATTCATTGATCTTTTTCTTCTTATATTACTTTATTGTTTTTCAATTACAGTTGTCTGCATGGATTCATTGATCTTTTGTATCATATTTTTAGACTCTATTTCATTTATTTCTGCTCTGATCTTTATTATTGCCTTCCTTCTACTCACTTTGGGCTTCATTTGTTGTTCTTTTTCAAGTTCCTTTAAGCATAAAGTCAGATTGCTTACTTGAGCTTTTCCTTTTTTGTTTGTTTGTTTTTTGAGATAGGTCTGTAATACTATGAATTTGCCTCTTGGAACTGCTAGTCCTATGTCCCACAGATTTTGGGTGGTTGTGGTGTCATCTTCCTTTGTTTGAAGGTATATTTTAACTTCTTTCTTGATGTTGTGTAGACCCATTCATTATTTAATAAATTGTTATTTAGCTTCCATGTCGTGTATTTTTCAGTGTTCTTCTTGTGATTGACTTCCAGTTTATAGCATTGTGGTCAGAGAAGATGCTTGATATTATTTCACTCTTCTTAAATTTATTGAGACTTTTTTTGTGTCCTAGCATGTGGTCTATCCTAGAAAACATTCCACGTGTACTTGAAAAGTATGTATATTCTGCTGTTTTGGGGTGAAATGCTCTGAAGATATCAATTAAATCCATTTGATGTAACGTGGTGTTTAAGGCCACTGTCTCCTTGTCGATTTTCTGCCTGAAAGATCTATCCATTGAAGTTAGTGGGGTGCTAAAATCCCCACCTATGACTGTATTTCTGTTGATCTCTCCCTTTACGTCCCTCAAGATTTGCTTCACTTATTTAGGTGCTCCTATGTTGGGTGCCTAAATGTTTGCTAGAGTTAAAACTCTTGTTGGCTTATTCCCTTTATCTTATGTAGTGCCTTTCTTTGTGTCTTATTATAACCTTGATTTTAAAGTCCATTTTGTTGTATATAAGTACTGCTACCCCCATTTTTTTCCTTTTCATTTGCATGAAATATATTTTTCCATCCCTTTAGTTTTAGTCTGTGTGTATCTTTCGATCTGAGATGAGTCTCTTGGAGGCAGTATATATATGGGTCTTGTTTTCTTATCAGTTCATCTACCCTGTGTCTTTTGATTGGAGCATTTAAGCCATTTACATTTAATGTGATTATTGATAGATATGTATTTAGCACCATTTTATTGTTAGACTATTTTCCTCTGTTTTTCTTCTTCTTCTTCCTCTTTTTCTTCCTTCTTCCTTCTTCTTTCTTCTTTCTTCTTCTCAATCTTAATGCAAGCCCTTTAACATTTGTTGCAATACTAGTTTGGTGTTAACAGACTCCTTTAGCTTTTACTTGTCTGTGAAGCTCCTTATTTCCCCTTCAATTTTAAATAATAGCCTTACTGTGTAAGGTATCCTTGGTTGTAGGTCCTTGGTGGTCATCACCTTGAATATTTCACACTACTCCCTTCTGGCATGAAATGTTTCTGTTAAGAAATCAGATGATCTAATTGGTGCTCCATTGTGGGTAATGATCTGCTTTTCTTTTGTGGCTTTTAGGAATCTCTCCTGTCTTTAAGCCCTGTCATTTTAATTTAGATGTGTCTTGGTGTAGGCCTCTTTGGGTCCTACTTTTTGGGGACTCTCTGAGCTTCCTAGACTTGTGTATCTTTTTCCCTCACCAGATTAGGGAAGTTTTTCGTCATTATTTCTTCAAATAAGTTCTCAAGTCCTTGCTTGCTCTCTTCTCCTTCTGGTATTCCCATTATGCAATTGTTGTTACATTTCATGTTGTCCAAAATGTTTGTTAAATGTATGGATGACCCATGGACATGGGCCACAGGGTGGGGATTGATTATGGGAGCAGGTGGTGGGTGGGGCTGGCAAGAGCAATGGGGGAAAACTGTAATAGAACAACAGTCAATAAGAAAAAATATAAATTTTCAGTTTAAAACCTATACTTTTTAAAAAAATAAATAAATACAGCTCAGTATATTATGAGGTTTTCTCCCTTTGCTTCTGCTCAATAGTTAGCAGTATAGAAACTTGACAGGTTAGGCAATTTGAATATAATGTATGATACAAAACTCATATGGACAAATTGCTTCTTGCCAATATTTTGAATGCAAGTCAAATCACAGATTTCCCAAATAAATTTTTTATGATCTTAGTAGTATATTAACAGTTTTACATATGTACTCAGGTGACCATGCTAGAAAATAATCTCTGGTACAATTCATTTGTCCTTTGTAAAATTGATTTAAAAAACACAAAAAATCCTTATACACTGGTCAGCCTAAGCCTCATGGACAAAATGCTTATTTCTGATGGGTAGACACTAACATGCTTGGGTTTCCACAGTGCCATTTAACATATTGTTCTAATTTGGTTGAGTAAATGTTCTTCTAATAGCCCCAGGGAGCTACTCTGCCTTATAATGTGCCTATCTCAATGAAAGTAGTACCTGATACTTATAAAGTGTTGATAATAAATATATCTTTGAAGTGATATTAAACAAGGACCAGTATGGCAAATTGCAAAAATTAAAACCTTTTTTGCTTCCTCAAAAAAAAAAAAAATAAAAAGTTTGTTAAGCTCACCTTTTTGTTTTAAAATTCTTTTTTATGCCTTGGCTGGTGTAGCTCAGTGGATTGAGCACAGGCTGCGAACCAAAGGGTCGCTGGTTCAATTCCCAGTCAGGGTACATGCCTGGGTTGCAGGCCAGGTGCTCAGGAGGGCCACGTGAGATGCAACCACACATTGATGTTTCTCCCCATCTCTTTCTCCCTCCATTCCCTTCTGTCTTAAAATAAATAAATAAAACCTTTTTAAAAAATAAAATAAAATTCTTTTTTCTTCTTCTGCTCTGCCTGAATGTTTTTTTCCTACCTTGTCTTCCAAATCACTGATCCTCTACTTCATCCAACCTACTGTTTATTCCTTCCAGTGTATTATTTGTTTCAAATATTGCAATCTTTATTTCTGACTGGTCCTTTTTTATGGACTCTATGTCCTTTTATCATGCTGCTTAGTATCCTTATAATCATTACTCTAAACTCTCTGTCTGATGTATTGTTTGCCTCCATTTCATCTAGTTCTTCTGGAGAATTCTCTTGTTCATTCATTTGAGGTCTGTTTCTTCATCTTTCCACTTTGGCTGCTTTTTAGTATTTCCCACCTTAGTTGTTAAACTGATCAATGATATAGCCTCAAGCAGTACTCAGCAGCCTAGCTTAAGCACCACAGGGTGGGGCAGAGTAATTCCTGTGGGCGGGGCTATTACTTTCCCTCAGGCTGATGCCACTTTGAGAGGAGTGCTCTGCCTGAGAAAGATGGCTTCTGCAGTATGGAGAATGACTCAGTACAGGGATCATGGCAGTCGTTCCTTTAATTCTCTTCTCAGATCCACCAACCTGAGACTCTCCTCAAATGTCTGTAGTCTACTCTGCACTTCCTCTGCCAGAGCCCAGGGTAAGTGGCTGCAAACAAAATTTTGTGCACTGGCCCTTTAAGAGGCTCTCTGCATCTCCAACCGTTTCTTCCTGGCAGAAACCCTACTGCTTTTCACAGCTGGATGTTATCTGGGTTCCTTTCTGGCTCTGGTGCTATAGGGTGGGGAGCCCAGCTTGGGATTTAGACCCTACATTCTCAGGGGTAATCCCCTGGCTGTTGAAATATCCCTCTAGAACTTTGGCTGCCACCTTTTGGAGCCCAGCCCCAGCCCTCTCACCTCCATATCCCTACCAGTCTTGTTGCAGTGAAGGGGTTTATTCTCTCTTTTCTTGGTTATAAGGCTTCCCTCAAGCCAGTGTTTAGTTAATTATTCAGGATGATTTCTCTACAATTTATTTGTAATTCCAGATTGGTCATCGGAGGAAGTTAGTGTAGCTTCCCCTTACTCCTCTGCCATCTTGGATCTCGATAATTGTGATTTTTTAAAAATAAATATAATGACAAAAATATTCTCATTAGATATTAAGGAAATACCAATGCAAACACTGATTAAATATTTTCATTTGTTAAATTAAACAGTAAACAAATAAATGAATTATCTAATTAAAAAACGGGCAAAAGATTTAAAAAGTCATTTTCTCAAGGAGGATATGTAAGTACAGATGACAAGTACATGAAAAGATGTTCAGTGTCATTAGCCATTATGGGAATTAAAACCACAGGGAGATATCAGTACACATCTCTCAGAATAGCTAGAATAAAAACTAAGAACATGACCTCATCATAAATTGAGAAGCATCTGTACAAGCAAACACTGCCTATTTCTTGGTGTTCTACCCATTTTTTCAGTTCACTCAGCACCTTTGTTCCAAGCATGTGCCGAATATTAGAATTATGCCAAAGATGAGTAAATATGAGTTCTGTCCTCAAGGAGCTCAGTTTAGTGGTAAGTATATCAAATGTGATGATTTTTTTTTAATAGCAGTAGAATGTGTGAAGTTCCACAGGACCACAAAGGTAGCTGTCTTCCATTTGTCTGTAGGCAGTATTGTGTCTTGAATAAGTGCCAGAGTTTTGAGTCAGTCAGGCTGGTGTCAAGTAATAAGTAGTTTAATAAGTAGTTTTATACATATTAGCAGTATCGTCTTGGGGAAGCTATCCAACTGCCTGAATATCAGTGCCCCCCATCTATAAAATGAACTATTAGTACTTAACCAATGCCATGAAGGTTTTAAGAATTTATAATGGATGTAAAATCTTGTAGAAATAAAATATTTTAGTCTTCACTTTCTTTCCTTTAAGATCTATTATTTCTTTTTTTAATTTTATTTTTCAATTACAGTTTACATTCAATATTATTTTATATTAGTTTCAGGTATACAGCATAGTGATTAGTTAATCATATACTATACAAAGTGTTTGCCCCAATATTTACAGTATGCATCTGGCACCATATATAGTTATTACAATATTGTTGACTATATTCCCTATACTGTACTTTACATCCTGTGACTCTTTTATAACCACCAATTTGTACTTCTTAATTTCTTCACCTTTTTAACCAGTCTCCCAACTCCCCTCCCCTCTGGCAAATGTCTGTTCTCTGTGTCTGTGAGTCTGTTTCTATTTTGTTCTTTATATTTCACAAGTAAGTGAAATCATATGGTGTTTGTCTTTCTCTGACTGACTTATTTCACTTAGCATAATACCCTCCCAGTGCATCCATGCTGTCACAAATGTTAAGATTTCATTCTTTTTTTTATGGCCGATTAATGTTCCATTGTATATGTGTACCACAACGTTTTATTCACTTGTCTATTGATGGACACTTTGGCTACTTCTATACCTTGGCTATTGTAAATAAATTTGCAATGAACATAGGGGTGCATATATTCTTTTGAATATGCATTTTGGGTTTCTTAAGATATACTCATATACCCAGAAGTGGAATCACTATGTCATAAGGCAGTCCAATTTTTATTTTTTTAAGAACCTTTTTGAGAACCCATACTGTTTTCTATAGTGGCTGTGTGAATCAGCATTTCTACCAACAGTTCACAAGTGTTCCATATTCTCCACACCTTACCAACACCTCTTGTTTGGGGATTCCTATATCTTAAGTTAAGATTCAGTTTTCTTTAGCTCTGCCTTTCCTGATTCAGTTCTAGTAAATAGATTTTTACCTGTAATCCAGAAGTTGCTGTAGTAGAACTCCTAATTATAGATAAGAGAAGTGCAGGCTCAATGAAGGTGAAAAAGGTGAAAGCCACCTAAAATATATTTCGTGTAAGGGTAGGATACCAAAAACATTAAAATAAAAGTGTTCTGTAATTTGTAATCATGTGAGTGTCTTCATGAAGCTATCTATACACTCCCCATTTTTAGCGTTCTGAACTTCAAATAATTTATGTCTGCTTTTAATCTATAAAGATATTTTTGCTCATTAGTCATCATGGGTAACATATTCAAATTGCATTTCTAATTCTAGAAATTATATAAATGACCATTTTTCTTTATGTAAAAATGCTCATTCCTCTTGCTCTAATAATTTTACATTTAGCAATTTAAATAATAAAGTAATAATAGATATGGAAATGAGTGTACAAAAAGTTTATTACAGTATTATTTAATATAATAAAAAATAAGAATCAACTTAAATTTTTCATAATAGGTGAATGGTGAAGTAAATTATAAATGAAGTTGATAATGACTTTGAAATGACAAAATTAAACATAAGTCTATGAAATAATAAAGAAAATAGTACATAAAAATAATGCATAGAAACAAGACAGCAAATGAATATGTCAAAATAGTCATAGTGGTTACCTCTAGATTGATAAGATTACAGAAATAGGGCTTTTTTTCTTTGACTGAAATTGCTAAATCTACAGTGAATTTACATTGCTCAGCTAAACAGGATGAAATCAAGGTAAAAAGCAATCTAGTGGTGCGGTACAGAGTCTAAGTCAGGAGTGGCAAACCTAGAATGCCCATGGAGACCCTCAGATAGCAAGTGAGTGATGCAGGCCTGTGGTTATCATGCCTTCATGATGCATACATGGTGGAAGCTGCGTGACACCAGCAGATGAGCCCACCTCATGCAATGCTGCTTTTCACCTCTCTGTTGTCTGTGGGCAGGAGTGTGGTCCAGGACAACTCAGTCTTCTATTTCAAGGGACATCAGAAAGGTAGACTTATAGGTGAAATCTCCTGTTTTTTACATACGTAATGCCCCAGTGTCTGGATGGGTTGGTTTGGCACAGGCCACCAGTTTTTACCTTTGACCTGTGTCATGCAACAGAGCTTTAGAGGAGAGGGACATCATTGTGAATGGAGTGGTTTAGGAATATATTATATTCTAGGCTGTAAAGAATCAGAGCTAGAAGGGAGGGGACTGGGACTGCTCGTTTATTAATTTACTCAATACAGTTTTATTTAATGTTGAGAAAATGAAGATTAATCATATAGAGATCCTATTTAGAAGCTACTAAGGAAACTGGTTTCCCCCTGGCTAACATTTCTTACCATATGGCAGGCATTAGGGTACCATGTTATATCATATGTTATTTTCTGTGATCCTCACAATGCCAAGGGCTAGGTACTATCATTGTCCCCCATCTTCTACAGCTGAAAACTGAATCTTGGAGATGTTAAGTAACTTGTCCAGGTCGTGTAGCTGATAAGAGAGCTAGGAATCCAGACCTCCATCTGATTCCAGACCAAACCTCTAAACAAGTGTGTTATATATTATGGAAGAATAGACTCCTCTCAGTAGCAAGAAAGATTTGTGGATGGAAAGACATGTGGTCAGAAAGAGCTGTGTTGGGTGAGGTCTAAAACAAGCTCTGGCAACCAACTGATAAAGGTAAGAGCTAGGGAGCCACTGGTCTGGGGCAGAGGTTGAAAACTAAAGGCTGGTCAATGAAAAATAGTATACAGACAAACAGGGGTCTTTAAAAATAATTTTTAAAAAGAACTTCATAATTAGTTGTCAATACTTTAAAAATCAGGAGACGTCACATACATTTGAAAGTCCAGCTCCTCTGGGAAATCATAATACTTAGTAACACTGGGCCTACTGTCCCTTATGGCAGCAATTTTCAGCATTTTTCATCTTGTGGCACAAATGAACTAATTAATAAAATTCTATGGCACACCAAAAACTATATATATATTTTGCTGATCTGACAACAAATAGGTATAATTTTTACTCATTCACATCGAATGGCTACTGTTGTATTGGCTGTTGTCTTTTTTTATTAGACAGTCTAAGGGAAACTAGGTCAGTGTGCCTGACTGAATAGTTAGGTTTGCATGTTTTAAAATTCTTACAGTCCACCAGTGCACTGTGGTACACTGGTAGAATAGTGGTCCCTTACAGTAACAACTGGTGAATCTGGTAGAGGCTGCTCAACTTCCAATGGGGTATAAGCTCTCCTCTTTCCACATGGCCTACTTTGGTCATTTAAGTTCCAGCCAGGAATCTTCAGGCACTTGAGTCTTTTTTAAAGCCTTGGTCTAGAAAGTGAAGCATCAAAGTATGGGAAGGAATAACCAAACGGCACAAGGCAGACAAGAACCTGGAGTGTAGAAGGTAAGGGTGTTTGAAAGTATGGACCCAGAAATACATTTTCTGAGGACACAAGGTCCTAAGGCAGAGGCCATTTATCTTATTCTCTTCCGGATGGGTTGGACATGGTCCCAAGATCTTCAGCTGGGGATTGGAAGGAAGTGGATTGGGTGGAGAGGGGGACTTGATTGGGGGCCCAATTGAGAATGTGGAAGTTTGAGGGACATGCAGAATTTAGATCACAGGGAATAAAAAGTGAATGTGACCATTCAGGGGCTCACTCAAGCTTCTGTTTCCAGGAGAATTCTCTGGCTTGCTAAGTGTTAGTGATTGCCAGGAAAGCTAGTTAGAAAAAAAGAAAAAGTCCAAACCCAGTCTCTTTAATGCCTCTAGTTTTATTTTCATACATATGGGTAGAGTGATTTCTTTACACACTACTCAGCTACTGACCTGAGGGTCCCAATCAGTTCGAGGACCTTAGGAAAAACATTTCCTTAAGTTAAAGGACTTTGGGACAGAGTCTCTTTCCTTCTCTAAGCCTCAGTTTCTTCATCTGTTAGGTTTAATAGTCTCAGATTTTCAGAGGATAAGGATTAAGTGAGTGACTGGAGGAGTATGCAGTGCATGGCTTGGAGTAGGAAGGAATAAAAGATTGATTGCCGTGATGCGCAGGGGTGGGACGAGGAACCTTACTGAGGTATGTCCCTGAATCTTTACAATGACTGTGTGAACAAGGTGTTATTTTCTCTGTTAAACTATAAAATGAGGAAATTGAGGTTTAGAGAGGTTTAGTAATTTATTCAAGGTCACACAATTAGTAAGGGGCAGAGGGGAGAGACTTAAAAAGTGCCAAACTATGCCCCAAAAAAGTACTAGTATATGTCTGACATTCTAATGATAGTCATATAACATTATTGGCTAGAAATTCAAAGAGATTCAGTTCTATATCCTGCTAAAATCTAGAAGTCACCTGTTGTGTGTCCCTGGGCAAGTGGCCTAACTTCTCTGAAACTCAGCTTCCTCATTTGTAAAACTTTGTATGTTTATTGTACACATTAAATGAAGTAATACAGTTAAAGTTCTTCGTAAGCAGTCAGCTAACAGATGTTAACTCCAGTCACATTTATTGGAACTGTTACTATACCAGGGATGCAAAGGGGAATGAAATGTGTCCTTATGAGCAGTGAAATTTTAACACTGAGGAAACTGTTATAATGGAAGAATAAACAATGTAATTTGGGAGGGAGGGAGGTACAGATATGGTGGTGCAGATACAGATATGGAGGGAAGGATGGCTGGGAAGGATTCAGCTGTGAACTATGGAGTAATCTGGATCTCAAAGGAAGAGTAGAGTTTTGCAAACAGATGAGGCAGGAAAGGCATTCCAGGCAGAGGGAACAGGCTTGTACAAAATCAAAGAAGGCAAAAAGTCTAAAAAGGTCTGGGAGGATCAGGGAATAGTGAACAGTTCAAGTGTGGCTGGAGGGTTAGCTACATGGGCTGATTGATAGAAGCAGAAGAGAAAAACTGGATTCACGCTTTGAAGTGCCTTGCTAAGAAGTGTGATCACTAGCCCATGAGGAACAGATAGCAAGTCTTTCAAGCAAGGATATTTTATAATCAGATTGTTTTTGATGGAAGCTAGTAATAGGGTAAAGAATAGTGAGAGGGAACCAGCCAGGAGGCTATTACAATAGTCCACACAAGAGGTGACATACCCCAAAACTAGCCGCCAATGAATTGGAAGTGGGTGGTGAGAAAGAGAAAGTGAAGGGTGAGAGCAATACAATAGTGAAATCCAAGGTATGAAAATTGTTCAGTCCCATCTCGCTTACCACAGTCATCCCTAAGGACCAAAACAAAAACAAAGGAAACCTCTTTTAAAAATGATCTCTTTTGTTTGTATGCAAATAGGGCATGCACAGTGAAAATGCAACTCAAGTGAAATGAGGAGTGCAGTATTTTGTCTCCAACCCACAAAACACAAAAATGGAATTGGTTTACCAAAGTGTCCTTGTTAAACATCCTAACTCCTCGCATTAAAATTGTAGCCAGCCAGTACAAGGCTTATATGTGTGATTATTTTCCATCTTAAACCAGATTTGAGGAAAGCTATTTAAGGCCCTTTTCAAAAGAGGCCATCCCTTACTTATGCTGCTGAAGAGTAGGAGAAACAACATCTTGTTTTACTGGAAAATTTCAAGTAGCAACACCACAGTGTGGTGGTGGTGGACCTTTGCAATCTCCCAGACAAAACGTGTGCAAAGAGAGCTGTAAAAATTGCACCTCTATGGTCCTGCACCACCAGCTTGAAAATTGCAAGTCCACGTCGATAACTGCATATCTTAAGGGTTCTCAGAAGTCTTATGTACATTGCTTTTAGTTACTAAGATGGCACAGGGAAGTGAGCCTTTGGGGGTGCAATGCCCTGCCCTTAACCCTGTTGTGCAATGGAAGCTTTAAAAAATCCAATGATTCTTTTACTTTTTTAAACAAGCTTAGTCATATTGGCTGTGTTCTGTATGCTGTAATCTATTTTATTTTAGTTAGTAGTGCCTATTTTATTTATACTCTTATATAAATATTTTTGCATAAAAAGGTGTTTTCACAGATCTTCATGCTTCCCCAAATTTGAAATATTCTGTCATTTGTTAAAATGTGTTAGTTTTGTTATGTATTATATTCCTTCCTCTACACACATAGAAAAAAAACATATGGACTTAACTCTTCAGGCAACTTTTATATTTAGAATATTACCTCATTTTATTTCTTCTGAGGTTGTAAAGGAAATGACAGATGTCAGATGCTTTGTGAAAGAAATGACAGTTTCTCAGAACGTGTACGTGCGTACCCTTGAGCAAACAGGCCACTTTAAATTCACAGACCACAGTCTTTTGAATTTGGATTTAACATTCCCAGGTAACACTGAAGATTGAAAGGATCATGAGTTTGGAATGAGATATTTCCTTTGTTGAATTCTGAAAAGTGCCACCGCCAGTTTTGGTAGTTTATTGGTATCAACTTTGAAACTTGCTGCTGTATGTGTTTCATTCATCTTGGAAATATTTTACTTAGTTTTGTTATTTGTTAACTAATAGGCCATCTTTTGTATATTGTATTATAAATCTTACTGATGAGCTAGAATATAGAATTATTAAATTAGAAGCTAAGGATCACTTAGTCTGTCCTACCCGTGAGTGAGTTCTCTCTCCTCTGCTGCCCATGACTAATGGTCATGTAGACACTGTGACCATTTAAAATATCAAGTGGAGGAGAACCGTTGTCTCTTGGAGAAGCCTATTCCTGAGATGGAGGGCCTGGGGAATTTTTTCTTGTGACCTACATGACCTAGTAAATCTACTTCATGCTCTTAAGATGGTATTTAGTCATTAGGACATCATTCTTAACTGAATTTTTTAAGTTGGAAATCGCTTGGTGGTAAGTACCTTGACATTATTAGATTGGCGTGTGTCTCTTACACTCACCTGCAGGCTCGGGGAAGGCAAGGACCTTCTGCTTTTTCTCCCTGGAGATCCGAGGACCAGCCCAGGGCCTACACACAATCAGGGCTAGTTAAGTATTTGTTGAATGAATGAAGGCAAACTATTAAAAAGTAAAAATTCCAAATGGTACAGTTACACCTGTGGATTTTGAAGTAGTAGTAGAAAATGGGAAATATTACTGAGATAAAATGATGGGTAGGGACAAATGTAAAGCATGAAAATGTGTGAATTTGTGTGTCACTAGAGTCTATAATGGACACTCTGGCACTGCCCCCGAAGCTCTGCCTGCCCCATTCGTGAGGTGTTTGTACACAGGCAGGCGAGACTGCTGCCCTGGATGTGTTCCTGCTGTTATAATCCTGGTCTCTAGTGTCCATGGGGTGAGTTGAGTCCCTCGGTTCCACAGTCCTTCTTTTATTTACTTTCTCAAGATGCAGTCCTTCTCTGGCTTAGCCTTGTTTCCTGACCTGTGGTCCAGTTCCCCACTGGCCTCTGGGGCCAGTCCCCCAGTGACGGGCCTTGTCCCACAGGGAGAAATGATGTGGTGTCTCCACCCACCCACTGTAGATATCGCACTTTGCAGAAACTCCTGATTCTGGGGGTGCCAGGATAACCGCACCCCATTCTGCCGTGTCTCCTCCAGGCCACCAACCCCTCCCAGATCCTGGATATGGATATCCTCACTTGCTGGGGTTGGTCTCCCTAGCCTGAGCTCTACCCAACCCCACCTTCCTCATCTTGCCCACTCGCCAAACTGCTGAAGTCACAGCTCATCAAAAGGCCACACCTATGCCTGGTACGACTGTACTCCTTTTTCTAAACTGCATACATCACGATGCTTACTCTTTTGACATTTTTTCTTAACCTCCTTTCAATATATGCTAATGTAATTTTCAATCCAAATAAACGTATTTTGCTTCAGAAGTTGGGCATGTTTTATTAACCCATCATTTGATTTTGAGAGAAAGTGCAGACAAGAATCTTTCACATTCACTTCATAGAATATTACAAATAACTGTCTTGCCTTTCTGAGTTCTTTGAGGACATCTAGACAAAAGTCTGTCACTAGGTCCTAGTTTCCGTGTTCAGGAGTTGATTGAATACAAGTTAAGAAACAATTCACTTTGCCTCTTTTTTCTAGCATGCATGAGTGATGGTTGTTAATTTGCATCTTGAGAAAGTAAATAAAAGAAGGTACCCCAGGGCATTCAGAGAGACCAAACCAACCAACCTGGACTAGATGGCAGAGACTTTAAGAGCGAGGGTCTCTCCCAACCTTGGCAACTCAGTTGCAGGATAGAAGTAGCGAGGTGGCAAAATTGGGCTCAGGCAAAGAAAAAGCACTCAACCTCTAATGTTTAACAGTATAAAGTTTGCTTTTAATTGTAAGTCAAGACTGTATCACCACCTAAAAAAAAAAAACTTACTACATTTCTAAGAATGTTCTTCTAGAAACATGGAACTGAAAGCTTTTTTTAAATTGATCTGGCCCTTAGAAAACAGTGGGGCTTTTTCTTTTATTTACCTAAGGAATTGACATAAAAATCTATGGTCCCTGTGCCAGAAACCTGCAGAAAATGTCAAAATACAGGGCAGAAATACAAAACTGGAGATTTTTCACAGCAGCGTTGTGCGGATGGCATTTGATTGCATGTGTGCACCATGGAGAAGTGAGCCTTTGGACTGTGAAATTGATGCTAATTTTCTTACCCACTAGTCTAGGAGCCCTCTAAAATGTCACATCATTAACTTAGCTACTTTACCAGGAATCAGTGCATGTGGTTAGTGTGCGTATTTTTTTAAATGAATAGATTTTATTTTTAGAACAGCTTTAGATTTACAGAAAAATTAAGCAAATAGTACAGAGAATTCCCATATACCTCCCCATTCCCTGCACAGTTTCCCCTATTTTAACCATCTCTCCTTAGTGTGGTATACTTGTTACAGTTAATGAATCAATATTGATACATTATTAATAACTAAAGTCCATACTTTATAGTATGTTCCTCTCTTTGAGTTCTATAGTTCTATGGATTTTGACAAATTTATATTAACATACATCCACCATTATAGTGTCATAAAGAATAGTTTGACTGCCCTAAAAATCCCTGTAACTCCACCTATTTATCCCTCCTCACATTCCCTGGCAACCACTGATCTGTTTACCATCTCCATGGTTTCGTCTTTCCCAGAATGTCATTTAGTTGGAATCACACAGTATGTAGCCTTTTCAGACTGGTTTCTTTCAGTAGACAAAATACATTTAAAGTTCCTCCATGTCTTTTTGTGGCTTGAGAGTGCATTTCATTTTAGCATTGAATTATATTCCACTGTATGGATGTACAGTAGCTTATTTATCCACTCATCTATTAAAGAGCATCTTAGTTACTTCCAGTTTTTGGAGGTTATGAATAAAGTTGCTGTAAATATTTATATGCAGGTTTCTGTATGGACATAAGTGTCAACTCATTTGGGTAAATACCTAGGACCATGATTGCTGGGTCATATGGTAGGTTTATGTTAATTAAGTTTTATAGGAAACTGCCCAAATGTGTTCCAAAGTGCCTATATCATTTTTTTCACTCCTGCCAGCAGCGAATGAGAGTTCCTGTTGATCCACATCTTTGTCAACATTTGTTACTGTCAAATTTTTTTTGGATTTTAGCTATTTGAATAGGTAGGTGTGTAGTAGTATCTCATTGTTGTTTTTCTTAGCAATCCCTTAATGACATGTGATGCAGAGCATCTTTTCATGTACTGATTGCCATCTGTATATCTTCTTTGGCAAGGTGTATGATCAGATTTTTTGCCCATTTAAATTATTTTTTTCAATTACAGTTTACATTCAGTATTATTTTACATTAGTTTCAGATGTATAGCATAGCAGTTAGACAATCCTATACCTCACGAAGTGATCCCCCTGATATTTCAAGTACCCACCTGGCACCATACACAGTTATTACAATATTATTGACTATACTCTCTATGCTGTACTTTATATCCCTGTGACTGTTTTTTGGCTACTAATTTGTACTTTTTTTTTTCTTTTTATTGAATTTATTAGGGTGACACTGGTTAACAAAATTATATACAGGTTTCGGGTGCACGATTCCACAGCACATCATCTGTGCACTGTAGTGTGTGTTCACCACCCCAAGCCAAATCTCCGCCCATCACCATGTATCCCCCCATCCCTTCCTCCGTCTCCCTCCACCCCACCTTCCCTGGCAGTCACCACACTGTTCTCTGTGTCCGTGAGTTTTTCCTCTTCAATTTGTATTTCAAAATGTCCTCACCTTTTTTACCCACCCCTAACCCTCCTCCCCTCTGGCAACCAACCATCGGACTGACTGTATCTGTGAGTCTATTTCTATTTTGGTTGTTTATTCTTTTGCCCATTTTTAAATTTAGTTGTTTGTTTTCTTAACTTTTAAGAGTTCTTTGTGCGTTTTGGATATCAGTCCTTTATCAGATATATATTTTACAAATATTTTCTCCCAGTCTGTGTGGCATTCTCTTAGCAGTTAGAATATTTATGCTTTAAGGAGAAAGGGTTCTAAAAATACAATATTACAATAGCAGTAAAAGGAAAATTTTATAGCAAATGTTTTGTGTTCTCTCGGGTTGTGCCAGGGAACCCTGTCTGTGGGCCCAGCTCAGTCTCATCAGAAGGGGAGAGTCGGAGCCTGGGGCCTGTGAGTTCAGTGTTACTGGAGGTTGCACAGCAGGGCTGGGAGTGAGAACAGAGCCTGACCCTGAGCGGCGTCACTTCTACATTAAGAACAATTTGGGCACTATGTTTACAGTCCAATCCCAGACCCCCTGCAGGGATTCTACTATGCATAGGGTATGAATTTCTGTACAGGAATCCAAGTATGTAAGAGGGTATCGCTTTTTAATTTCCTTTAATTCAACCTAATACCACCTCCAAGCCACCATTCTACCAGTTGGACAGGAGGCTCTATTCTGATTGCACAGGGTTCCCTTCCTCTCCTGCAGCCCAGGAGGAAATCAGAAAGCTTACCCTGTGCGTAGAAAATGGTGCAAGGGCCTCCAGTCCCTAGTCTGTCTCGGTGGCCACTGGCAACTTCACTCTCTAGCCCATAGTGGTCTATGAAGTCTGGCAGCTTTCTGCCCCCATGTCACAGTGGGCTGGGACCCCTGAGCCAAGGGCACTTCCTCTGTAGGCACAAGCCATCCGTCATCCCTGAGGTTTTTATCCCTTGGGAGCACCCAAGAGTGGGTGCTTGGTTCCACTGTTTACAGTATCCACACACCTGTTCCTTTTCCCTCCCTTCCTCTTGCATCAAAATGCACTCTATCTCTTTGCTCTCACCTTCTAGGGTACCTGTATTGTGTCTTCCATTGGCTTTCACAAGAGTCCAGAGTACAGTGCCTTTGACTGTAGGGTTCTTCTACTTTTCCCCCTGCAAAAATCACTGTGTCAAGAAAACCCAGAGAACAACCACTAATTAACATTTCAATACACGATGCTGTTACAATTATTTGTGGGAACTATTTTATCCTACATTGGCACCACCACCACCTGCAATACTTTTAGACTGCCTTTTCCACAGGAAGCCACTTAGAAATAACAACAAATATATTGCTGAAATTGAAACGTTCAGCTAAGTGTTCTTTCGATGTTTCCAAATGCCTGTAAGTTTCCAACTTTGCCTCCCAGAGTTAATCCTAACTATGTGGTCCCAGGGAAATATCTCTTGGGCAGTGCGGAGCAAGAGCATCAGGAAGGTATCTGTTTCTGCCCCTCAGCTACCATCTGTAGCCACTCCCTTCCTGCTGCTTTTCCTTGCAGTCCTCGGCCCTGAGAACATCCGGGAGTGAAGCAGTGGAGGAAGCAGCCTCCACAGAAAGCAGCTTTCTGAGGTTACCAGCAACTTCCTTCTCCCTGAACACAAGGAACTGATCTTCATTCTACTCCACCTCCTCAGCATTTAATACCGTTGCCTGCCATTAAACCACCATTGCTTTTGAAACTCCTCTGTCCTTGGCTCTTACAACCCGTGGGTAAAGCCTCCGTATCAGATTTTTGAGTGGCACAAGGCTAGAGAGATAACTAATACAATGGACGACATGTATGGGATTCAGAGTACTTTTAATTGGCCCCAAACACTGACACAAGAACAGGATGGGGCCGGCAGGTGGTGATCTGACTTGACATGTAAAAAAAATCACAGTGAGCCCCCACCCGTGCGGCGCAGCTCGCTGGGCGCCGTCCTGCAGAGTGGAAGGCCGCGGGCTCTATTCCCCATCAGGGCACGCGCAGGCACCCAATCAGTGCTTGTCTCTTATGCTGATGTTTCTCTCCCTCTCTTTCCCCCTTCCTTCCCTCTCTCTAAAAACAAATAATTAAATCTTAAAAAAAAAATTTTTTTTTAAATCATGGTCAGCCAACCTCCCAGCGCAATTGCTTGTAGGTTAATTTGATCTCTGGCTCATTAACGAAAGTGATATTAGTGCCCATCCCATCCTGTGAGCCCTCTCTTCAAAGAGGTATGTTGATAAATTCAGGGAGCCGGGTGGCAGTTGGGGAGCCACCAAGTGATCAGGTCTAGGACCACATCATATGAGGGACAGCTGAAGACACTGATTGTATTTAGTTGAGAGAAGAGACTGTTCAGGAAATTTACAAAATCGGCTTTCAATTATTTCAAGGGTTTTATATAAACCTGGAAATTAATATACATTCTTGTAGTTCCAGAAAACAGGACAGGGACAACTTGGTGATACTTACAGGGCTGGGGAATGAAGGGTCGGAGATGTGGGATTATTATAAAGAAGACCCTTATAACTGTCTTGTCAACTAGTGAGTTCTTCTGACATAAGTGAGAAAGCAGTCTGGATATCCATCTACTGGAGATAACATCACAGGGATTCTTGCTTTAGTGAGAGACTGAAATGACTTCTGAGGTCCATTAAATAACCTTGCAACCCTAAGTCTTAGGGTAAGAGAATCCCATGACACCACCACATGTCCTTTCTTTCTGCTGCATGGCTCACGACATTGAGGAAGGCTGCTCTAAGAAGAAACTGAAACGAGTAGATGAGGCAGGGATATGGAAAAGAGAAAACAATAAAAGAACTTTAAAAAAAAGAGAGAGAACCTACTATATGCAAGAATCCATGCTAGGCACCATACATATGTTATCCTATTTAATTCTCACAAAAAAAAAATTATGAGATACTTAGTATTACTTATGTGAGGAAGCTAAGGCTCAGAGAAGTTAAGTAACTTCCCCAAGAACACACAGACATTAACTAGTGGAACTAGGATTTGAACGCATATCTCTGTAATTGTAAAGCCCGGTGTGACATGTTATTTTTACCCATACTTTATTTATTGCAAATGATACTGCTGTGGAAAAGTTTTAGTATTAACATAAAGATTCTGTGTAAAATACATTTACTTAAAGTTAAGAGAAAAACATTGCGTAACAAACAATATAGATTTTACATGGATATGGAAGAGTAGCTAGAAAGAATGAAGTTTGGGAAATACTATTCCAAATATTTTGATAGCAGAACTTTCCAATTTAGCCTATCTTGTATTTTGACTGCTGAGTACAAGGAAAGGAAAGAAACTTAAAGACAAAGATGAATGTGAACGAATTCTCCTGTGCTTTGATGGGTAGGTAATTTCATGTGTTACAATAAGGAAACCAAATGGACCTTGCAAATAAAAAAAAAAGTTATGATTGTAAAATCCAGAGGAAAACCCCAGGTGGGGCCTATTCGAATAAAGGATGAAGTTTCCAAGGTATGCACACAGACTGGCTGAGGGGAAGTGATGGCCCTGTGAGTCAGGGCCGAGGACCCACACCGGAGTCCTATGGGTTTGAGAGGCCCTGGGGGAAGGTGAAGGGGTTTACAGACCTGTTTTGGGAAAAATGATCATCACCTTTCTGGTGATAGAGGGAAGACCTTTGTGGAAATTTCAAAGTTAAAATTGGAAAGTCCGAAAGGAAGACGGGAAAGTAGTAATGAAGACTACAGAGCTGCATAGCGCGCTCTGTGCCAGGTGATTTACTTGCAAGGTATCACTTGTTTTTCACAACAACACAGCAAGGAAGTTATTACACTTTGTAGATGAGAAGGCAGACTGGGAGATGCTCAGTAATGCACCAGGGTCCAGGAGTTGAGCCAGGACTTATTGAACCTCGGTGCAGCAGTTCCAAACCTGCACTGCCTCCCCTGAGTCACACATCTTCGCTTGAGTGGGCTTGCTCAACCCGTGCAACAATAGCAGCTTTCACTTTGTCACTTAATTTCTCCAGCCATGCAGGACACAGCCGGCCTCCAAGAGAGTGGGGGAGGCAAGTTCGAAGAGGGTTGCCTCTCTCCTGAGCTCAAATGCTGCAGACTTGGAGGCACATAAATGTCCCCCACATCGAGCAGAGGGCTTTGCAGAGCCTGATCAGATCAGAAAAAGAAGCAGTGGGTGTGTGGGCAGGATTGTATATGTAAAGCCTGTCGCTACTGAAGCACTAGGCTTGGAAAAATCCACTGGGCATTCACACACATTTTACACTTCTGCTTTGACTTGTTCCCACTCTCAAGAGTACCGCTCACTTCCAGGAATTGTGGACCAAGGTAATAGAAACATCTAGATTAGAACATCTAGGAACGGACTGGGATAATGTGGAAATAGGGACTGTGTATATTAATTGGCTTCTAGCAGGCTCTATGGAGAGGCAGGTACTCAATGGCTGATTGGAGGGGAAGGGGGCAGGTGAAACTCCTGGTCCCTCTGCTCTCTCTGGTTGAGGACTGTGTCTTGCAGTCCTCCTGCACCAGACACAGTGCCTGGCATACAGCTGCCCAGTAAAACCTTTGTTAAACTGAGCTGAATCTTTACCCGTGGGCCTAAAGGCTGCACCCCTGGATTTGTCCATCTATTAGGGAATGTGTCTTTTTCATGTTTGTGGCTGGGGCTGTCTTTGGGGGGTTTCCTCAGGGCTTTACACTCACTCTCTGAGAGAGCATTCATAGTCATTGTGATCGGTGGAAAAGCCCACCTGCCAATCTTATCTGGAAGAAGAGCCCGGCCCTTTCTGTGGTGTTATTTCTCTCTAGTCAGTTCCCCTTTCTACATTTCGAGTCCTGGCCTCAGCGCTAACATGTTTTATCTCTACAAGGAGTGTTAGGAAAAATGGGTAGCTCACAAAGTCTCCTCTTCACTTACTCTTGATACCTCGCTTCTGTGTTCCTCTGGAATGCCACTCGGCTTACACATCTGTTCTCTGGGAGCTGCCGTGGATGGGCACTTGTGACAGGTATGTTCTTATGAATCTTGTGTGCCTGGGGAGCGTGGTGTGGAATAAAGCTGCATCTGTGGCTGATGTTCAGAGGTGGGGCTGATGGCCGTCAAGGGAGGGGTAAGAAGGGGTGTGAAATACATGCTTAATACCTGTGATCTTGAGGCTCGATTCTTAGACTGGCTACGTTCGAGGTGGGGCATTACAAAACTGTCTTTCAGCCAGATTCCTTTCTCCGCTTTGGTGAGCTTAGCGACAGGACAGGCAGGAAATAGAAGGGGCCACTTAACCGACAGCCTCTCTTGGCCTTGGAGTGCTGGGGGCTCCAGGTAGCTCTGCACTAGGAGAAGCTGTCCAAGGGTGCTGGCCCTGCCCAAGCCCCTTGTGCCAGTGCTAAGTCTGGGGTGGGGAGGGGGGCGGACAAAACCCACAGCCTCTGCAGAGGCCTCTGCTTTCTTCTTTGGTCTTTTCCTTCTCTGGTCCAGAAACCTTTCCCCATTTCTTCTTCCCATCCAAGTGCCCTGTCCCAGTATTGGCCCCTCTTGGCACCAGAGACCCCAATAGCTCATTTGGAAAGAAATAGTCTGGGCAAAAAAAGAGCCCAGGCAGCGGTTTACTGTGTTCTGTATACCATGAACATATTTGCATTTGAAAGTAGGCTTAAAATAATGCCTCCAGTAATTATTTAAGGTTCTGGAGAGACAGGTGAAAATAATTTGGGGCCAAGGGAACTTCCCACGACTCTCAAATTTTTATACCTAAGGAGATGACCTGTTTCTCTGACATGTTACCTCAGTCTTGGGACTAAGGCTCTGAACTAAAATGAGTTTATTTAATTACATGCACAGGTTCACAGTTCTACATTATGTCTTCTGTTTGTTGTTGCAGATACCATTAATGCTATTTATAAGAGCTATCCTGTACATAATGGAAGTGTTTATAAATCTCTGTTCATTTCTATGCTTTAAATATGTGCATTGAGTGTTTATTATGTCCCAGGTACTGGGATTTCACAGGGAGCATAAAAGACATGGTCCTAGTACTCTGAAGCTTCTAGCCTGGCGGGAAAATAGTCACACTAAAAATGACTGTATAGCAACAGTGTTGTGAAGGGAAGGAAATAGTTCTTTGTAATTGTGCTCACTGTTTAATAACTATGTCATTGAGTTTGATATTTTGGTTACTTTGATGTCCCTGGATGTCGATGTCCCTTCCCAGTGGAAGTGAGGATTGGATTTTTATGGAGATGAGGCAGGGAGGGGTCAGGTTGGGGAGGGGAGAACGTGAAAGGTGAGCCAAGCCAGATTCTTTAAGAGAAAATCAAGGTTCAAATACCATGTTTCAGACACCAGCTAGAGGTGAGAGTGAGGTTAGGAGTCTCTGGGCCAGGGTATTAAAGCTGTGAAGAGACAGAGCTAGAGCAAAACAGGTCTGAAACAGGCAAGGAGGGTGCTGAGGAGGTTGGTGGGTGGTTATCCAGAGTCCAAGCAAGTTTTGACAAGTCGTCTTTCATGGTGGGGCAGCTAAGAATATTTGGGAAGCAGGCAGGAAGGATAGGGTGATAGGCTGGGCATGCAACCTTTCCTGGGCCCTTATCCTCATCTCTAACCGAATATAGACACTGTTTCTAACTGAGCATCGGCATGTACTCTGGCTGAGGTTTGGAAAATAGATGCCATTTTGAATATGTGCTGAGGAAGAAAAATGTGTCTTCTGTGCTTTTCATCTCTCCATCAAGATGGGAAAGGTCCAGTTCCCTGTTCTTCTCTTTTTGTGAGTATGGTTCCTTTCTGTGTTCCATTTCCCACTTAGATAGATTAACTTGAACTTAACTTATAATGGCTAAAAACAAAAAGAAACAAAAAAACACGTTTCTTCCAGCTTGCGCTTGCATTTTAACAGGGGCTTTCAAAAATGCCTTAACCCAAGGAATGAGTAATATGGAAATTCCAGGGTAGGGATGGTACTTGAAATGGGGAGAGGGGGGACACCTCTCAAGTTGTGCCTCTGAAACATTGACTTTCTCTCTTTGACCATGATTCTGGTTCCGACAGAACAGGAAGGGGCTCCCTAGGGAGCCAGGATTGGGATGGCTGCCTTTTAGAGACTGGATGTGCACAGACTCAGAGTACCTATAAAACTTGGCATGATGCTTACCCATAGGCACTTTTTGGTAAAATGGAAGAAGTGGTTTCCAAAGCCAATGACAATTCGAAAAAGGCATGATCCTTGACACAGAAAGGTCTGATTCTAGATGTAACTAGGAGAGCTGGGTACCAGACTTGCTGTTGGGAAATAGGAAAAGCTAAATGCTATCACCATGCTATGCTTCTTCTGAGTGAGGAGAATGAACTCTTCATTTTAATACTTTAATTACCTATAATACTGGGGAGTGAATAAAAGGATCCTTAAGCTCCTTAAGCATTTGCATAGACATTTCTTCCTTGTACCTATGTTCCCCTCACACCCATGTGGATGCACTCTGCTCTCAAATGGGTGAGGGAAAAGAGAAAAATTCTCCACAAGTGGGGGCCCGAGGGTTTTCTCCAAGAAAAGGTTGGAAACCAAGTCAGATATACTGTACAGCCTGAGCTAGAAGGACACATGGCTGGTGGGGGAGCTCAGGGAAAGCAGCGCTCAGGATGGGCGGCATGTGTCCATAGCCAGTGATCTCATGTGTCCACCAGACACCAGAAAGCCTTCACGTTTTCATCAAGGCATCACTGACATGCATGTCTTTTTTGTCCTACTGGTTCAGCCTCTTCATCTCAGGTCCAGGAGCCTGTAATACTGGCTTTCTTGATCACTCTGATATCAGCCCTCACCTCTTTCCTCAGGCTGCTGATAGGCTTATCTTCTGTAAACTTTCATTACATGATTTTTCTGCTCCCAAACGATTAATCCCAACTCCTAATTCTCTTATCAAATCAAATATAAACTCCTTATCTGACTTCGTAGGCCCCATTAGGCTTTCCTACCCTACTTATAGGAGCTAATTTCTCATTGTTTGCCCAAAGTTCACTCTCTTCCAGTCTAGTCAGCGTTTCTTATTGTCCTGACAAAAGGCCATGACCATTCCCCCACTTCCATGTGTCCTTACAGACTATTATATTTTACTGTGGTTTAGAAATTTGCCAATGCTTCTTATACCAATAAGAAACATTAAACATAGGGTTATGCCTCTATTCTTGTCCATGTGTGTGCACATATGTGTATTAAGAGTATGACTGAAATACTTATCCATTTGAACTCAATCCAACATTTAAAAGTGGTTCATCAGTAGACAGTAGTTCTTGAAGACATCAGCTGGTTGCCTAGGATGCAGGGTTGTACCTCTTCAGGAATCTGTTTGAAAGGCTCTCATGAGAGGAATTGTTGCAAGCTTGCAAAGCCTTTGAAGGACAGAGCCAGAAGGCCACTCACTACATTGAGTTCTAGGCAACCAACAATTGCTAATGTGAAAGGAAAACAGCAGTTCTCTGAGAAAAGCTGCTAAGCCATGTAGTGGCAACTCTCAGGAGTGAAAGTATCAGAATGAGTAGGCTTAGTTGGAGCCTATACTGAGTAAAAGCCTCATCTGCTCTAACAGAATCAACTTTCCTGCAAACACCCCATGCCTAGCTCACCATGTTCCATTCTCAGGGTACAGTTCTGAGACCGAGTCTGACCTACTTTTACACCTTCACCCCACCTTTTGGGCTATAGGATTGCTCTCTTCTGAAACCCTGGACAACTTTTAGTCAGCTCAGCAGATCCTCCAGACATGGGGATCCTCCAAATGTACCATATTGTACCATACCATGCTAAAAATTAGGGAAATGGACTCAGGGTAGGGGACGGGAAAAGGTGGTGTGTTCAGGTCATCTACTTTATTTTTCTTCATTTCTTGGAATGTAATGAGAACCTGAAAGGAAACTTAAAAGTTATAGAGTTCAACCACCCACCCAAATCAAGAATCCCTCCTAAAATGCTTGAGCAATTCTGGTGATGAAGGAGCTCATTACCTCACAAAAATATCCAGTCTTTGGGTGTAGCACTCTATTGGAAATCCTTCATTATCTGAAACTAAAATCTGGTTCCCTGTAACCAATATTGGAAGTACTTGCCTTCCAGCAACATTGTGTGTGTTGTCCCACAGGAGGGATATTTGCCGAGACCTGTCATGTACTTCTTCAAGTTTATTGCCCCCAGTTCTTTTAGCTGTACCTCGTTTGACATACTTTCATTATTCTCTAGTGAATTGTGCTGCTCCTTCTCTTGATAAGCTCTGATTTTTTATTGTCATTCAAGTGTAACCAACCTCACTGAATGTGATACTACAAGTAATGTGCTCTGATAAGCACAGAGTATAATGACCAAATTCTGCACTAAGATTAGAATTAATTTTTGGTTAGCCATGCCACACTAATATCTGTGTGATTTTTCCATTTACTGTGGATAAGCTACTTCTGTTTTTAAACAAACAAACAAACAAACTTATTATTACAGAGAGGGGAAGGGAGTGAGAAAGAGAGGGAGAGAAATATCGATGTGTGGGAGATCACACTGATTGGTTGCCTCTCGTGTGCCCCCAACTGGGGACCTGGCTCACAACCCCGGCATGTGCCCTGACTGGGAATCGAACCGGCGACCTGTAGGTTCAAAGTCTGGAGCTCAGTCCATTGAGCCACACCAGTCAGGGCTGGATAAGCTACTTCTCTATTGACGATTTATTCTACTTCACTTCTCAGTTGTTATTTTAAAACTTAAGTAAGATCTTTATCCTTATTCCCATGAGATTCATCACGTTAGTATCAAGACTCTCTTTTGGGGATTTATGAATATTATTAATTCAGCTGACGAACTGACCAGTAACTGTCTGGCTCATTTTTGTGTCATCTGCACATTTGAAAGCAGAAGCATGATTTCTGTGCTTTCATTCATAGTTTTACTAAATATATGAAAGTGAAAAAGTAAAATCCCATTCTGATACCAGCCTATTAAACAAGCATGATTCCTGGTATTTGGTTGTTGAATAAATGAATGAATCAATCAATGAACCAATCAATACCTTGTCATCATCCTCTGTATTTAATCTGTCACCATATCCTGTTGATTATAATCCTAAATATTGCTTGAACCTGTCCACTTCTTTCTACTTCTGTCCCTCCCACCCCAGGCCAAACAGAGAGGGGAAGGGAGCCACCTTCTTTTACTTAAATGACTGCCAACTGATCGGCTCCTGGCGTCTATTCTGACTTCCCTGCTGCCCATTTGCTTCACAGTAGTCAGAGTCATCTTTTCAAATTGCCAACCGGATTCAGTCACTCCTCTGTTTTAATTTCTTCAGTGTTTTCCATTGCTTTCAGAAAAAGGACCAAATCCCTAACTGACCCATAAGGTAAGCATGCTCTGGCCCTGGCTGACCTCTCCAGCCTTGTCTCCTACCTCTCTGTTCACTTTAGCACATCAGCCTTCTGCCTTGGTGCTTTGCATATGCTGTCGCCTTTGCCTAGGAATCTTTCCAAGCCATTGCCCAACCTTTCACCTACTTAGCGCCTATTCAGCCTGTTCTGTTTACCTATTGGTGCATTACAAACTGCCCCAATTTTAGCAGCTTAACACAATAAACATTTTATTCTCTTTCTTTCAATGTTGTGGGTCAGAAATTTGGTCAGGCTTCTAAGTGATTTTTCTGTTTCTGATGGTATCAACTAGGGTCACTTGGTGGTATTGACCTAATGAATGGACTTCTCTAGAGGTTAACTGTCTAGTCTGGTAGTCACTAGCCACACGTGGCTCCTGATCACCTGAGATGTAGCTTGTCTTAATTGAGATGTGCTGTAAGTGTAAAATACTCACAGAATTTTGAAGATTAGTACAGAAAAGGAATGTAAAATGTCCATTGTAATTTTTATATTGATTTCATTTTGGGATTATAATATTTTACATATATTGGAGTGAATAAAATATACTATTAAAATTAATTTTGTTGCTTTTTAATTTTTTTAATGTGGCTACTAGAAGTTTTCAAATTATGTGGCTTGCCTTATATTTCTATTGTGCAGGGCTGATTAAAGCAAGGGGATTTTTTCTATAAAAGGCCAGATAGAAAGGCTTTTCAGCTCTGTGGCCATATAGTTAGTCTCTGTCACAGCTACTCAGCCCTACCATTGAAGTGCAAAAGCAGCCACAGATAATGATGAAATAAAGTGGTATGCCTGCATTCTAGCAAAACTTTATTTATAAATATAGCTGGTGGCTAGATTTGGTCTGTAGGCTACAGTTTGATGACCTCTGATGTGGAGAATTCAAGCCACGTGCCCGGTGGCTGGGCAGAGATGACTGGAAAGCTGGACTCAGTTGGGACTATTGACCCAGACACCAACACACAGCCTCTGTAGCACAGTGGTCTCAAGGCAGTGAAACATCTTACACAGTGGCTCAGAGCTCCAGAAAGTGTATTCCAAGAAAGACAGAAGTTGCAAAGCTTCTTTTCATCTAGCCTCAGAAGTCCCAAACCTCTCTTTACACATTCTATTGGTCAAATAAGTCTCTGAAGCCAGCACAGATTCATGGCGAGCTTAGACTCCACACCATCATGGGAGGAGTAGCAAAAATGTCCACTTTTTAAAATTGTTGTTCAAGTACAGTTGTCTCCATTTTCCCCTCTCACTCCCTCCTACCCGTGTGTCCACTTTTAATCTAGCACATTGTTCTTCATATCTCAGTTTAGATTACTCATATTATAGTAATCTAAATATCATTAAATATCGTAATCTCAGGGTATCATGAACCTCTCCTCTGTAGCACTTGTCATCATTATAATTTCATATTTACTTGTATGATTATTTGTTTATCTTGCTCCTCTACTTAACTGTAAGCAACCGCACGAAGGGAGCTGTTTCTGGGTTTGCTCATCATTACATTCCTAGCACCTAGCTCAATGCCTGGCTCGATAAATGTTTATTGAACTAGTCAACAATATTAGGGCACAGCTTTTCAGCCAAGTAAGTGTGCTAATATCAATCCCACATTTCCCCACACTGCTCTTAAGCATATCATAAGACACCCTGTAAGAGCCTTGTGAAAATTCAGGTACATTTAATTCCCAGAACTCTTCCTAATTTGCAGTTAAGAAACTTTATTTTAAAAAGAAGTAAGCCTGCCTTGTTCCTCCCAGTACCTCAAAGGTAGTCCTGGCTGCTCTAAAGTATAATAGCTTCAGATTCTGGTGCTCTAAGTAATCCATGCAGCATGGCCCCCGTAGGCAAGCCAAGGCCCCGGGCAGCTTGTGCTCCTCTTGTGTGTTACTTTCCTCTCACCTTGCTGACAGCGCCAGTTCACAAGCCTGCCTTGTCCAGTGACAGGATGAACTGACAAAGGCAAAGGGTCAGGCCCTGAGTGCTGCTGGGCTGAGGCCAACCTAGTCTAAAACCTCTAAAACAAGCCTGACACTGAGTAAATTCAGTACATGTTTGCATGAGAGCTGGTCTCAGTGAACAGTCTTCCTCAGGCAGCAGCAAACTTATCAGCGTTTTTTTCCTAGTACCCTGATGGCCACTAATATTCTAGACAACGTTGTGAAATAGGGAACATTTTAGTTTGTTTATCCCCAGCTTCTGCCTTGGAATCCTCTCACTTCCCATGTCATCATTTCTGCATTTCCCTGATCACCCGATTGCTGGCCACCACCAGGGCACACCCCTTCATATTAACTTTTGCCTGAATTGCATCTTACATGTGCTTCAGACCTGAGACATAAAAGATCTTTTCTGTATTTCCTCCTTTCTCTGCCCAAATACTCACATTTGCCCAGAGCTCTTCTAGGTAAGGCTAAGCTGGAACACAGTAACATGTGCCTGGAGCTAAACCCATCACAGGAAACTGATTACCTGTCCAGGGCTGAAGGGAAGAAGAGGATTCTCTGCCTGGCACATAGTGGGTGATGAAGCAATATTTGTGGAATGAATGGGAGCTCAGGATAGAAAATCCCCTGATACAAAGGGACACTTCTGTTCCCCTCCCAACACCACCGCACCCCCACCCCCGCCACCCTACCCAGCATGTTTCCCTGAGTATCACACTCTGATTCCAGGAACCACCATCATACCTGGCCATGGAGATGTGTTTTCTGCCCCTGTGTTACTCTGAGAGTGGGTAGAGTCAGAATCCTTTCCACTTGCTCCCACAGCAGCTGAAACTGGCTGGAACTTTTAAAGGGGTTATACTGGTGTTTAAAAAAGAACACAGTGAGGCTACATGGGTTTAAAATCTTAACTCTGTCATTTACTAGCCTAATAGCTAGGCAAGTTTCTTAACTTCTCTTGGCTCCATTTCTTCATCTGTAACATGGGGCCAAATAATCCCACCTTATTGCGAGAACTAATAGTATAGTCATTCATCTGACGCTCACTCGCATTCCATGATGGGCCAGGCATGTAAAGTGAGGGAAAGTGTTGTACTGTGGGTGCTTTTCTTTAGTTTCTGAAGTGAACTTCCAACTACTCATTTCAGATTTGTGTCCATTTCATGCACCTACAGACCTTATTCTGCTCCCAGCTGACAGAAATCTCTCAGAAACTCTCCCCCATAAATTCTTAGGATCTTTCCTCTCCCATTTCCCTCTGTCCCTCCAAAAGCAAGAGTTTCTACTTTGCAGGCCCTCTGGAAAAAGCAATGACTCAAAGTTGTGGTTGAGACTCTATTCCTGAAGGAACAGTGGCATTTCTGTTCTCTTTCAGAGCCAGTGACATTGAAGAAACTGGCTTACTAACCCAACTCCACTCCCCTCTCACCTGTCCCCCCCACACACACACAATGGCTAGAGTTAAAATTCTTCACATGGGCATTTATACTTTATAAAAGAGAATGATGTCCATCTCAAGTATTTTAGCATCATATTTTGCTACGGTCTCTGACAAACTGGTGTCCAAAGTACACTCTCCAAAGTAATGTTAGTGAAGTTTACTGGGACTGTCCCAGCTGGGTCAGGATTTTAAGGAGGGATGTGATCATTGTCCCCAAATCCTTGAAGGGCTTTGGCAAAGTGTGTTAGGCTTATTCTGGGTAGTTCCAGAGAACAATACAAGTATCAGTGAGAGGAAGTTAACAGGAGGCAGCTTCTAACTCAGGAGAGGAGAGTTTCCAAATAGGGAAGTCAAAAATGGTGCCGACTTCCTTGTCAGACCCAGCGTTCCTTCCCACTGTGTGACTTACAGGGATAGGCCCTTTATCCAAGATTTCCTAAGGCCAGTAATTCCTGGTAATTATTTGAATTCAAGGTGATTTGTTAAATTTATAACAAAATACAACTTGATTTTGTGCTCCTTTTCAACACATCATGTGGGGGTGGGTATAGAATTAATTAGATTTAATTAGGTTTACTGATTATTAATTATTGGTTTTAAAACAATGGGAGATTCTTATCTTAAGTAGGAGTTCAGATTCAAAGGGTCTCAAGTCCTCAGATTCTATGATAAATGGGATGCTGAGCGTGATTTAATATGAGGAAGTACACAATAATCAAATAGAAAACCGTTTCCAGGCTCTACCATTGAGTGGTGTCAGCTTTGGCCTAACAGATAAAGCCAAGCTCTGAAACCTATTGAAATCACTAGAAGTGGGGAAAGACAGAAATCTGGAGCAGTGTGAGGTTCATATGTTGAACACCTACTGTGTGCTTTAACAACTTAATATATTTGCAACTCATTGTCACAATGCACTAATTATTTTTCTAATTAGTCACTAAATAACACTAATTTTTAAATATAAAACAGGTCCTACAAATCAATAAGAAAAGGGCCAAAGGCCCAAATTAGAAGTAAGCAAAAGAAATGTATAGTCATGGAATAGGAAATATAACCTCTTATACATTTAAAAAGATGCTGATACTTCATCAACTGATGACATCAACTCATGAATGGATAAATGAAGTGAGATATATATATATATAGATATAGATATAGATATCTATAGATATATATGAAATATTATTCAGCCTTTAAAACAGAGGAAATTCTGACACATGCTACAACATGGATGCACAGTGAATACATTATGCTAAGTGAAATAAGCCAATCACAAAAAGACAACTACTGTATGATTCCACTTTATATGAGATACCTAGAGTAGTCAAATTTATGGAGACAGAAGGTAGAATGGTGGTTTCCAGTGACTGGGGGAGAGGAGAAGGGAATTATTGTTTAATGGGGACAGAGTTTCAGTTTTGCAAGATGGAAAGAGTTCTGGAGATGGATGGCAGCAACGACAGTTGCACCACAATGTGAATGCATTTAATACAACTGAACACTTAAAAAATTAGTAAGGTGATAAATTTCATGTTATGTGTATTATACCACAATGACAAATATGTTTTAAAACTACAATGAGATGTCATTTTAACTTACTCTATTGGTAAAGATTACAAATTAGAAAACATACTATATTGGCAAAAGGGATGTGAAAATAAGCACCATCATGTTTTGTCACTTGGGGTGTACAGTGATCCCTCACCTACCATGGGAGTTACGTTCCAGAGACCCCCACCATAGGTGAAAATCTGCGAAGTAGCAGCGTTATATTTATTTTATTATTTATATATATTTTAAGTCTTTATAAACCCTTCCCACACTCCTATAAACCTTTCCCACTCTCTTATTAACCTTTCCCACACTCTTATAAACACTTCATATGCTCTTAAACACTTTCTACACTTAAACCTATGTAATTTTAACAACATATAAAATTCTATTTGAGTACTCACCGGTGAAGTATATTACAACTTGAATGATGAAGATCATGAATTATGTAGCTGTGCAGTACTGATGGCGATGAAGGTGATGATGATGAGATTAATGTACCGCACAGCCAAGAAGAACATTACAGCTCTTCTGAAGGCACCACTTCATCAAGCGCTTGACCAGGTGGTGCAGTATCTCACCCTGGGCCATAACTTCTATTTCTGCTAAAGGCATAGGTGTAACTGATCTCTTCGTCCAAGTGAGGAACATAGTTATGGGGAGTTGCTGGCACTGCTTTTTCTTCTGAGTGAGAAGGTTTTTATAAACTGACATGCCACCCTCGATTGTATATACAAAGTGCAATGAACGAAGCACCTGGGGGTCCCATTCTTCAGCCACTCGCTGAAGTACTTTGGCCATTCTGACCATGGTTGCAAGATGATTGAGTGTTAGGCCAACCTCCTCCTCTTTTCTAACCCAACCCATAGTTCATCTTGTTCCTCATCCTCTTCTTCACTTGCTGACTTTGTCATCTCCGTCATGTCTTCGTCTGTCAACGGTTGTGAGTGGACATCTGCAGAGGCAGCTTCTCCATGCTGAGAAACACTTGAGTCCAAGGCATCTCTGAAATTTGTTAAACCAGCCCTTGCTGGCACTGAATGGGGATGGTCTGGTGGGAGAAGCACTCGATGGTCTTGCTTCTGCATCATCGTCCTCGTCTTCATCCTCGTCACCGTCGTGAATGTCTGTGCTTTCCGCAAAACTATCCTAAAGTTTCTTAGCCTTTGTCTGGATGGTGTTGGTATCCAGCAAGTTATTCTTCTTCCTGCAGTCATTTATCCACAGGTCCAATGCAGACTCCATCCTCACAATGGCCTTATTGTGGGAAGTGACCACCCTCTTTGCAGTCTCATTAAAAGTTATTGTTGCGCCCGGCTGGTGTAGCTCAGTGGATTGAGCGCGGGCTGGGAACCAGAGGGTCCTGGTTCGATTCCCAGTTGGGGCACATGCCTGGGTTGCGGGCCAGGTCCCCAATGAGGGCCATGTGAGAGGCAACCATACATTGCTCTTTCTCCCTCCCTTCTCCTCTCTCTGAAGATAAATAAATAAGATCTTTAAAAAAAAAAAAAGTCATTGTTGCCATCGCCCTAATATTCTTCTCGTCTTTCTTTGTGTAGCAAACAGTAGATTCGTTGATCCCATAATGGTGGCCTACAGCCATGTAGCTTTTGTCTTCCTTTAACATGTGGAGAATTTCCACCTTTTCTTTGATGGTAAGCATATTCCTCTGGCACTTGGGTTCACTGCCAGAAGCCTTAGAAGGCACAAAACATTTGGGTGGCATTGTAGGGCTTGAAATAAATTCAAACTTTTACAAAAATTTCTCAAAAACACAACACCGTAGAGCAACACTACGCGCAGCAATCAGATGTCGGTGTAAAGTGGACAAGGAGAGATGCTGAATGTATGGGCACAGTGCAGGAGAGCAAACAGACTGCTGCTACAGTCACTGAGCCAATCAGCACTCAGGATACAGAACATAGTGCTGTGGTTGGTCACCTTCCATTCTATCAGCCAATAGTGTGCCGTGTACAATCTCCATTGGCAAACTTGCACAAGCGGTAGTGGCGTACTGCATTTCCATTGTGTACAGTATGGTATTCATCTGCTGATGAAATACATACTGTATTTTATTTCAATTTAATATTCTTTTAATATGTTTGAATTGATGTTTTTTATATTTTTTATAGTTTTAAATTTTTTAGGAAAAAATAATTAAAATCATAAATATTATATAAATAACTATACACCGCAAAATCCCATGATATAGTGAAAACTCTGTGATACAGAATTAGATACATTTTTTTAAAAAAGCCCATGATACAGTGAAGCCACAATAAGTGAACCGTGATATAGTGAGGGATGACTTAAACATATAATCTTAGGGGAGGACAATTTTTCAATATCTGAAGATTAAAGTTGCAGTTACCCTCTGACTCTAGGAAGGTAGCTTACTTCCACATATGTGATTTGACATATGATCATGGTTTTTCATGACAACAAAAGATTGGAAACAACCTAAGCGTCCATTGATAGGACCTATCAAAATAAATTATTACCATCCAATAGAATACAACCAAATAATAAGCAACTGTTAGAATTAGGATACTCGGTATGTGATGACACAGAACAATCTCCAAGGTAATGTGGCAAGTGTGCAAAAGTGTGTGTACTGTGCCACCAGGTATTTAAAAATAAAATGAAAAACTATGGGTCTATGTTTTTATTTTGTTTTGCCTAAAACAACTGCAAGTAGAGGCAAGAAACTGTGAACAGGTAATGGTGGTCATTCCAGTTATGTCTATGGGGGGAACTAGGTAGCTAGGGGACAGGGTTGGGAGAGAGACTTGCTAACTCTTTCAGGGAGTTAGGCTATAGGAACAAGAGAAACTGAAAGCAGTAGCAGAGGGAACTGCTGCGAGGAAGGGAGAGGGTGGTAAGCAATTTAATACCATAAGCAGGTATGATGTATTCAAAAATTTTTAATTAAAAAAGAGATAAGTTATAGTCTATACGGGGAAAAGCATAACAGACACTTTTAGCCCAAAGCACCGTGCTGAGTGCTGTGGGAACAGCGGAAGGGCATCTAGCAGAGCCCAAAGGGATTGGCCATAGCTTCTAGACAATCCACTCCCAGGAAGAATCCTGCTATTGGATCAGGAATGTATATCTTTTCCTAAGCCTTGGTTTGCTTTTATTTTCTAGACAGATCCATTCATGAGTTCACTAATTAGGTTTTCCTTTCATTTTGGCTGTTAAAAACTATAAGCCAAATCTGTGACCTGTACCTGCAGAGTGGGCAGATTTCTATGATAAGCATTTAGCATTGGCCTTTTACTTGGCTCCATTTCATATTCCTGCATTTGGTTTGCTTTTCACCTCTTTCTAATGTTGTTTATCTTTCATTATCCTGTGCCTCCCTGGAAGCCACTTGGTAGCCTTTCTGGTCTCAGCTGAGATAAGTGCGTGAGTGCAGAAAGAGAAAGAAAGAGAAGATAGAGAATCTTAGAGCAATTCCTCTCATCTTTGTTGGCTCTGTCATGAAGATTAAGTGAATAGTGTCACTGTTCTCAAAATGGGGTCCTCAGACCAAGCAGCACTGGCATCACCTGTGAGTTTGCTAGACATGGGTTTCACCCAACCTACTAAATCACAACGTCTGTGGATAGGGCCCAGGAAACTGCTTTAACATACTCTTGCAGATGATTTTTATGTACATTAAAGTTTGAAAACCACAGGGAAATCAAAGGAATACTGGTTTCTAAACATGTACTTTCCGTTTTTTCCATCATACCCATTGTGTTGGCCAAAGTAGTGCTAGCTACTGCAATAAACAATGCCAAAAATTTCATAGCTTAACACAAGAAAAGTTTATTTTTTGCTAACGTCACAGTCCAGTATGAATCACCGTAGGGTGGAGAGAGCTATCTTGTTAATTTGTTCAGCCATCCAGCTCCCTTTCACAACGAGGCTTTGCCATCCTCTACACCCTTGGACTCCTCTGGACCTTCTGCATTCAAGAAGTCAGGGGGGAAGGAAAGAGAAAGGAGTTTTAGTGGCAGATCTGAAAGTTACACCCAACTTGTCTGCCTACAACTTTATTGGCAAGAGCCCAGTGACGTGACTCTCCTAACTAAAGGGGAGGCTGGGAAATAGGGCTTCTCCATGGAGCCGGGAGGAAGAGGAGATGGCTTTGGTGAACACATAGCATGGTCTCTACTGCACCTAGGGACCTAAGACAATCCTAAACTTCACTTGTCATGTTTGTTTTCAGCTTAATTTTCTAATCATGTTTTATCTTTTCTTTTTTAACTTTAGCACTATGGGACTGAGTACCACTCTGTTTGTGATGGCCTTCCTGGTCTTTGGTAAGTACCTTTGGCTTTGTAAAGTCTTAGGATCCTTCCACTGTTGCCTGATTAGTTTGACCACTGCAAGCCCAGGCCTGAAACTTGGTGGGGTTTATTCACTTTCTATCCAATGTTGCACACTGCCACATTAAAAAAAAACAAACAAACAAAACACTTTTGTGGAGAAGGAAACATCATGATTGAGAACCGGTATCTCAGCTCCTGGCAGTGGATGGAGCCCTATCCACCCCCCCCGCCCCCCCCCTTCATCCTTCTGCTCTGCCATCTCATGAAGTAGGTAGACTGGCCTGTCCAGTGGCACGCAGGGAGCAAGGGGAAGTTCCCTGCTCTGACATCCCTGAGGCTTAACTCTTTTGTTCCATATATATCCTTTTCTGGTCTTCTTTGTTCCCTTTTCTGGCATTATCAGGTTTTTAGAAAACACCTAATGGGCTTCTAAAAGTCTCCTTTCATTACGGAGCATTGGTTTTCACGTTCTCTACCTTCCCTCTCTCCCTCCTTCACCTCCCCCACCAGCCTGCATCCATAGATTGAAGTTGCCCTTGCTTAGGGGGAGGATCAAAAAATCCCAGCCCTGCTACAATCTACTTCAGTGACCTTTGGCTGATTGCATCAGCTGATTTACTATGAAGTTAATGAAGCTGAGCTGCTGGGTTTCTCACTTGCACAAGCCCCTCCAAGATTCCATGAGGGGACCAAGCGGTATGGTCACGTGTCTTATGCTTTAGTAAAATTTTCAAAAGTAAGATATTTTAACCAGAACAAGTTGAGTCCACTGCCTCTTTTTATTGCAACTTTTCTCTCCATCACATTCTCCTCTGGGTGGGTGGTATTACAATGGCCATGGGCATTGTGTACTTGAATTCTGCATTTCTTTTCTTAAAGAGCACACCCTCCACACAAAAATAGAAATTTTAAAAGTGTCAGCCCTCACAGAACTCAGATCTTCCTTATTTGCAGCTCCTCTCTGAGTTTCATTTTCTTCATCTGTTAATGGATTGGTGGAGGTTCCTACCACACATCCTGTGACGGGGTGCCTTTCGTTTCTCCTGTCCTGCTTCTTCCTGCTGCTCACTTACCCCACCCTCAGCACTGAGAGGGAAGCCATCTTACACACACATCCTGGAGTGGGGAAGCCAGGGAGGGTGAGCTGAGCCTGCAGTTTAGCCACAGAGGTATGCAGGCTGCTCCTGACTAGCCAGCCCAGCCATGAGTTCAGGTCTGGCTGTAGTAGTTCTAGATCTCCTCAGCCACACCTGTGCAGACCCTCTTTGAGTGTTTTCTATAGATGATTCAGATGGTTACTGACAGTAGCTAGTGAGGAAATCATTCACTGAGATAGAGGACAGGAAAGTTTAGAGGGGATGGACAGAATATTGCTATCTAAACAGCAGTGTCCAGCAGGCAGTTGGATATGGATATCTGGAATTACAGTGAACATTATGACTGGAGATAAGCATCTGTGAATTATTAATTTATATATTTGGCAGCTGAATCCATGCTTATCTGTCCTCGTGATTTTTCCTTCTTTTACTAAAAGAGAAAATCCAGAGAGTATGTAGAGAGTAAGGAGATCAAGAGCAGGCACTCAAGATAATCAGTATTTAAAGAGTGATCAGAGAAAATTGACCAGAGGGGTCAGAGATTGGGAAAGAATAGAATTTCAAGGAGAGATGGCCAAAAGGGTGGTCAACATTCAACAGAGTGGTCAAATACAATGAGGTCTGGAAAGAGCTCTGAATTTGGCAATGGTGAGTAGTCACTTGGCAATCTTGGCCAAGGAAGTTTCAGTAGTGAGGTGGGGGACAGAGGCTGGGAATGAAGGCAGCAATTGCTGCCTTACTCTTTCAGGGAGTTTGACTATAAGAGAAAGAGCAACTAAAAGCAGTAGCAGAGGGAACTGGTGTGAGGGAGGGAGAGGGTGGTAAGCACAGTGAGCAGCTCAGAGGCCAAGTTGAGCATGCAAGAGACTATAGATTTGTAATGTCACCAGTTTGAATAATGGAATAATTTCCTTCAGATATGTAGATCAAAAGTAGAGTGCTTGGAATGAATTCTGCACAAAGAGGCAAATTTACTGAAGTTGCTGACAAGAGAATGATCGAAAAGATGTATTATCACTGTGCTGTCCAAATATGGTAGCCACTAGCTGCATGTGACTATTTAAAATTAAATAATATTAAATATTCAGTTTTCAGTCACTAGCTACACATCAAGTGTTCAATGGCTCGATGGTAGCAGCTATTGACTTCCATATTGGTCAGCACCGATACAGAGCATTTCCACTGTTGCAGGGCTCTTCTGGAAAGCCCTGATCTATAGAGTCCAAACTGGATAAATGAAGTGAAAAACAGACACAGGTGAAGTACTTGAGCAAATCTTGGAGGAAGATATGTTGTGGACAGAGGTACATTGAGTTTTAAGATTCTTGGAGCGGAGTTGTTCTTGGGGGAGCTGCTCAGGGGGAGCTGTTCGGGGGGAGAGGGGCTACTAACACAGTCCGAGGATGAAGATCTTCGAAGTGGGAAAGATCAAAGAACTTTCAGGCAAGTTTGCTGGTGAACTCATCCTTGCTGAAATCACCCAAATTCACAGTAGCAATTGTTTGAAAAAACTTTGCCTCTAATGCCAAAACACTCAGTGAGCAAGGGAGTGATGTCATTGCTAAAGTGGCCGACAGCAGTGACAGAAACCCTTCAGAGGGAAAGGGCATTGCTCAAGGTCGCTGTGAAGTAAGACAGGCAAGCAGTGGCTGGGGCAAGTTGGCGGCCTTTGGGTGGGGCCAGATTTTAATGAAAGCATAACCTTGGGGGAAAAAACTTGATGAACAGGTGGATGATGTAGTTTATTACAATGGAATGAAGCTTCCAGAGTGTAAGGGTGGGGCAAAAGTAGGTTTACAATTGTGAGTCTGTAAAATACAGAGTTTATCCTTGTATTGTTATTTATTATAATATTATTTTCTATATGAACAGCTGTAAACTGACTTTTGCCACTCCTTGTATAGCATTGAAGGAAGTTTAGTAAAAAAAAAAAGGAAAATTCATAAGTACAGATAAGTATAGTAACATGAATGAGAGATAATCCTTGACTATAAAAGACATGTATTTGGTGTGGTAGCCAGGGAAGAATGAAGTCCCAGGTGGAGTCAGAGACCTCACAAGGTTAGAAGACCATAGGTTTTGTGTGACAAACAGTATATGGCTCAGGAAATTCTCAAGTATCCTTTGAAACAAACTCCTTTATCTGTTTAGGGAGGTACCTAGATAGATTCTTAAGTGCCTGGCTTCTGATATCATCATAGCATCCAGTTCTAACTAGACCCAGACCTATTACCCAGGTGCTGAGAAGGAGAGAATCTCAATGCTTACCCAGCAATGGAGTACCAGCAAATCTAGTAGCTGGGTGGCCTAGGGTCTGGTGTCATAAGGGGGTGGTGGGGGGGAGCCACTGAAGCCACTTAGGGAAAAGAAACCTTGAGTAAGTCTTTCCCATATTGTCAGGGGATCAGCGCACATAGCTCTGATGATGTCATGGAAGCCAGTGGTGGTGAGGAACTATGGAGTACAAATTGTGAAAGACTTTCAGTTCCACCCAGAATGGGCTTCAGAGTGATTTCCACCCCAGAGCAGAAGAGAAGGTTTGGATGGAAACTAATTGTTCCTGTCATTATCTCCTCTGTTTCAGTCTCGAGACAGAGGTCGAGATCCTCTATTGCAGCTTCTCAAATTGGAACTTTTGTTAAAATGCAGATTCTGACTCAGTAGGCCTGGCTGCAGCCAGAGCTTCTGCATTTCTGAGCAGGTTTCCGTGACGCTGAAGCTTTTAGAACACAGAGCGCATGTTTGGTTGGGAGGTGAGGAGGGGAGCAGTTAGATGGGTGGGAGGAAAAGCCCTTTTAATCTTTGGGTCAAAGAAGTTGGACCAGTCTGAGTGAAGAGAATGAGTGGGAAGGAGAGAAGGTATGGTGAGGCTAAGCAAAGAAACATAAATCAAGAAGGCAGAAACCTAAGGCTAAGTCATTTCCAGGCCCAGAGGGCACAACTGACCTCCGAGTAATAACATAACATTGACTGTTAACTGGCAGAATTTCCAACTGTGTTTGATTTCTCCATAAGGCCATTTGCCCTATATCATATGGCGAGTTGCTGATACAACCAGACTCTGTTACCTCGGAGATAGCTGCTAGAAGCTTTTACAGTAGGTGGCACTCTTATCATTCGGAGTTTAGCAAAGGAGGAACAGGAGCCTCAGGACACCTTCCTTAGGTCCCTCTCTCACTGTCTCAGGTACCCAGGTAGATTTTTCCACTTCCCACCAATGTGGGACCGTATCCTGTAAGGATGCCGCATTTTTATACTTTCAACTGGTTCCCAAGGTTCTAATGAGCAGAATGGAATAGGCAGTGATTCCAATTCGTGCCAACTCTCGCTGGTGCAGGGACTCCTCTTCCCCTCACATTCAAGACCACTTCCAAGCCCCTTGATTGTTTGTTCTCACTGGGCCATTCTGCACACAGTTCAAGTTTTCCAAGTGCATGTCATTGTTATTTGTCCTTCTACTTTTTCTTAGAAGAAAAACCTATTGATCAGATCAATTTAACTTCTACCACCCCTCAATGAACACCTCAAAGGAAACTCCTCTCATCTCTCATCAACCCACCCCCCCTTTTCTTCTTAATAAAGTTCTGAATGATGAAGCCTTATTTAGAACCCACCTTATCTTTCTCCCCAAGGTGGCATCTAACTTCATATTAACTAAGAAACAGCGTTTCCCCCAACCCTACACTTCTCACCCACCACTAATATCTTGGCCAAGTCTTAGTAATTCTGTGTCCCAGAATAAGTCCTACAAAAACTGTAATTGATGACATTTCTTAATTTTATTTTTTAATTAGCTTTTACATTCAATATTATTTTTCATTAGTTTCAAGTCTGTAGCATTGTGGTTAGACAGTCATATACTTTACAAAGTGTTGCCCCTGATATTGGAAGTACCCACCTGGACCATGCATAGTTATTGCAATATATGAGGAGGGACCCCAAAAAACTGGAATTATCTTCTGGAGGGTGGGCCCTTGTAGTACAGGCTCCCCCCACTAAGTGAGTGTTCTAGGAACCCATCTGTATCAGTGCACCAGCTGGCATTGTTGTGAGAGGCTGCATTCACCTTCAGTGAATTGTTTTTGAAGACCCTTTCAATGTGTTTGCCCATTTCATGATGGGTGATTTATAAGTGCACCTGCCCACCGTGCTGAGTGTTCAGTAGTTTTTGACCCAAATTGGCATGGCCCTCCCTATGCCTCACCCTCCCTTTTCACCCCATCTCACCACAAGCCACGTTTTTTGTTTCCCTGGATGAAAAGTCCTCAAAGGGAAACGTTTTGCCAACATGGAAGAGGTGAAACAAAAAATGGCTGAAGCACTAAAAGGCATCAAAATCAAAAGAGTTCAAAAAAACTATTGAGCAGTGGAAAAAACATCTCAGTAGGTGTATTGCAACAAATGGAGAGTATTTTGAAGGTGACTGAAGTTTAAACATAAGAATATATGCACAGTTTTTTATAAATAAATTCCAGGGTTTGGGGGGGTCCCCCCACATATAATTAATCACATTTAAGGAGTTAGGTAGCTAAAGTCCCGTCCACAAACTCCAATATGTCCTTGGGGATGGAAGCCTTTCTCTGAACTCACCCAGTCTGTCCTCCAGGGGTTGTAAAACTTTCCAGGGCAATGCATATAGGCAACGGCAAGTTCATGGTAACTGGGATTTCCCCAAAACTCCAAGAGCACATCCTCACCTTCCAATCTCTGATTCATTTCCAGCATTTCATTCATGTACCTTAAATGGTCTCTGACCACCACAATCCCCAAACAACCATGATGTTAGCCCAGTTCTCTTTCTTATCCCTGAAAGAGCTTAGGGAGGTCACTGAGCCTTGGAACTGGGCCATATCCTTGAGAGAGTTGGCTATGAAAACTGTGGTCATGAGGGAAGCTCTATACAGGGAACTATTTGTATCTCAAAGCTGCTACTCAATGTGATCTCCAGCTCTTGAGGCATAATGAAAGGAGGGGGGTATCAAATTGTTACCATTATCAGAAATCTTGTCGTTATAGCAGGCTAAGGAATAAAGGGATGGGGTGAGAAAGGGAGAGCTTTTGGTGATGGGCTAGAACAGGGTGTCAAACTCATTTTCACGGGGGGCCACGTCAGCCTCGTGGTTGATTTCAAAGGGCCGAATTTAATTTTAGGACTGTATGAGTGTAACTACTCCTTAACAGTTAAGTGAGAGTTCAGAGTTGCTGCCGGGTAGAAACAAGGTGCCAGGCCGGATAAAACAAGGTAGAGGGCCGGGTTCGGCCCACGGGCCTTGTGTTTGCCACCTGTGGTCTAAAAGTAATAGAGCCTGTAACAGCTACAGAGGATCAATGTTCCGGTTATAAGAAGGTAACAGATGTCCAACTACTGGTTTTCCCTGTTCTGGGATTTTAATTCACAAACCCATAGTACTGGAAAGGTCCTTAGAACATTTGGTTTGCCCCTTCATTAAGCAGGTAAGGAAACTGAGCCTCACAGCAGTGGCAGTTTACACAAGGCCACACCCATTCAGTGAGCTGTAGAGTGAGAACAAACGTCCCATCACCAGACGCCAGTGTGTATGCACAGTTCCAGAGTTCAATATCGAGTTCTCCGATCCCGTTACTGCAAGAGAGCATCTGAGTGTTGGATCAAGAGAAATGGAGTTGTTGTTGTTCTCCCTCTTGTTTCTTCTTCCCCAATTTCCACCTTTCCTTTTTTAGGTGTTGCTTCCATGAAGAATCAGGCATATTTCAATGAGACTGGATATCTTCCCTGCCACTTTACCAACTCTCAAAACATAAGCCTGGGTGAGCTGGTAGCATTTTGGCAGAACCAGGATAAGTTGGTTCTGTATGAGTTCTACAGAGGCAAAGAAAATCCTGAGAATGTTGATCCAGATTACAAGGGCCGCACAAGCTTGGACAAGGATAACTGGACCCTGAGACTCCACAACGTTCGGATCAAGGACAAGGGCTTGTATCAGTGTTTCGTCCATCGCAAAGGGACCAGTGGATTGGTTCCCGTCCACCAAATGAGTACTGACCTGTCAGTGATAGGTATGTTGTCAACAGCGTGTTCTGATCCCTGACCTTCTAGACGAGACTGCAGTGAGCAGAGAGGCAGTGGTGGGGGCCCGGGGGTGACCCATAAAGAGAAGGCACAGGATTGCCATTTCTGGGAAGTCCATTTAAAGGTAATACAGGCTTTGGGAGTAGGAAACTAAAAGTCCTTTGTACTTTTTATCATTTGCTTCTGAAAGACCAGTAAAAATCTGCTTCGGGGACAAAATGGAGCTAACTGAACAAAGGTAATATGGCTGAGTAAAAACCATGGGTGATTTGGCCGTTACTAAGTTTATATAATCATGTAGGCCTCAAATCTCTTTTACGTTCATTGTCTCCTTTGGTCCAAGATTTCTCACCCACAGAATCTTTGCCTGGAGCCCCTGATGAGGGTGACAGCTACCTAATTTGGGTTTTCCCTTCAACCTTCCAGAGGTTGCTTATGAGTTGTTTGCTGCCCTGCCCCAAGCCTGGTGGACAGAAGGGAAATCACCTGATGCACACAGCCTAGACACTGGCACGCCATCCCCTTTGGTTCTCCAGGCCTTGGGAAGCCTAAATGTTACCATGGATTTCTAAGATTACAATACAGTAAAATTAATTATTTTATTTTGGTATATAGTACTGTTAACTTCATGTGTGGATTTTGTAACCGCCACTCTAAAAAGGATACAAAACATTCCCATCACCATAGAAACATGTCCTCATGCTATATCCCTTCCTAATTGCACCCTCACCACGTCCATAACCCCCGTGTGTTTTTGAGAACACCCTGTGAACGGAGCCATTGAGTACATAACATTTCAAGACTAGCTTCTTTTATTCAACATAATGTCTTTGAGATTTCCATGTTGTTACATGTACCAAAAGTCTGTTTCTTATGATCACTGAGTAGCATTCGACTATTTATCCACACTCAAACCAAGAAAAGACATTGGGTTGTTTTCAATTTGGGGCTATTATGAATAGAGCTGCTGTAAACATCCGTGTACAAGTCTTTATGGGAATGTAAGTTTTCATTTCTCTAGGATTGCTACCCAGGTAGGGGATTACTAGATACAGATTAATTTTTGATAAAACTGGAAAAGGCAGATTAATACCAATTCTGAAACCACAGAGTAAAACAGAGGTAAAAATAGAAATAGAACAGGAAGTTGCTCCTGTTAAGCCCTGTGTAATTCAAACTAGGCTGCAGGGCTTTGAGGACATTTAACCAAGTGCTAAATAAATGTTTTCAGAGTGTAGCCAGGTACTATAGAGAAATGTGGTGTCTTAGGTGGGACACAGACAATCATTTTTTAAAAATTTTTAGTGGTTTCACATTTACTTTAATATGTATTAGAAAAACTATAAGTAACTTATGTAACCTATGATTTCGCAGATATTGCTGATAAGGCTACAGTAGGTAGCACCGTGGCATCCCACCTTGCTGCAGACCACAGAAAGTGACAGGCAGGGTGATATAAGTGACTGGGTCGATATAGCAAAACGTACACATGTGGCATGCAGATCACTCAAGTTTCTGAAGCAATATACTAAATTACACATTAGCATGTAGAACCTGAAAATGATCTAGTAACTCTGGGAGGATACCAAGGTGTTTGGCTGGCAAAAGGACGAGGTGCCAGTGATCCTCAATAGCCATAAAAATCTGAATGGCAAACAAGGCAAGAGAAGCTCTGTCATGTGCAAAACCAATATTCTGAATATCTAAAACCAAAATCCCCATCCACTCACATACCAGCATCCTGTGAGGGTTTCTAGAAGACAGGGCCCAGAGCATGGCCACACCATGGACTCCGCTGGCTCCTGGTGGAACTGTAGCATCAGCCCTTTTCTGTTCTCTTGGTCTGGTGACCTGGAATGTGCCACATAGGACACTTGGGTCCTAAAGTCAGACCACCTCTCCTTCCAGACTTTAATTCTTAAAGAAGTGGCCTCATTATAAATCTTTGATGACGAAAATTCACCCCTCCTATCACTCAGACAACGTCCCCTTGATTTGGGTAAGCAGGAAGTAAGCATGGCCCCAAATTCCATTCTTAAAAAATGAATGTGGGGCTACTATGTGGTTTTCGCCACGAGCTGAGGTCCACAGTTCAGGCACCTGAGGCACCCAGGTATGCCCCCAGAGTTCCCAGATCAGGTTCCTAGTCATTTGCTCTTTTCTTCTAAATACAATTTAGACTGATTTTCTCTCTCTTTTTTTTTTTCTTGCATCTCTACTTGCTTTCAGCTAACTTCAGTCAACCTGAAATAATGATAACTTCTAACAGAACAGGAAATTCTGACATCATAAATTTGACCTGCTCATCTGCACAGGGTTACCCAGAACCTAAGAAGATGTCTTTTTGGCTAACCACCATGAATTCAACTACCGAGTATGATGCTGTCATGAAAATATTTCAAAATAATATCACAGGATTATACAATGTTTCTATCAGCCGGTCTTTTCAAGTACCTCCTGGAATGAATGCGAGCATCCTCTGTGTCCTGCACCCTGAGTCAGCACAGACACAGCTTCTCTCCCAAATTCACATTATAGGTAAAGTGGCTTCCCAAGGCTATTTCTTTTATCAGGTAGTGTACACAGATGGTTATGGCAAATCATCCTATGTCCCTTACTTGCCAGGAAACCTCCAACTGACCTGTTTTATCCTCAGCAGACTCCTGCTTCATCTGAGTGTGGCAGGGCACACGAGGCGGTAACCCTGTGCTGCACTTGAGGAAGCATGCACTTAAGCCCTGAAACTGACCCGCTCTTTTGGACTACTTTTGGATAGACATTTCTGAAGTTTAGGTCAGAAAATGTAGGATTCCTCCAGGCTAGAATTCTACCATTCACACACACACACACACACACACACACACACACACACGCACGCACGCACGCACATGCACACACACCCCATGCTACATCCATATAGCACTTGTTACGAGTATAGAACCATTCTAGACGTTGTTGGTTGCAGGGATGAAAACTGAAAGTATAGGACAGGCTCTCTGCCCTGAAGGACCTTCCAATAGAATTAAATTTTCATGTGATGTCCACACATGAAAATCTGGATTTTAAAAGATTGGATTGGAATCTAAATTATATTCCATGGGAAGAAATTATAAATTTAAATACAAAAGTGACTCTAACTAGGTTTATAGGCAATCAGACATAGGCAAGTTCTTAAGGGTGAGGGAAGTCTTTCTAAAGGAAGTAGAATCTTATAACACAATAAGAGAAATAATCAGACTTAATGAGTGTGTTGAGGTGATGACAGGTACTCAGATTTCTGGTGGCTTCCTGAACAGGAAGAAAAGTTTTGAGACAGCATTCAGGCTTAGAAAGTGCTAAGACTGCAATCAATTAGCAGTATCCAATGTGGGCACAGATGGTGATGGTGGACCTCAGTATATGTGTGTCAAGAAAAGACCCAGAGGCAGAAATTCTTGTGGCACGTGGACAGTGTTGTATGGAGACCAGCCTAGTTGGAGAAAAGGGCCTACTAATAGGAATCTGCCACTTTAAAGTCACATATTTGCCCTTGAGGAAATGCATCTGTATTTGAAACCCCACTTTTGAGGAGTAGTAACTGCAAGATTCTTTCCTGGAGTAAAGGCGTTCTTCTCCCAGACTCTCCATCACTGCTCGTTCTGATCCTCACCACACTGCCCTCCTCCATCTATCTGCCTTCTGCTTGCCTTGGCCTCTTCTCCAGCTCAGGGCCCTTGCTTTGTCCCCTTCTAAGTGACCCTTCCAACTTCTTGCTTCATCTTCTGGCTTTGCTGCCTCCTCTCCCTTGATGTCTCATTGTTAAAACAATTTGTCCTGTGGGCACATTCTTACATACAGTCCCTGGGCCAGTTCCTACCTGCCAGCTTTACCAGTGGGCCTATTTTCTCTCCTTGTACTGATGTCCACCATTCAAACACCTCTGCCTCTGAGGATCCAGTAAATGGTGAGGCTACCCAGTCCATCTGGGTTGCTTCTACTGTAGCCTGATAGAGGTCTCTCCCAAGCTATCCCAAACTCAGCACCTTTTTGGAGCCACCAGCATCACCACACATGGCATGTCCTGGGGCCTCTGCCACAGCTCTCACAGTCAACAAGTGAGTAGGGCCTGGCCACTATAGCCTCGTTATGACTCACCTTTCTGCTACTTCTCAACTCCTGCTTCGGAAACGTTTCAGCTCTAGCTGCATCAGGAAGATGAGGCTTGCCTCTCTGTGTCCCTATTCTGTGGTTGATCACAGACAGGTTAGACCCTGAGTCCGAGTCAAGGAACATTTTGGGTGTCGATATGTAGCAGTCTCCATGTTAACAAGTATAACCCTTCTTTACTGGGAATGCCAAACAGGCATCAAATGGGATGGACTGGGACAGACTCCGAAAGTGTTGAATAAGGTTTGCAGTAACTCCTCTTTGCTATGCTAAGGGGAGGTCAGCTAGTCCTATTTTCCTGTAATTTAGAATTAACTACCAGAACTATTTCCATAAATGTTTACAAAGTGGGTCACTCAGTTCTAAGTTTTTCCCCCAAACCCTGTTTTTCAACTTCCTAGGAACTTGTGAGTCTCCATGCAAGGAAGTAAGTCTTGACCTCCCAGGAGCTGATTCTGACCCTGATTCCTCAGGCCATGAGGAGAGAGCAAAGTTTTTCTAGTGGGTGAAACGTGCTAACAGCACGCCTGAGGAAATCTGTGACCTCAGTGTGAAAAACAGACAAATGAAAACAAAGCTGAAGGTGGGAGACCTGTAAGGAGGTTGTGGTATTTGTCTAGGTGAGAGGTACCTGGAGCCTGATCTACAGACGATAGTGGATGAAGTATTATCACAAGGGAAACTTCAAGGCCTGGGGCCTGACTGCACAGGGGCTGAGGAAGCCGGGCATGACGGGATGACTGCACACTCAGAACCTTGGCACGGGCAACTTACCCAGACTCCAGAAGCAAGGGCCCGGCTGCCCTATTCTAGTCATAGTCACTGTCTTCCCAGCCTCCAGGGAGTGAGGAGGATCAGTCCAGGCGTTTGTCCAGAGGCGCTGGCTTGGTTCTTGGTTAGCTGTGGGCAGGGAGGACTTTCAATGGCCTCACATTGCATATTTCTAGCTCCTCTGGCAGTAAAGCCCTAGGGAGAAACTGGCATGTAATTAAGAAAAGAGAGGGAAAAAAAAAAAGAGCAGTAATTATAAACCTTTTCTTTTAAATTTTTTATTATATATATTTTAATAGCTTATTTTTATTGTATTTTTTCCATAGCCATTTCTTCCTCTTATACCCTCTTCCACCTCCACCCCTCCTCCCCCCACCCCCACCCCACAATCACCACACTGTTACCCATGATTAAAGCTCTTCTAACCAAACTTCCTGGCTGATTGAAAACTTGTGGTCATTTTTAGATGCAGGGCCTGTGCATCCCCCACCTGACCAAGACCTTGCCGCCGTGACTGCGTTTGTACTTGCAGCGTTGGTCATCTTTCTGCTTGGGGTGGGTTTGTGTATAAGACTAAAGAAAAGGAAGAAGAAGCAGCCTGGCCCTGCCCGTGAATGTGGTGAGTCAGTGAGCGTCCTCCCTGCAGAGTGGCACTTAATAGCTGTTTCTCTACCTGCCTCCTCCTGGAGCTCCTTGCCTGAGCCCAGACTGGCAAAAAGTCAGCAAGTGGTTGGAGGAAAAGGTGTCCCCTCAGGGTTTGGAACCCATGTAGATGGGACTCCATAACTGATAATGTGTCTCTGGGTTTCTAGGAGAGGCAATATTTCTAGCCTCAGGTTTACAATATGCTTCTCATTTCCAGAAAAAAACAGATTATTTCTTACTTTACCCACCTCCCTTCCTGAGGTTACTGTCAGAATTCCATGAAGTAAAATGGGGAAAACACTTCTAAACGTCAGTGGTTCTAGGCCTGGTGGCGGTGTTCAAGCAGAGATGTTTGGTGGGATGAGGGGGCGTGAGATAGCCACCAGATTTGTTTTCTCGTCTCTGAACCAGGTTTCCTGAGAGGTCAGATGAGTAGTTCCCCACTGAATTTTAAAAATATTAAATTTTATTCATTACCAAGTACTATTTATGCATTACTAAATATACTGGAAAAAAATCACCTATAGTTTCACGAGTAAGAAAAAGATCATTATATCTACAACATTACCATAAATCTATGTTATTTTCCAGAAGTGGGATAATATTATAAGGATTTTTTTTTTTTTACAATTAGGATAAACCCCCCTCATGTTTTTGAACTTTTTTGCACTAAATGTAGAAAGAAAATATTCGATGTCATGAAATGGCATAATGGTATGTCCATTATGTGGATATACCTTAATTTATTTAACCAACTCCATGTTGTTAGACACTTAGGTTGTTCCCACGCTTTTCACTATTGTAAACAGCACTGCATTCAGCAGCCTCCCCATAGCTGTTGTAAAAGCGGCCTGTGTTTAATTGGGGAAAGGTGATTCCTGATGTTAGAATAATCCCTGTATGTGGTTTGCGCTGGTTTGGGCAAAGTTGTAAGGTAAAGTTGGACTTTATTTCAGTAATTGCCTCTAGTAGAAGTTTGGTTGGTGTTAATAACTAAGATACCCTTCTTACTCACTTATGGTAAAAAGAATAATGCTTCTGGTCAGCACCTTATTTAAGACTTCAGTATACAGATTTTAAGATCTATCTAGAGAATAGATAAATGACATTAGCAGTCACTCATTTCATCTTGCTGTATTTTAAAGATTTTGTTTATGTATTTATTTATTTACTTATTTATTTATTTTAGAGAGAGAGGAAAGGAGGGAGAAAATGAGGGAGAGAAACATCGATTGGTTACCTCTCGCACGTGCCCCAGCTGGACCTGGCTTGCAACCCAAGTATGTGCCCTGACCAGGATTGAACCGGCAACCTTTTGCTTTGTGGGATGATGCTCAACCAACTGAGCCACACCAGTCAGGGCATCTTACTGTATTTTTAAAACAGGAAATTAGGAAGTGATTACCCAATTTCAATAAATTAATGTAAAGCATATGGCAGAGCAATTCAGACTGCTAAAGTGGGGGGTGCACTGAAATATTTCTGTGATATGGAAGTGTAAACTTCAGTGCACAGGATCAGATGCACGGACATACCATGCTTGCCCAGGCTTTGACTTTTCAAGGTGAGAGGTTTGAGCTTCTCCTTCTTTTAATCTCATTGCCTTCAGCATTGGCTAAATGCTCAGAAGCAACCTTCAGTTTGGGAATAAGCTGTCTCCTAAATTTGCTTTCACATTGGAATGATTAGCTTACAAATGAAACAAAGAAGAAGGAATGGAGGAAAAGAGAATTAAGAATGTTTCTTCCCTCAAGAGACAATCAGAAAAATTCAGGAGAATAGATAAGGTAGTTAAAGAGGAGGATGTGTGTGTACATGTGAGCACATACGAGATGGTCCAATTGGGCTATGGTGATAAAAGGCAGAAGGCAACAAGAGAGCACAGCACATACATGACCCCCAAGAATGTGATAAAAAGTGCTGGTAGGAAAAAGTTGTTTGGTCAGTCGCCTGTGCCAGTAAGTTTGGTCAAAGAGAAGAGCTTGATATCACTGGAGGAAGGGAGATGTACTGAACAACTATGATGTGTAATATAAAATGTTTGTAAATTTGGCTTCAGCAATGTCTGCACTTGCTTTGTGGATACCTCTGGAATTGGCTATATGATAAACAGAATAACAAGGGGTCTATCTCCTATACCCGAGAATGTAGAATCTTTTCTTACATGGCAAAGGGGACTTTCATATGTGATTAAGATACTGACCTTAACATGATTAAATTATCCTGGATTATCCAGGTAGACCCAGTCTAATCACATGAGTCAGAGAACCTTTCCCAGCATGGTTAGAAAAATGAGAGGGATGGAGAGACCCAAAGATTAAAACAGGCTCAGCCCACCATTGCTGGCTCTGAAGATGGAGGAAGGAGCCATGAGCCAAGAAATGTAGACAACCTCTAGAAACTGGGAATGACCCTCAGCTGAGAGCCAGCTAAGAAATGGAGATCTCAGTCCTACATCCACAAGGAACTAAATTTTCCAACAGACAGACATCAAAGCAGTCATGATCCATCCACAAGCTTACTGATAACCTGTAGGAATTCCTCCAAAAGTGGAGCTTCTTCTAATTCAATATTAATCCTTTCCTCAGAGGAGACAGCCTCAAACTAACTTGGCATCAGAAGTCCTTTCCGGTGTTTGTTCCTAATTATAGTGTTTTTCCTCAACCACACATATTTACCCTGTTTAGCCTAAGTTGATAAAAGGGAAATGCCATGGTTATTGCAGCTGGTTTCTAATCTCTCTTCCCCTTTCCTTCTCCTCCCCCTCCTCCTCATCTTCCTCCTCCTCCTTCTTCTTCTCTCTCTCTTTCTTGTTTTGTCAAATAAGGCACATAATGCACGAGAAATTGTCATTTTGAATTACTATCTTTTCCTAATCAAAAGCTACCTTGTCAGCTTACCCATTGGGGAGAAAGACTAAAATAGCTCCTTCTGAAGTTTTGCTTCCTCATTTGGATTTTGTGTGTAATAGTGACCTAGCAACCAACAGTTTTTATTTCAACTTGCCTCCATCCACCAAACCTTAGAGTCTCAGCTTTTTCAGAAATGATTTCTTAAAGGGCAAGTGTGTTTTCCTAAATTAATCACCCTTTAAATAGGAACCTTCACAGGGCTTAAAAACTGAAAGTTGGTGATATCATCACATCTGCCCTTAAAAATGCTAAATTTGTAATCAAATCCAAAAGGTTAAAAATCTGTTTTTATTGTCTGCTTTCACTTTAAAATAGAAGTATTTTTTTTAATGGTGATGATTTTGTCATGGGTATAAAAGGATAATTTAATTATTCTGCATCAGTCTAAGACAACTGAAATACTGTATTCAGCTATAAGCACCATTATTTTTCAGAAAAACTTTGACAAAATTAGAAACTAATAGATTTATTGTGTCTGGAAACTCAGTCAAATAAGAAATAGTTCAAGTAACCAAAGGTGCTTAGCCAGAAAAAAGGGAAAAAAAAAAAACCCTTGGCAATGACACTGGTACTGCCTACAGATATCTGAAGAGCTGCTATAGGTTGCAAAGAGCTTTTTTTTTTTAATGAATTAAATATAAAAATGCAAAACCTTTTTTATAGCTTTAGCTCCAGGGCTGACAAGCTGGCATAACTCCAGGGGCCCTGTTCACAGAGGGGTTTGTGACCAGCACTGGTGGAGTGTGGAGAACAGGTCAGGCGTGTGTAGCCACAGATGGTGGCCCTGCTCAGGCCCCCAATGCTGCCACCTGGGGCAAAGATCATATTTAACTGTGGCTCCAAATGATGTATAGTCATACAATGAAATCCTGCCAAGCTATGGAAAGGAATGGGCTACTGGTAAGATACCACACCATGGATGAATTTCAAAAGCATTATGTATGCTAAGCGAAAGACTCCAGGTGGAAAAAGACTACACATTGTATGATCCTACTTATATGAAACTCTAGAAAAAGCAAAACTCTTGTGGCACTAAGCAGATCAGTGGTTACCAGGGGTGGGGTGGGGGAAAGGGGCAAGAGGGAACTTTGGGGGCTTATGTGAATGTTCTATATATTGGGTACGGTGGTAGCTACATGACTGCACACTTAATGTTAAACTCACCAAAATCTATATGGAAAATGATTGGATTTTATTGTGTATTAATTATACTTCAATAATGCTGATTATTATTCAACCCTGTGCACACACATGAGAACTGCCAATGATAGGAAGGGCTCAAAACCATCAGGGGGGCTGTTGAAAGGATTCCTGAGTTCCCTAAATTCCTCCATAGACACCCAGGTTAACAACCCCCACGGTAAGGCTCTGAATGGAGCAACAGCACTGTCGGGACAGTCAGCCTAGAGGAACTTACACTCCAAGGCGCATCAGTAGTAAGTCCATACCAGTAGCAACTCAGGCTTTGGGAGGTCAGGAGCTAGAGATTTCCAACCTGGGCCCGTCCGTGCAACACTGTGCTATTGGTAGTTTGAGCTGGCTAATCCATTTCAGCATTAACATCTTCAAGATTTCCTTTTCCTCCTGAATCTCATTTTCAGAAAAGGATTGGAAACTCTTTTTTTTCTTTCTTTTTTTTTAGATTTTATTTATTTATTTTTAAAGAAGGGAAGGGAGCAGGGGAAAGAGGGAGAGAAACATCAATGTGTGGTTGCCTCTCGCGGCCCCCCGCACTGGGGACCTGGTCCACAACACAGGCATATGCCCTGACTGGGAATCAAACCAGCAACCCTTTGGTTCACAGGCCAACACTCAATCCACTGAGCCACACCAGCCAGGGCTTCTTTTCTGATCATTAAATGATTGCTAAAACTAGATGTGTTACCTCTCCCACTAATATTTTTATTTTAGCAAAGAGTAGAGTTTTACGTAAAAATCCTACTTCCAACATTAGAATTTAAGGCACAGCAAGTAAATGAAGGCTTTACATTTTGGATGCAAGGAGCTCCCTCTCAGCCCCCCTGAAACTGCATCAAGTAACCATCAATTTCACATTATATGTGACATTAAGGCTATCATGTCATTAAGGCTACAATGATTTTTCTCTGAGTCCTCGGACTTTGGAGCCTCTCCAAACTTTTCCTCTGTTAGTATCAACGGGCAATACACTTTCTGAGGCTGTTTGCTCTCTTTCAGAAGCCATCAAAGTAGAAGGGGAAGAGAGTAAACAGACCAAGAAAGGTGAGTCCGCACCCTACAACATTGTTGAAAGACGTCTGATTCGCAGAGGGTCTATAACTTGAATAGGCTTAAAAAAACGTGAGGCATACTGAGACCCCCAGAAAACATGAACTAATGGAGAGGGAAGGGAGATTGCGACTAGTAGGGCCTGGAGGAAAATGTCCTAGTTGTAAATGAATGGCAGGTATCCAATGCACAGTGCTCAGTCACAGCCAAGTAAACTCTCAGTACCAAAGGGGTTTGACGTGGTGAGCATGGGCTGCATCTAACTCACAATGGTAACCCCAGTGCCTAGAAAAGAGCCTGGATGAGTGGGTAACCTACATGTGTGAATATATGAGTAAGTGAGGAATGATAACATGTTCCATGTAGCTTCTGCACCTTTGAAACTTCTGTGCCCTCTGCTTGGAATATTCTTCTGCCACTTCTTCATCTCATTCTTTAGATCTTGGTTTAAGCAGTGCTTTCTTAAAAACCCTTCCCAAACTAGATTTAGTCAGTCTATGATAGTGTCATGTGGATTCCAGTCCTTTTTCTTTATAACACCAAGTATACTAATAAATATGTGTAATTGTCTTATTAAACTCTGTAAACTGAACTAAACTGAACTCTATAGAGGGCAGGGATCGTATCAGTTAAGCTTTTCACTGTGCTACTAGCACTCAGTATAGTGCCCAGCATACAGTGGGTGCTCCATGAACATTTGTTGAAAGAATGAATGTATGCATGAAGGAATGCATGAAGATTCCTGGTGATCAGTCCTTTTACAACATGACGTAATGAGGTTGTCCGTACCTCCATCCCCCTTGAGGAACTGAGCTTGTCAAGGATATCTCGGCTCTGGCTGCGTGGTCGTGGGGTAAAGCAGCCCTCAATGAAGAGCCTGGTCACAGAGACACGTTTATGACCCCAGGGTGCCTCGGACCCAGAGTGCCCAGCACTCATCTGAGTATACCAGCCAGTATGAGTCTGGGGATCCCGGTGGTGAGCCAGGGGGCCGAGATCTTGCCTGTCCTGTCAAGCTCAGTTCAGAAATGGCCCGGAAGAGCCTACAGAGGGAAGGCAGCAGGGACTCAGCATAGGGCAGGGACAGGCCTAGACAAAAATAGAGGGCAGTTACTGAAGGAAGCGTGTGGCTGACACTCCTCCAGCTCTCTCGTCAGCAGTTTGTTCCTCCTCGGCGCAATTGCAGTGCTGCCTATACTTGGCCCTGTCACTGAAATCTAGAAAAGGAAGTGGTTCTACTGGGAATTCTGACCCCATTCTTTTCTTCTATTTTTCCAGAGTAGAAAGCTGTGTACCTGAAAGATCTGATGAAGCCCAGTGTGTTGTTGACATTTCGAAGACGGCCTCAGGTGACAGAAGTGCTGCACACTTTTGAGTAAAATCCATTGACTATCCATTTTTCAAATCACATGTGGATTAGTTCCTCTATTTTTTTCCCTTTTTAAATTAAACTTATTGGGGTGATATTGGGCAATAAGATCATATGCTTCCCTGTTCAAGTTTTTGACTGACCTTTTTATTATCTCTCTGAGCCTTCCCAGAGGCAAGAAAATATTACAGGAATAACGCTAGGACTCCGTCTCAATGCAATAGCCTCCCTGTGATGCCAGCTCTGCTCCCTATGCCAGGAGCAGATTTTATCTGCTTCTTTTCTTTTTACAACACACTGACTGACTCCTGGCTAATGTTTAGGACTAACACTTCCAGTATCAGGTTCAGTCTCTTTTCTTAATTTTACAAGTTGTGTTTTCTGTAGAATTCCCATTTCCTGGAATAGTGGCTTCTGTCTACTCTGGATTCTAAGGTAGTGCCTCAATCTATCTTGTGCACCTGTGACTGAACACCTACCTCTTAAATCTGAGTGGAAGCTATGTATTTTATGGCTTTATAGTGTTAATATTAACATTTTGAAGTATAAAGAAATATGTATTATAATAATATAATTATGATACCTTGGTAAATGTCCACCCTCTGCTAAGGAGTTCTTGTTCTTCCGTGAGGGTCAGTAAGCAAAGTGGTGGCCTAGTGTGCTGACAACAATAACCAGACAAACTCAAAATTTGGGAGACTAGCAGGGACAAAGAAGGAACCAGCTCTGGATCCTGGAGCCATTTCTATATGGGCTATTGCTAATATTGAGGAGGATCTGCATGCCTGACAAGGTCTTGTTAAGCCCTAGCAGAGAGCACTGGATAAAGCAGAAGAGTGCTGTGCATCATGAACCCATTTCTCTTCTTGGAAAAACTGACTGAGATGATGGCTTGGGGCATCTGTGCGAGAGCCAATAGAGAGACCACAATACTCAAAAGAGAGAAAAATTAAAGATCTTGACCAACAGAGCTGCACGTGAATATTCAGTCTGTCTTGTCCTTCAGCAAGCCTTGGGATGAGTGACACATGGACAGCCTGTCCAAATGGACTTAAGACAGACAGTAGTTTCCTGGGTGAGCGGTGAGGTGTTTTGATGATACCCAGATTGTTTTGATGTTTCACCTGCTGAAAGCAGAGATTGGGGGAGAGAGCTATCATGAGATAAATGGAAGGAGGCTTAGAACTCTTCCAACTAATGGCCGAGAGACAAAGGGCTGGACTAAAGTTTGGAAGAGCAGGATGCAGATCATCCAGATGTTAATTTAGCCCACTGGTGCCCTAAAAACATATTGGCTGGCCCAGAGCAGTACTAGTGAACCTGTGTCTAAGGACTGCCTATGAGCATCATTCTCAACAAGAAAACCGGGTACAGGAGAGGAATACACTAGCCAAGTAGAAGTAAGTCAGGAGACCCTGGCTCCAAGGCAGTGTCACTAAGGAATAGAGCAGTCCGAGTTCAAACCTAAAGAGAACTTTGGGAGGCCCAAGCTACAGAAATAGTTCTGTAGACCCAAGCGGGTTGCAGACAGCTGTGCCAGGCTGCTCATTTTTGTAACCTTACCATTTGTGTGCTCTGCCTTCTTTAGACTCTGAGCATCTTGCTGGTTCCTAACATGTTTTGTAGATAGTAGTTCTCAGTAACTTTTTACTAAATTGATTTAAAAGTCATGTGTTTTGCTTATGCTTCAGCAGTACCACTCAACCCTTGGAGCCTGATATTATTCCCTCCATTTTCCTAAGGTACTTCCTTCCCCTTAATGTCTCTGTGGTGGCCCTGGTCTCCAGGGGCCCAAGCCAAAATCCTCTGATTTGTCCCAAACCCTGTTCTTTCATTTTTACTAACCATTGTATAAAAAAGGGGGGTAATCTAATTCTAAATGTTAATCTCAGTAATATGACATAAAAGATTAGGTAAGACGGGTTGTTTCTGAAGACAACTGGGAAATTTGGAGTTAAGAAGGGGATACTTGCTATTCAGTTTGCGACCTTTTAAACTGTAATTTTAAAATTTATATGCCTGTATATACACTAAACAAAGACCAATATAAAGGTATTTCTCAAAAATACATTATGAAGTGAGTCATGTAATTGTACTATATGTTTGAAAGTTGCTAAGAGAATGGATCTCAAAAGTTCTCATCAGAAGAAAAAAATAATTTGTACCTATGTGTGGTGATGGATGTTAACTAAACTTACTGTGGTAGTCATTAACTATATATATGTAGTTCATATATATATATAGTTAATGATATATATACATATATAGTTAATGATTTTTATATATATATATATAAATCCTTATGTTGTAAACCTAAAACTAATGTGTTATGTGTCAGTTATATCTCAATTAAAAATATATAAATGCACAGAAATTCTGGGGGAAAACTGACTTCTTCACCAGTGGATCCCAGGCACCTAAGATAGTACCTCAAAACTACTTGTTTAAAAGTTGAATGAAACATTAATATGTCCTCATAAAAACATCCCTCCTTGGCATATTAAATTCTCTAGACCTTCTGAGTTCCAAGTCTGGGGAAAGGAAAGCCAAGAAAGATTAAAAGAGGTCACCAGGTTTAATAACAGTGCTAACATCACTGTTGTTTGCCTTGTACCAGGGACTCTTCTAAACTTTTAAATTTATTACCCCACTTAATCCTCATAGTGACCCTGGGAGGTCAGTATTAGAATATCATGCCCATTTTGCTGATGAGGCACAGAGAGGTCAAGCAATTTATCCAAGGTCTCTAACTTAGTAAATGGTAGAGATGGAGAAAATTTTAGAAGGCACCACTCTCTCTGCCCCTTTATGTCCCAGCCACATGTTTTCTGGCCATAGAAGAGACAGCATTTTGGTTGGTCTCAGGTTGAGTGCCTACACCACACCTTACGTTACAGTAGCTCAGCCCTCCAAGGTGGTGCTTCCAGAGGACTCAGCACTGACTCTTCTGGAAGTCATTCCATCATCTCATAAGACCAGAAGCTATGGATGATGAGGCACACAATGTGACCAGTGAAAATGAGTTTTTAGTCAGAGGGAAAGTAAACTACAATTGCTGCCTCCAATCCCTCCCCCTCTGCCTCTGCTACTTATTATTCTTTTTCAATTCACCATCCTCCCTCCACAATTCTGAAGCCAGTTTTACCCATTCAGTGCCCTCACATACATTAACTCAAGCTAGAAAGCACAAAGTCATTTCTGCCCTCCAAACTTTCCCTCTACACCCACTGCCCACCTCTACCGTACCACTATATTAGGTCATCACCAGGCCAGGCACGGATCCCTCCAGCTTTAGCATCCACCCCTTCTTTTCTCAGTCATGCCCTTATGTCCAACAATATGACAATAACACCCACCTGACCCCAGTCCACTATCTCTCTTACCCTGCATTCTGCCCAAACATCAAAAGGAACAAGGAGGTAAATAGTGGAAAAAAGAACTCTCTCACATTCCTTTCTCCAAAGTCCTGCACTGTCCTAGCAATACAGAGGTAATTCCAATCTCCAGCTTCTTATGTATCTTTCCATAGACACACTATGCCCATATATAGTGTGCATATATAGGATGTATATACATATATACGTATACACATATATACATGCACATATATGTACGTATATATTTTAATGTATATGTTATATATATATATATTCCATATATGTACGAGGTCTATCCAGAAAAAATCCAACCATCGTTAATATAACGAAAACTGTTTGTGTGACATCAGTGTAACCGGGCAGCCAAGGAGAGTGGACTGGTATGTGCATGTATGAACAATGACAACTTCACTGTACTAGTCAGTGGGGGCAATAGAGCCATTGAGTGAGCTTGTGTACTGCGTGGCCATTGCATTCAAAATGATTGAGTAGAGCAACAAATCTGCATCAAATTTTGTATTAAGCTTGAACATTCCTCCACAGAAACTATTCAGGTGATTCAGAAGGCCGTAGCCATGGGCAACTGATGATTGGCAGCTTCGTCATGACAACACGCTCGTTCATGCATCACCTCTTGTGCAGAGTCTTTTGGTGAAACATCAAATCACCCAGGTGACTCGGCCCCCCTACAGCCCAGATTTGGCACCCTGTGACTTCTGGTTTGTCCCCAAACTAAAATTACCTATGAAAGGGAAGAGATTTTGGACCATTGATGAGATTCAGGAAAATACAACGGGGAAGCTGATGGAAACTGACAAGAACTGTGTGAGGTCCCAAGGTGCCAGCTTTGAAGGGTACAGAGGCATCATTGTCCTGTGTACAATGTTTCTTGTATCTTTTATCTGCTTCAATAAATGTCTCTATTTTTCATATTACATGACTGGATACTTTCTGGACAGACCTTGTATATTCCCCTTATTTGTTCAGATTTGGTTTTCTTCTACACCTAAGCAACCTAAACAGCATAAACATAAGGTTTTTGCTAAGGTGATCAGTCTTTCATTGAAATCCTTCATATTATAAACATACTTCTTTATTGTATCAGTTTTCAATCTCACCCACATGCCAGCATTCTTGTTGATCTTATAATAAAAGTGAGATTCCACTGGCCTTCACCATGGCTACCTGTGCACTAAAGGAGGAAAAATACAAACAGATACGAAGTCCTGCACTGTCCTTAGACACAAACGTTTGAAATTGTTTCAGTCTGAACAAGTTATATTCTAGGTCTGGTGGATAACAGTCACTCTGAACTGGATTTCCTGTTTCCTGCATTTCATATAGTTGTCTTTCTAGACTTTTTCCTCTCACTTTGGTTGTACATATCCATCAGTAGCTTTCTAGGAAAGGATATGTGAGAAGTATATTTAATGAGATTTTTCAACGTAAGTGCCCATCAGTAAATGAATGGATCAAACAACCATTGTACATTTACACAATGGAATTCTATGCAGCAGAAAGAAAGAAGGAGCTCCTACCCTTGACGACAGCATGGATGGAACTGGAGAGTATTATATTAAGTGAATAAGCCAGGTGGTGAAAGGCAAATACCTTATGATCTCACCTTTAACTGAAACATAATCAACAATCAGCAAAACAAACAAGCAAGCAAAGTACAACCAAGGACATTGAAATTCAGAACAAACTGACAGTAACCAGAAGGGAGAGGAGAAGGGATAAAGGAGGGAAAGTGTGAAGGGTTTACAGGAACAACTATAAAGGACACATGGACAAAACCAAGGGCTGGGGGTGGAATCAGGGGAGGGAGGTGGGGAAGGCTGGGGTGGTGGGGAAGGCTGGGGGGGAAAGACAGAAAACTGTACTTGAGCAACAATAAAAATCAAAAGCATTTAATAAAAAATAAAAAATAAATATAGTATATTTTATTGATTATGCTATTGCAGTTGTCCCAATATTTTTTTCTCCCCTTTGTCACCCTCCTCCCTGCACTGCCCCCCTCACCCTCCAACATCACCACCCCCCACCTCACGGTTCATGCCAGTGGGTTGTACAGTTAAGTTCCTTGGCTTCTCCATTTCCTATACTATTCTTACCTCCCATTGCCTATTTTGTGCCTACATGCAGAGGTCCAGCCTCTGCGAGTCTCAGGATCCCTGAAGGATGGATGGTAGAAACAAAAGGGAATGAATCCAACACTCTCTCTCTGAAGTGCTGGAGGATAATTCAGACCTCAGGGAACTGGCTCACTAGTCAGACCTCTGGGCCCAAACTGACACTCACAAAGAAGTTTTCTTTATTTTTATAAGGAGTTTTTACAATCAGTTAAAGAAACAGCTGCATGTTATAAATCATCAAGGCAGAAAAAAAGCTGACACAGAAGCAACTAAAAAAGGCGCAGGACATTTCAAATTTCACTTATGCTAAACAAATGGTTGTTTTGATAATGAGAATTACTAATTTATCTATTAGCTAGGAACAGTATTAATCACAAACTACAAACTTTCAGGTACTAATTAATAGTTAGATATATATTTTAAAGTCCTAGATAGCTATAAAATTAAAGATTCTTAAGAAGTTAGTCCTTGAAGTCCAGGGGAGATGGAACGCAGGCCAAGGTGTTCCCATCTATTAACTTCTCTCAGGGAGTAAAAACATTTGTCAGTGACCTCAGTTTCCCTGGCGCCAGAATGGCCTTATCTGCAATCCTTTGAAATGTAAATCTTATCTATGATGTTTATAACTTTTCACTAAAACTTTTCTAGCTCATTAAAAAACTTCTACCATCTCTATTTATCTAGTCTTAATAATAAATATTCTTGTCTAGTTTAAGGAGAGGTAATAATTTTTGAGCTTTTAAGAGATAACTGTTTAAAAGATATTTTTAGTAATGACTTCTCCCAGCAATCTGCAGCTGCTCTGCTTAAAGCCTAATTCTCTTTAACCCTTTCATGTGGGGGAAATGGCCAGGACAGTTAGGGGCTTCTTGCTGTTTGCAAGTCATTGGGATTGTGCTAATTCTCAGTAGTAAAATAAAAGCAAGCAGGCAAAGAGAGAGACTTGTAGGAGGACTGCCCAAGTCGCTTCTGCTGTGCAAAGGCGTCTTATCCATCCTGACTTTGCCAGAAACGGGTATAGGCGGCTCCCAACATCTACAAGTCATGCTTCTTATTCCCTGTACCTTTCCCCGCCATTCTCCCTTCCTCCTCCCCACTGATAACCCTCCATGTGATCTCCATTTCTGTGGTTCTGTTCCGGTTCTAGTTGTTTGTTCTGTTTTTGTTTTTGTTTTTTAGGTTTAGTTGTTGATTATTGTGAGTTTATTGTTATTTTAGTGTTCATATTTTTTATCTTCTTTTCCTTAGGTAAGTCCCTTTAGCATTTCATATAATAAGGGCTGGGTGGTGATGAACTCCTTTAACTTAAACTTATCTGGGAAGCACTTTATCTGCCCTTCCATTCTAAGTGATAGCTTTGCTGGATAGTGTAATCTTTGATGCAGGTCCTTGCCTTTCATGACTTGGAATACTTCTTTTCAATCCCTTCTTGCCTGCAAGGTTTCTTCTGAGAATCAGCTGATAGTCTTATGGGAACTCCTTTATAGGTAACTCTCTCCTTTTTCTCTTGCTGCTTTTAAAATTGTCTGTTTATCTTTAATCTTGGGTAACTTAATTATGATGTGTCTTCGTGTGCTCCTTCTTGGGTCCAACTTCTTTGGGACTCTCTGAGCTTCCTGGACTTCCTGGAAGTCTAGTCTCTTCACCAGCTTGGGGAAGTTTTCCTTCATTATTTGTTCAAATAAGTTATCAATTTCTTGCTCTTCCTCTTCTCCTTCTGGCACTCCTATGATTCAGATGTTGGAATGTTTAAAGATGTCCTGGTGGTTCCTAAGCCTCTCCTCATTTTTTTGAATTCTTGTTTCTTCATTCTGTTCTGGTTGAATGTTTCTTTCTTCCTTCTGCTCCAAACCATGATTTGAGTCGTGGTTTCCTGCCTGTCATTGTTGGTTCCCTGCAGATTTTTCTTTATTTCACATAATGCAATCTTCATTGCTGCCTGGGTCTTTTTTATGCTGTTGAAGTATCCAGTGAGTTCCTGGAGCATTCTGATAACTAGTGTTTTGAACTGTGTATCTGATAGGTTGGCTATCTATTTGTCATTTAGTTGTATTTTTTTCTGGAGCTTTGAATTGTTCTTTCATTTGGGCCATTCTTTCTTTCTTTTTTTTGTCTCAGTGCCCCTGTTACGTGAAAAGGGGTGGAGCCTTAGGTGTTCACCAGAGTGGGGTAACCCACACAGTTGTATTGTAACACTATATGTGGGGAAGGGGTCCAAGAGGGAACAGTGCTGCTTGCTCCACTCTCTGCTGGTTTTCAGTCACTTCTCTGGCTACCCACAATCAAATTGGTCCCTTCTGGTGCTAATTCCCAGTGGGTGAGTTTGTGTACGTTCTAAGACCCTGTGGGTCTCTCCAATGAACTCTCCTGTGAGGCTGGGAGTTTCTCCTGTTGCCGCCTCAACCCCCACAGGTGTTTCCAGTCCTAGGCTTTGAGGCTTTATTCCCCCACACTGGAACCCTGGGTTGTGCAGTCTATGTCGCTCCCCAGTTGTTCCTCCTGGTTTATCTGCACGCGAATGTGGGACCTCCCAGTCTGCAGGCCACCATCTTGCCCAGTCTGCCAGCCCCTGCCTTGCCACAAGTCCTCTCTACCCAGCTGCTCATCTCCGCCCTTCCTACCAGTCTGGATGAATGTTTTTTCTTTAACTCCTTGTTTGTCGAACTTCCGTACATTTTTATTTTCTGTTAGTTCTGTTTGTTTTTTGTTTTTAAATTTTTTGTTGTCCTTGTTTTGGTTGTGTGAGAAGGTGCAATGTGTCTACCTATAATTTCATCTTGGCCGGAAGTCCTGGTTTTTTTGTTTTGTTTTGTTTTGTTTTGTTTTGTTTTGTTTTGTTTTGTTATGGTTGTCCCAATTTTTCCCCAGTGCTCTCCCCTGCCTGCCCACCTCCATTCCCACAATCAATCCCCACCCTGTTGTCCATGTGTTATTTATACATGTTCCTGACCTTTCCTCGTCTTTCCCCCCTTATCTCCCTCCCCCTCTCCTCTGGTCACTGTCAGTCTGTTCCTTGTTTCCATGCCTCTGGTTCTATTTTGCTGGCTTGTTTGTTTTGTTGATTAGGTTCAACTATAGGTGAGATCATATGGTATTTGTCTTTCACCACCTGGGTTATTTCACTGCCTGGCTTATTTCACTGAGTATAATACTCTCCAGTTCTATTCATGCTATCATGAAAGGTAGGAGTTCCATCTTTCTTTCTGCTGCATAATAGTCCATTGTGTAAATGTAATACAGTGTTTTGATCCACTCATTTACTGATAGACATTTAGGCTGTTTCCAGCACTTAGCTATTGTAGATAATGCTTCTAAGAACATGTGACTTTTATATGGACACTTTTAGGATCTTCTTCCTATCTTTATTGTTCTTCAATTTTGTAACAAAATGCCTGTTTGACCACTGTGATTACCACTAAAATGGCCTTTTCTATCTGGAAACTTTTATCTTTTACTCTAGGGAAATTTTCTTGAATTGTTTCATTGATTATTTTTTCCCTTTATTTCTCTAATCTGTCATTCTAGGTTTCTGTCATTCTTAGATTTCAATTTTGGATCCCCTAGGCTGATCTTCCTGTTTTCTTATCTTTCTGTCCTCTTCTATCTTTTTTACTTTTTTTCTCTTTCTTAAAGATTTCCCTAACTTTATCTCCCAAACTTTCTATTGTATTTTTAAATTTCTGCTATCATATTTTAATTTCCAAGAGCTCCTTTTTGTTCTCTGAATGTGTCTTTCTCCAAGGAGTCTGTTCCTGATGGTTGCAATATTATCTCTTAACTCTCTGAAGATATTGATAGGTTAAGTTTTATTTTTCCTATATGGTCTCTGAATCCTCCAAGTTTTTTCTTCCTGTGTGTTTGCTTTGCTCTATAGCATGTATGTTGGAGGTTTCCTCAGATGTCTGATCATCTTTGGTTGTCAAATCATGATTAAGAGTCAGAAACTAAAAATATGTTTGGAGGATCTGAGTCTATGGGCTAGCTTACTAACTTTAGCTTTACTGCAAAAGAATCTGGGTGCCTCTTTTAGGAAACTGTCTTTAGGTCTTTTCTTTTGGACTGGTAGTTTTGTAGTTTTTGGGGTGGTTTTTTTTTTTTTTTTTGAAGGTAGAAGACTGGCTGTCAGCATTTTGGGAGCCAAATGAGAGAAGTGTGTGTGTGTTTGTGTGTGTTCATATGTGTGTTAGTGGTGGAGTCTCAGCAGTCTTCACTCAGTATCCATAGATTTACCTAATCCATATTTTTTCAATATGGTAACTCCACTCAAATGTGTGAAATATCTCTCAATTGAAGCACTTTTTCCTTACCCTCTCCAGAGAACAAGACTCCAGACTTCTGCCAGGATGAGAGAGGGAAGTTGCTCAGTGGTGTGGAATGGAAAAGGAGAGCTCAGCTCTAACTGCTTCTCAAACAACTTTTACCCAATCTTTTTTTCTCCCAGTCTTCACCCTTACTTGGTGACCAGTCCTACCAGTTCCTGAGGTTTTTTATGATTGTGGAGTATAAATTGGGTTGTATCTTGGGTTTCTCAGCTAACAAATACGATTTGGCTGTCCTGCCTTGCTAGTTATTTACCACTCATCCATCTGCTACTCAGGTTTCAAACTGTTGTCTCCTTTCCTATTCTTGTACTTGTTAAATTTTTCCATTTAAGTTTAAAAATAATTTTTTCTTTAGTTTTAATGGAATTTCAGGAGATAATGGAATTAGATTTGTACATTTAATCTATCATCTTTCCTGGAACTTCACTACTGAAAATTTTCAAGAACTTTACCATTGACTGCCTTCAGCCTAAAATCCAAAGTCATCAACAACGTGACTCAAAATTAACTCAACTCTTTACCAACCTCATTTTTATCCTCTTCTCATATTGGAAAACCATGATCCTGCAACATTTAGCTACTAATAATTTTTGAAATATAGCTTATATTATCTTTTTTTCACTTTTGCTATTCTGGAATATTCTCTCAATCTCCCTTTGCATATTGCACTCTTTTTCATTAAAGCCTGGCTCTAATATCACTATCTCTGTGGCTTCACATACTTCATTATTATCCAGGCTGCACACAATTGACACCATATCCTTGTGAGTCAAGAATACCTTTTCCAGCAATAATTCATTCTTGTTCTAACACTGTCCTTCCCCACCAAGCACTATGACTCTGGCCATTGGCCAATTCACAGAGCAGCTCCAGATTTTCCAAGGAGAACTTCAAGCTACTGAATAAGCAAGTGTTCTCCTGCTGTGCACAGTCCTAGTTCTAAACCCTTTGGTCTGCACAGTTTCATGCTCTACATGCCAGTTTCTTCCCAACCATCCTGGTTTTCAACCACAGAATTGTCCCTTGTCCTTGTTACACTACTTACACCTGAAAATCAGCTCCTCCTTCCAGGTTTTAACATTAGTTTTCCACTCCAGTACTACTTGGATTCACTCTCTTAAATAGCTGCCTCTGGCTACCCAGAATAATCATCCTCCAACCCAGCTCAGCCTCCAGAACCATTATATCAGAGCTTTCACACCAGCCCAACTCTTCCCAACCAACAGGAAGCAGGATTACAACGGAATGCATGATTCTACACAGGAGGTAGAGATATGCCTGTTTCTGCCTCTCCATTTTAGTAGACATCCTTATTAACTAAAGTAAAGCCTCTCATTTTATGAAATCATATATATTTAGAGCTTAAAAGAAGCCAAACAGTTCTTGTCCCTCATGGGGGACTGGTGGGGGACAGGAATTGGGAAGTAGGGTCTGGAGAGATGGGAAACAGAAAGTGAAGACTCACTCAGAGGTGGTGGGGTGGTGGCTAAATTTAAGTAGAATTAAAAAGGAAAAATGTCCATTTATGGCAACTGAATGCACCTCACTGCACTTTAAACTTGCCTGCATGTAACAAAATGTTTTCGATCATATAAACAGTTATCTCTGTCTGTTTCTTATACATTTCTTAATGTTTTCCTGTGAACAAGCATTAAGGACAAAAGTCATGATACTGCAAGAAGCAGAAAAGAGATCAGAATCAGTAGTTTTCACATAAGATTTTCCACTTCTCAAATTATTTCCCATTAATCTACACTTTTTACTGCAGTGATTAATAAAAATTTTAGTGGAAAAGGAAAGGGAAATATATCTCAGTATTCATAGGACCTGACCTGAAGAGTCTAAATCAGAATCACAGAGTTGGGGAGAACCATAGATGCTGTGTTTTGGGTCAAGGCTGCCTATTGATAACAGACCCTAGCCTTCCTCATCCCAGCTCCAGTTATGCTCTTCCCTATTCATATACACGCAAGAACAATAAAGTATTTTAATAAACAAGGTAACATAAAAATTAGACTGCTCAGTACTTTTTAAGTGTTTTTATTTTGACAAGATACCTTTTTAAAATATACATGAGCTTATTTCAAAAAGTATCTCTCTATCCTGACAGTGGTGTCAGCTCAACGCTACTCATAGCACATGGCAAAGGGGCTGCTCTTCCCAAAATCTGATTGTATATCATTGTTCCTGAAATTAAAATTATGTACTCATGGGTTTGCTAAATATATAAAGTACAGAGTAGAAAGTCACTAAATTTTCCTAACAGTCTCTTAGAAATGGAAAGAATGTAGAAAGCATCCCTTTTATGTGACAAACAAGAGCAAAGAGAAGAGGGATTCACCAAACATCAGAGAGCCATGACCAGAACATACGTTCCCAATCTTCAGACCGAGGTGCTTTCTCCCTGACTGTGCCCCTCTGTTCTTCCCGTTGGCTGGAAGAGCTGGGAAGTGGGTGTCGGCAGAGTATAATTCAGGAAGAGCATAGACTTTGGGTCAGATAGACCTGACACTGCTATAGTTAGCATGTGACTTTAGACAAATTACTTAATCTCTCTGATTCTTAGTCTCCTTAGGTATAAACAGGATTAATAATACATACATACCTCATGAGATCAAGGACAATTCAGAAGATTTGAGGATTATACAACTCAGGAGAGGAGAGGACAGGAGAGGGACCCCAGCAAACACACAGTTGCAAAGCTCGTAGTAGAGTGGGGCTGGGGGTGATGAGGGAACATGAGTAGTGGGAGAATGGGAAAAGGAAGCCATCGTGGCATAATAGGTTTGGGTGTGCATTTTCATGCCACTCAGCACAGAAGTCCCCTCAGACCCTGCTGAAAGCCATAAATGCTCCTACAACTCCTCCGTTGAAGAAGTCTCTCTCCCAGCATTTCAACCCAGGGGCTGAGATGATTTGTGCAATCACCTTATGCCCATGGAACTTTTCCATCTTTACTGTCTGGGGCCAAAGCGATCTTTCTAAGACCTTCTTTATGTCCCCTTTGTCAAGATTATTTCCGCACATCCAAAAATATCTACTTCTCTGTCAAGATAGCAGAGAGCTCTGTTCTTACTAAATACAACATAAAATTCTAAGCAGTCAGGTTGAGATAAAAAGGGAGCCAGGAGCCCCCAGCCAAGATTTTGAAAGCCCTCAGTTTTAAGGGGCAGTCATGCAGAAGATGGTTTTGTGGGGAGAAGGGTGTGTAAATCAGAGAAAGGAAAATCAGGAAACTGGCACAAGTATGGCATTGCTAAGGAGCTGAACTAGGAGAAGCCTCCTTATGTTCCCAGCGAGATCCTGGTTCCTGGGCTCATCAGACCAGTGGCAGGGCCAAGTAGACTCCACTACAGAAGCAGACCCAAATGTCAAGGGAATGGAAACTTAAGAGAGTTGCTTTAGTGGAGACAAACCACAGGAATTCTCTGCACTCAATCAGAATGAGAGGGAAGAAATCCTAAAATATGGTGTTAGAAAACCTAGGTGATTTGGGCATAGCTAGCAGACTAAAAAGAGTATTACCCATCACAGTCTTTGATTTAGTCACCGAGGTGAAAATATCCTTTTCTATATCATAGTCCCAGCATGAAATTAGGGCAAAGGTTAATTTCAGATATGAGAGACCAGAGACACAGAATGGGAAGCTCTTTGTTTCCAGATCACTGACTATTAAATAATTAAAACTCTTTCTTAAATTCATATTTGCAAACCAAGGCATATATGTGAAGTTTAAAACATGATGGGGTATGGTTGCCTTGCTGACTGGCAGCACAAACTAGTTGCATGCTGTTTCCACCAGTGCACTTGCCACTTTTTAACTGCACATGTCACGTATTTGCCCTCAGGCTCTAGACTTCACAGTCTCCGTAAGAACAGTTGAGCTGTGTCCACTCAATCAGAAAACATCAAGTCCATGTCTCTCTCACACACACACAGTCCAAACAATCAAATCAGTTTACCAATTTACTAATTTTTTTATCTAGTTTTCAATTTATTTATTGAACTCAGAATCTCAGAGTTTGAGACTCTATCAATTTTAAAAGAAAGAAAAGGAACACCTTTTATATGTTAAAAATAAATGTTTCTGTGTCCAAATCAGCCATGCATATTAACATATGTGAATGTTCTCCAAGTTTAAATAATCTTTTTTCTTTTTTAACTATATTTTATTGATTATGCCATTACAGTTGTCCCACTCTTCCCCCCCTTCTTGCCCCCCACTCCCTAATCCCCCCTTTCCCGACCCTTTAGTTTTGTCCATAGGTCATACACATAAGTCCTTCTGCTTCTGCCCTTCCTATACTATTCTTAACCTCCACCTGTCTGTTTTCTACCTCCCATTTATGCTACTTATCTGTGCCCCATTCCCGCCCTCTCCCCCTCCCCCTCCTCTGTTGATATTCCTCTATACCTTATATATAAATCCCTTTAACATTTCATACAATAAAGGCTGGGTGATGATGAACTTCTTGAACTTGACCTTATCTGAGAAGCACTTTATCTGCCCTTCCATTCTAAATGATAACTTTGCTGGATAGAGTAATCTTGGAAGTAGGTCCTTGCCTTTCATGACTTGGAATACTTCTCTCCAGCCCCTTCTTGCCTGTAAGGTCTCTTTTGAGAAATCAGCTGACAGTCTTATGGGAATTCCTTTGTAGGTAACTGTCTCCTTTTCTCTTGCTGCTTCTAGGATTTTTTCCTTATTTTTAATCTTGGGTAATGTAATTATGATGTGTCTTGGTGTATTCCTCTTTGAGTCCAACTTCTTTAGGATTCTCTGAGCTTCCTGGACTTCCCAAAAGTCTGTTTCCTTCACCAGCTTCAGGAAATTCTCCATCATTATGTGTTCAAATAAGTTTTCAATCCCTTGGTCTTCTTCTTCTCCTCTGGAAGCCCTATGATCCATATGTTGGGCCATTTTACAGATGTCCTGGAGGTTTCTGAGCCCCTCCTTCGTTTTTTGAATTCTTGTTTCTTCATTCTTTTCTGGTTTTTTTCTTTCTGCTGGTCCACTCTGTTGATTTGAGCCCCAGTTTCCTTCTTATCCCTATTGGTTCCCTGCAGATCTCTCCTCATTTGTTCAAGTAATTGTGATAATTTTTCATCGAATTCCGTGAGCATCCTGATTACGTGTTTTAAACTTTGCATCTGATAGGTTGTCTGACTCTTGGTCAGTTAGTTCTGGAGCTTTGATCTGTTCCTTTGTTTGGGCCATTTTTTTTCCTCGGTGAGCCTGTTACTGTAAGGAGGGCAGAGCCTTGGGGTTCACCTGGGCAGGGAAACTCACGGTAGTTGTGCTGTGACATAGCCTGTGGGGGCGGGACCTGACAGCACAATGGCACCTGCTCCGCTCTCCGCACCCACACCGCCTCCTGCAAGCAATTCGAGCCCTTCTGCGCTGGCTCCGGGGGTCGCTCTGGGGTCAGTGGATGGGCTGCACAGCTCCAATCCCCCGTGGGTCTCCCCAACAAATTCTCCTATGAGGCCAGGAGTTCCTCCCACCGCCATCTCCACCCCCACAGGTACCTTCAATCTGCACTGGTGAGTTGCGCCCTGCTTTCTCTCCTGGTTTGTCTGCACGCGAATGAGGACCTGCCCGGTCCACCAGTCTTGGCCCCGCTGGGTCCAGATGAGCTGGGCGCTGGCCACGCTTTGGTCAGGCACCCCATCTTGGTGTGCTGCAGCCCTGCTGGAACTGCTCCACAAACCGCGGTCCTGCCGTCTGCTCACCAGCTCGCCACAGAGTCGCCGCACACTCTCCCTCTACCCTGCTCCTCCCGGCTCACCAGACTGGATGAATGTATCTTCTTTAATTCCTTGGTTGTCGGACTTCCTCTCAGTTCAATTTTCTGTCAGATCTGGCTGTTTTTGTTTAAGTAAATTGCTGTTTTTTTTCTTGTTTGGCTGTGCGAGGAGGCATAGCATGTTCACTTATGCCACCATCTTGCCGGAAGTCCCTGTTCTCTGAGTTTAAATAATCTTGGATGGGGAAAAAAAAGTACTATAGCAAGACTTAAAGAAACAAGATGGCAGATCAATGAAAATTTTAAGAATTTTCATTCTCCCTGAGTAATTGCTTATATCCAGAACTTACTGGCAATGGCTTATTTGCAGCAGGAAATATAGGTGAGATATGAAGAAAATCTTGTATCAGGGTTTGAAGCACTGGAAACAATTGTCAAATCTTCCCAAACCTATGTAAGAGAGCAGTGTTGCATCATTGCCATTGTCATCATTATCGTTATTTATTGAGCACACCACGTGCTAGGAACTATGTTAAACAGTTTACATGCATTATCTTGGGAAGAAGGAAAATGCCTGCATCATCTTGTAGAAGTTTAAGAACTCATTTCAAGAAGAGAAAGAGAACCAAAAAGAAGGCACACTGAAGATAACATGAGAATAAAGAGAAGATAAAAACATTATGAGAGCAGCAGAACAGTTACCAAGTATTTTGTTGTATTGGTGCAGGGTGGTGCAATGTGAACCCAGATCATCCTGCACTAAGACTCTGGTGTAGATGATCATGAGGAAAGAACTGGTGGGGAAGAAATGGTGGTACTTGATATACTTTAAAAGAAAGAGAGAATGCAGGCACAAATGTTTCATTCAGGAACCATGGAACTATTGTCAGAAGGAGTAAATAGATATTGAGGAAACCAGACGATCTGTCACTCAGCTTCTTGTCTAATTCATGTTTAGCCCAAAGATGGAGCCATCCTAAGAAAGCAGATCCAAGAGATGAATCATGGTGACGTCAGGCAGGTCCCTCCAGCCACCCCTGAAACAAATCTACTCCTGGGCTCTTCAGTGATGTAAGCCAGTATGTTGTTTCTCTCTCTCACTCCTTCTCTCCTCTCACCCCTTTTTTATTCCTCAAGTTGATTTTATTCCTTAAGACAGACTTCTCGTTCTAGACAACAAAATATTCCTAATTGATACATTATAGGACAGAAAAGCCTTGGCCCAGCTGAGGCCAAATGCATAATCAGTATTGTCAGGTCACTCTCTTTCTCTCTCTAGCTTTATTTTTAGCTCAGATTTTTTTTCCTGTATGATGACCTCCTTTCCTAACACAGGCACATTCCTTTAATGCAGCTGGGAAAGATGGCCGCAAGCAGCTCCAGCTTATGTTGTCCAGAGCATCTCCTCTGTTAGCTCCAGCACAAATATCCTTGAGTGGATGCTAATTGGGCTTGTTTAAGTCACAGATTTATCCCTAAACCCATGACCATGCCCAGAGATTTCTGACCCTATTAAACAGGCCCAAGTGTTATTCTCTCCTGCTCCCTCCCCCAAATCCTCAGGGAACGGAGTCAATCCAAACTTAAATTAATGGAATGGAGGAAGGTGGTGGTGTAGTGGTTGTTGGTGCCCTACCCCCGCCCCCTTTACCTGGCCAGGGCACCTCTTCCCCAGATGTGTGAATGTTGACTGATAACCCACAGCTGCCCTCTTACTGAGATTTGCCCTTAGTCCAACAGGAACTTTGTCTCCTCGTTCTATCTTTATTTAAAGTTTGATTCTGTTTATCATGATTTTTTAACCTAATTTTAATTTATTTAAAATATTGCATTAAAATAGTATTTATGTTGATTACTGAGATTCTTGGCAGCCCTCAAGTTTTACCCTGCCTACCTCAAGAAGCTGCATTCCAGCCCTCTGTTATCTGCTCTGGGGACAGGCCTCAGCCTATAATTAACTAATGTAGGGGTACAAAAGTTCAACCCCCTCACCTCAACATAGGGTTAACTCTGCCATAGAATTTGTGTTCTAGAACTCCCCATGGGATCAGAGTTTCCAGCTAGTCTCCAGCTAGAACTACATTCTTGCTCGTTTTTATTTATGCCCTGTTTCTGACTTTGTCATTCTCTTTTCCTAAGAGCATTCACAGTGAGTCACTTGGATGAATTGCCTGTCTTCAGCTTGCCATCTAGAGAACCCTGCCCAAGACAGTTGTTAGCCAGGAAGGGTCCTAGAAAGTTAAAACCAAGGGCAAGATTTTGTAGGTGGAGATTTTGTAGTTACTGGCTAGGTGATAGTGAGGACTGGGTTTAGATACTGGCTGGATGTTGTACAAGTGAATCACTAAGACTTACCTATAGTCAGCTATAATGGGGCAGAGGTACAAGGCGATGCACTAAGGGGTGTCAAACTCATTTTCTCTAGGGGCCACATCAGCTTCACGGTTTCCTTCAAAGGGTCGAATGTAATTTCAACTCCTTAACAGTCAAGGAGTAGTTACATTTATACAGTCCTAAAATTATTTCAGCCCTTTGAAGGCAACCGTGAGGCTGATATGGCCCCTGGTGAAAATGAGTTTGATACCCCTGCACTAAGTGGTACAATGTCCAAGCATGAAAGTCACCTGGAAACTTCTTTGAAATGTCCTAGAGGGTATTATGCTAAGTGAAATAAGTCAGAGAAAGATAAATACCACATCATTTCACTATATGTGGAATCTGAAGAACAATTTCAATAAACCAAAATAGAAATCATACTGATAGTTGCCAGAGGGGAGAACGGTTGAGGGGTTGGATGAAAAGGTGAAGAGATTGAGAAGTACAAATCGGTAGTTACAGAACAGTCTTGGGGATGTTAAGTATCACATAGGGAATATAGTCAATTATATTGTAATAACTGTGTACAGTGCCAGGTGAGTAATGGAAATGTTGGGGAAACACTTTGTAAAGCATTTAATTATCTGAACACTAGGGTGTAAACATGAAACTACTAAAAATAATATTGAAGGTAAACTGTAATTTAAAAAAAAAATACTTAGAATTTTTTAAAAATTCCTAAACCCAGGCCGCACCTAAGACTAATTACATCACAATTGCCAGGGCTAGGACACAACAGGGCTACATACATTTTTAAAGCCCTCAGTTGATTCCATTGTGCTTGACAATAGAGGAACCACTGTCTCAGGCAGTGGAAAGGTACAGGAGCAATAGGAACTGTAAGGAAGGACCGTGGAATCCAGTAGCTCTTGGTAGTCAGTATGGATTCTTTGCAGAGAGAAAAATCACAGGTTTAGCTCTCATAATCAACAACTTTAAGTGGCAGAAGAGTCAGAGTATCTCCCTGACAGCCTTTAAAGAGACACTCATTTCCTGCAGCCAGAGGGGAGACACAGCTGAAGGTGAGGATTTAATGAAAACTTTGAATCGCCTGAACCCTTTGGGCCTGTGAAAGTGACTGCCTCTCCCATGTTGGAAGGTAGAGCCCTTCTGCTGTGCAAAGGCTATAAAGAGATGTTGAATGAAACTGTGCTTTACAAGTAGGCATGCCAGATAAAGTGCAAAAGGCCCAGCTCAATTTGAATTTCAGATCAACAATGAATAATTTTTTAGTATAATAATTTCCTGTATCTTGTATTTTTATTCACTAAGTCTGTCAACCTTGGTTTTTTTTCCACTCTTAAATTATGCCTTTATTTCAAATTAACTAGCTGAAATGCTTATTATGATTTATGCATTTGTATTCGTTTAGAAACCTCAGACTAATTTTTATTGTACTGTTTTTTGCTCAGTGAAAGAACATAGTAGGATTTAAGTAAACATTTTTTGGTTTTTGGTTTTTTCTTTTTTTTATTGTTGTTCAAGTACAGTTGTTTGCCTTTCCCCCCCAGCTGTCCCCCTCCACCCCAGCATCCCCACCTCCCTCCCCTGATCCCACCCTTCCCCTTGATTTTGTCCATGTGTCCTTTATAGTTGTTCCTGTAAACCCTTCATCCCTTTCCCCCAATGTCCCCTCCCACCTCCCCTCTGGTTACTGTCAGTTTGTTCTTAATTTCAATGTCTCTGGTTATATTTTTCTCCCTTGTTTGTTTTGTTGATTAGGTTCCAGTTAAAGGTGAGGTCATATGGTATTTGTCTTTTTACCACATGGCTTATTTCACTTAGCATAATGCTCGCCAGTTCCGTCCATGCTGTTGCAAAGGGTAGGAGCTCCTTCTCTCTTTCTGCTGTGTAGTACTCCATCATGTAAATGTACCACAATTTTTTGATCCACTCATTTACTGATGGGCATTTAGGTTGCTTCCAGCACTTGGGTATTGTAAATTGTGCTGCTATGAACATTGGGGTGTAAAGGTTCTTTTGGATTGGCATTTCAGAGTTCTTAGAGTATCGTGGGGGGGTTCTGCCTGCAGAGCTCCCCCGGGGTTCTGTGGATGAGAATAATTCTACCAAGACATGATCTGCTTGGGGAGGAAGGCTGACCAATCTCTCAGAGGAGAAAAGCATTTAGCGTCTCTCTCAATGGTCTTTTATTGAGCTTAGCTTGCATAGGGATGCATATCAAAGAAAGAAGGTATGGTTTATAGATAACATTTCTGGGATCACAGGGATCCTTGAGCAGGATCTGGTAGACAGGGTGACACCAATCAGCTGTAAAACCTTGGGAAAAAACTTATTTTGTGCTTGGACCCTTAACATTTAAATTGAGGACATTCTTAGCAAAGCAGGTTTAACAGGACTTTATGCATTCTTTCTTAGGCCTGATCGTCCCCCCGCCAGTCCTGCCACAGGGCTGCACTCCCCCTTTGGCATTGTTGCAGGCCTGAATCAGGCAGGGGAAGCAAGGAAGCCAAGAGATTAGGAGACTTTTTACAGGCAGAATGAGGACTCAGGCTATGATAAAGCCGAGGGGTGAGGGTTTTTTGTCCCTTGTCCACGATCTCCTAAATCCTTCCCTGATGGCCCATTTGCAACTGTGCCTGTCTTAGGTTGTTCCTTTCTTGAGGAATCTTACTCATCATTGACTATCCAGCCATCCTCCAGGGGCCAAGCAGGGTGAAGTAAAGGAGGCAGAGGGTGTGCTCCTGCTGGGAAGATAAGTTTTGTTTTCTTAGTGGTTTATGGTCCCAAGACCCCCTAGCCGTGAGGCCTTTTCACCTTCGGTGGGGTTACAGCTCCTGAAACCAGGCAAGATGGTTCCCAACAGGGTATAATCCCAGCAGTAGAACTTCTGGGTCAAAAGGTAGATCCATTTTTAGTTTTCTGAGGAAATTCCATACTGTCTGATGTCCCCTTTGTCAAACATTAATTGACCATAGAGATTTGAGTTTATTTCTGGGCTCTCTCTTCTGTTCCATTGATCTATGTATCTGTTCTTATGCCAGTACCAGGCTGTTTTGATTACAGTGGCCTTGTAATACAGTTCAATATAAGGTTTTATGATCCCTCCTACTTTGTTCTTCTTTCTCAAAATTGCCGCAGCTATTAGGGTTATTTATGGTTCCATATAAATTTTTGAAGTGTTTGTTCTATATCTGTGAAATATGCCATTGGTACTTTAATAGGTATTGCATTGAATCTATAAATTTTTGGGGTAATATGGACATTTTGGTGATATTAATTCTTCTAATCCATGAACATAGTATATGCTTCCATTTGTTTGTAGCTTCCTTAATTTCTTTCTTCGGTGTTGTGTAGTTTTCTGAGTATAGATCTTTTACCTCCTTGGTTAGGTTTATTCCTAGGTATTTTATTTTTCTTGTTGCTTTATCAAATGGTGATGTAGAGAAATGGGAACTCTAGTGCACTGTTGGTGGGAATGCAGACTGGTGCAGCCACTATGGCAACTCTGTTTTTAAGACAAGCTTTGCCCTCTTCAGGATCTTCCCCGACCTCCCTCTGGCCACCAGATGTGTAGTTAAGGCCAAGTCTCAGCAAAACCTGACTGGAGAAGTCCCAGGCTTGCTAAGGGAAGAGAGAAAATACAGCAAAAGAGCTGCAGGACTTGGCTAGCATGTACTGGCAGGAACTGGGAAAGCATGCCTGGGAGTGACTCCTAGAAATGCTGGAGCAAGGAAAGTGGGGGGAAAAAATCGAAATAAGGAATTTAGTACACCTGTCTGTGTAAGGGTCCTGGATGACAGTTTTAATGTCCTATTGGGATGGTGCTTGAAGACTGGAAAAAATATGGCCCACAGTAAAGGTGGTAGAGGTAGCAGATCTACTATGGCAAACTGAGGAAATGCTCAAAAGGCTTAGAGAAGTTGGAATGCTGGGATGAGTCTACATTATAAACCTGAAAAACCTGCCACTGTCTAGGTTTCTCAGGAGGATCTGAAAGATACTTAAATTAGTCAAGATGGTAAGAAATATGCTGGTGAAAGGGGGACTCTCATGCATTGTTGAAAGTCCAGGAAAACCTGTTCTCTGTAGGCAAATACCGACAGTAGAAGAAGCTATTACAGAAGTGGGCTTTACAGTAGCAGTGGAAATGACAAGATTCTGGAATAACCAGAGGCTAGGAGAAGCACTTAACCACCAGAGGTAATACGTACAATTACTGTATGGGCAACAAATTTGGAACAGCAGTGGGAAGGGAGGGATGAGGGGCAGCACCTGCAGAGATCTCTAGAGGTAGAATATGGTCTTCCTAAGGGCAAGGAGATGGGCCACCATCAAGGGTCCTGCTAAAATAAATAGGTGAAAAAAAAAAAAAGAAACATAGGGGACTGTATTTGACTTAAATTCATGTATATTTTCATATTTAGTATTATGTATATATACTTAAATATAATCAAAAGGAATTAATAATGCATGAAAAGAGGTCACAAGTCCACCATTTCTCATTATCTCAAGGTTAATCTTTATCCTGCCTTTGTGATAAGCCTTTTGTGTTTGATTTATTGTTTTATATGCTATATATGCTCCCTAAACAATATGGTTTTATTTGCCTCTGTTTCTGAATTTTAAATGAATACATTCATACTGTGTGGTTTTTGTGTTAACAACTAATTTCTCTTGCTCAGCATTATGTTTGTGAGATTTTTACATATTGTATATGTATTTATAGAATCTTCACTTTAATTTTTAAATATTTTATTAAGGTGTATCTGGCATACAACATTATATTAGTTTCAGGTGTACAACACAATGATTTGATATTTTGATATATTGCAAAATAATCACAACAATAAGTCTACTTAAAACCCATCACTACACAGAGTTGCAGATATTTTTTTATGTGATGAGAACTTTGAATACCTACTCTCTTAGCAATTTTCAAATATTAATTTCATTATTAACTATAGTCACCATGCTGTGCATTATATACCCATGGCTTATTTATTTATAAACTGGAAGTTTATACCTTTTGACTCCCCTCACCCATGTGCCTCCCCCAAACCTAACAGCCTTGCCCCATCCCATCTTCTGGTGTCCAGCGTTCTGTTCTCTGTTCCTAAGACCTTGGTTTGTTTGTTTGTTTTATACTCTACATATAAGTGGCATCTTGCAGTATTTGTCTTTTTCTGTCTGACTTATTTCACTTAGTATCATGCCCTCAAAGTCCATTCATATTGTCACAAATTCTAAGAGTTCATTTTTTTAAGGCTGAATAATATTGCCTTGTATATATATCACATTTTCTTTTTTCACTGATTCATCAAAGGACACTTAAGTTGTTTCCTTATCTTGACTGTTGTAAGTAATGCTGCAGTGAACATGAGGATCCAAATACAGGGTCTGGCACAAATAACACCCCTTTTTTATTACAAAATCTTTTATTAAAAACCGTAAGCATTCAATTCCATAACATAACAACACCACACTAAACCACACCGTATGACATTTTAGGTGAAATGTTCAAATTAAAACTATAAATTATTACACCCATATTATTACCCTACAAACCACACTCAAGCAGGCCTTACTTCTGAGGGACCCTGTATATTTTCCAATTAGTGTTTTAGTTTTCTTTGGTTATTACCCAAAAGTGGAATTGCTGGGTCATATGATAGTTCTACTTTTAATTTATTTTATTTTTAATTTTTTGATGACCCTCTATACCATTTTCCTCAGTGGCTTCACCAAATTGCATTTCCATCAACAGTGCACAAGGGTTCCCTTTTCTCTACATCCTCACCAACACTTGTTATTTCTTGTCTTTTTGAAAATAGCCTTTCTAATTGGTGTGAGGTTTTAATTTGCATTTCTCTAATGATTAATTATGTTGAACATCTTTTTATGTACTTGTTGGTTGCCTTTTTTAAAAATCTATTTAAATCTTCCGCCCATTTTTATCAGATTTTTTGTTTTTTTCTTTTTGCTATTGAGTTGTATGAATTCTTTATATATTTTGGATATTAGCACCTTAACAGATATATGATTTGCAAATACCTTCTACCATTCAGTAGGTTACATTCTCATTTTATTGATTATCCCCTTTGCTTTGTAGTTTTCTTTATGTTGTCCTACTTATCTATTTATTTTTTGTTTTTGTTGCTTTTGGTATTAAATCCAAAATATTATTTCCAAGACCTACAATAAGAAGTTTAACACCTCTGATTTCTTCTCAGAGTTTTATGGTTTTGCTATGGGAAAAACCCAGTTCTTGCTGACACAGTACAGAATTACACATCAACAACTCTATTAGCGTGCAAGCAAAGTTTATTAGTGATGCATTGTCATGGAAGAGAACAGACCTTACTGAGGTGGGAGTGAAAGGTGCCAAAAAGCAAGGGGAACAAAAAGCCTCAGATCCTTTGTCTTGAGGAATTTATATAGTTGTTGGGATGAGGTGAGGGAGTTACATATTGATTGGTGGGTAAGGTGGTACCATCTTTTCCCAGGGTGGGGGGGCGGGGAGGATGTGACTGCCCATACATAGGTATATGTGGTGGGGTATGTTAGTCCAAATTCTTATCATGCTCCAGACCACATTTGTTCACCTTGTTATAAAATAAATATGCAACAGGAGGAAATTAATTAAAGTTGAGGTATTTACCCAGAGTCATTTATGGGCTCTTTCTGTAAGACCTAGGGACCCCCTCATAAAATAGATAGTGACAAGAGGTAGACAATTAAACAAAGTTGTTTTATGGGCTTTTACTTCGGGCACTGTGGACCCCCTCCTCTTCCCCTTCTAGACCTAGGGATGAATACACATACATAGAATTTCAAGGACTCCCCTCCTCCTGTGCTATTGTGGTGTTTCTTGTGATGTTGAAACACCTGGCAATATTATCAGACCAGGCTCAGGACTGCTGAGTTAGTGGGTGAGACATGTCTCCCTCCTCCTCCCTGCCTTAGTTTACTTTCTATCCTACCTAACAGTTTTAGATCTTACATTCAAGCTTTTAATTTATACAGGGGTAGGCAAAAGTAGGTTTGTTACAGAACAGGCTGGGGTCAGTCAACAACATACTGTTACCAAAAGCACACCCCGCTTTGTGCTCCTGGGGTTTGCCACCCCATACTAGGTTCATTTTGCTCGCCACCAAAGGAAAGACGTCTCTCAATGCCAGAGACTGGTGAAAAGGATTTCAAGTTATACAGGCTTGGAGTAATGACTTAATGTCTTCTTTAAAATACTAAAGTTCTTTAGAATGCCCACAAATGCACACAGTACTTCCTTCTCCCCCTTCCCAGTCCGGGGTACTGTATCTTAGGAAAAGTATAAGTCCGTGATTCAGGCAGCCCCTCGGTTCTGGCACCATCCGCTGTGTCACCACCGCAATCTCCAGTTAATCCAAAACCATGTGGCACCTTCTCATGGCCCACCAGCAAGAGTCCTTTCACCCCTTTCAGGCAAAGTCTCTCCTGCTTCCTAAGCCACGTGGCAAAAGGAGCAACCCAAAGCCACGTGGTCCTCTCTCTCTCTCAGGCCAAAGGGTCCCCACTCCTCCACAGCCTCGTGGTTCCGTCTTTCCTTCCTGCAGCATCGCTCCTGCATTCTTCTGAACTGCTAAGAGAGAGCTCTGCATCGCTGCTACATCTTGCTTCCCAGCTTCCTAAACTGTGTGGCAAAGGGAGCCCCAAAGCCACAGGGTTCTCCCCTCTTTCCAAAAGCCGTGTGTTCCTCCCCTGATATGGCTGCCATGCCTGGATTTAAATCCCCGCACCAATCTTCCTCTGCAGCCCCATTTCCGAATCCTCCTTCAATCAACTACACCTGCCAGCACTCCGTATTCTTCCAGTTTTACGGGGCTGCCATGGTAACTGTGGGCAGGTGTGGCCCCATGGCATGGAGCCAAGCATCTCCAAGCTCTCAGGCAGGTGCTGTGACCAGGGGAGTTGCCTCCCAGTTACATCTTGGGTGGAAGTCACTTCCATCCCCCTGGCTCAAAGCAAGGCCACAGCTATTTAACATGTCCATGAAACCAGTTAAAGGTTATAGATATGTTAAATGACCATGCCACAGGTTAGCTGCAAAGCTGCTGGTACACAAAACAGCTCTGAATGGCCCTGCTCCAGGAGTCCCATCCCCCCCCCACCCCCGCAATTCAGATTTGTGGGGGTGAGGACATCCTATATATATTTTTCTAATATTTCCTGGACACCTTGAGTTCTGGACCCCATTACTAATCCCTATTTGGGCCCACCTCTTGGCTGCACCCTGTTACAGGTTTACATTTGTAATACAAATGAATAATACAATAATTAATAAATAATACAAGAATAAACTCTGTGCTTTGCATACTCACAACTGTAAGTGTACTTTCCCCCCAATCCTATATTTATATATCCAAATCACAGATTCAGAACATTTCCTTCACCGCCAAAACATTTCTCATGCCCTCCGCAGTACATCCCTCTCTACATCCTTGGACCTTAGACAACTACTGGTCTGCTTTTTGTCATTACAGATTAATTTATAGATTAATAGATTGATTTTCAAGAATTTTACATAAATGAAATAATACAGTATGTATACTTTCATGACTGGCGTCTTTCACTCAGCTTGATTTTGAGAATCCACTTATTCTTGATGGGCAGTTGAGTTTTCCCCAAGTTAGGACTGTCATGAAGAATACGGTTGTTCACATTTATTTAAACAGAAATAATAGGCCAATAAATAGGGGCGATAAAAATGGAGTCATTTGTCCTGAGGATAGCAAACCAAGACTTAATTGCAGTATTCAACCTCTCCCAGAAATGTGACCTTTAAACAGTTCATCTGAAATTTCCTGATTAGCACTAGGATGGTGATTTGCATAATAAAACTCCTGCCCTTCTCTTACCCTCCTCCCCCCACCCCCAAACTAGATGACCTGGTCAGAAACAATCCTTTCTTTTGTTTTGCAAATATCTCCCTGGCTCAACCCTCTTTCTGTGTATAAAATTTTCATTTTTTACAATTCCTGGGAGTGCCCTTCTAGTTGCTAAATGGGGTGCTGCCTGATGCATGAATCACTGAATAAAGCCAATTAAATCTTCAAATTTAATTGTTTAAATTTTGCTTTTTAACAGATTTGAGGGCAGTGATGAAATCAATGGAGGCCTCCAGCATAAGTGTGTTACCCACAAACCCTTTTGAGTTCTGTCTTTCCCACCATTTTTGGGGCTGTCTGTAACTTCCTCTCAGTTTTGAGTTCTGCTCTCTTTGCATTTAAGCTATGTATCTAATTGGCTTTCCTTTACAGGGCAGATCCACTTGAGCTAGTGGGCCACTTTCTCCCCAGAGCCAAGCCCCTAGCCTTCCAGACCACAATTCCCAGGATGCAGTAAGATCTCTTGGTAATTGTTGATATAGTGGAAAATATTAGGTAGCTGAGGTGGCTAAGAAAGGAGCCAGAGCCAGAAAAGTCCAATTAAGGGCTTTTATTTGAGGAGAACACTGTGATCAGGCAGCTGGGTCTCAAGGGAAGTCAGCCCCAAGGGAAACAGTAGAAGGTCTTTTGAGGTGTGTAGCAGACCGCTGGGGGAGGGCAAGTCACCCTGCTGATCTGCTCCAGGTATCTGATCAGGGAGGGCCAATTCTGTAGAAAGCTCAAGGGAGAGGGAAAGGGGCAGTGAGGATTCGACTGATTTCCAGCAGGATGCCAGCAGCTGTGCTTCAGTTGCTTCTGATACAGGGCATCTCATGGTCAGGTATTTAGCAGGTGACATATACCTTCTTTGTTCCAGCATAGGCGGTGGGTTAGGTCCATGTCCCAGTACGTTCTAACAGAAACTCTGGTCCTTGATTCTGTTCCCAGATTTCATGTTGGGAACTGTTGGTGTGGTGGCAGCTGCAGTTCCCTATGCCCACAGTCCCCCTGATGGGATTTGCTGGTTCAATTCTTTCTCCAGTCCACAGGAACTGTCACTGGTGCCCACAGGGTCTTTCCTTGGCCAGGACACAGTAACATCTGTGCTTACTGCTTATATATTTAGGTGCACAGGTTTGTTTGTCTAGTTTTGTGCGGATGAAGACTAAGAGAAATGGGATCCTTTGTATCCAAAAATTTGAGTGTGCCACGTTCTGGCGCACCTGTTTAATAACTCTAGCCCCAGAAACTGCAGATATTTAGCAAAATGACAGAGTATTAACAACACTAATTATAGGTAATGTTCCAATTAGACAAAATTGTTCATATTAAAAATACACGTGAGAACAAAGGATCCCAGTTGAACAAAAAGAAATGGCATGACTACTTTCATTGGTATGCAGAAGCTTAAAACAGACTTCAAGACTCCAAAATACCTTCAATGAAGGATTTATTGCAAAAAGCAAATAATAAAAAATTGAAGATACAAAAGGTACCTAAAATAACACCTTAGGCCTCTTCATTACACCACCCTAAGTATCCATTATCAAAACCAATGGATCCAGAAATCAATGTCTTAATAGTAATCAGCTAGGACACTGGAGAAGAGATCGTCCTCAATAGCCTAGGCATATTCTCCAGTACCTTCGTAAAGGAGGGCCCCATAGGAGCCCCTCGCAAAACTGATGGGTCCTTTTTTTTTTTTAATAGCAACAATTTTAATTACAGAGATTAGGGATGAAGAGAAAAGTTATAAATTTAAAGACAATAAGAACATGTAAAAAAAATAATCCAGGTTTTTATAGTACTACCTCTGCTCAGCCAAAATATTTAATGTATTTTGACGAATGTAGTGCATATCATTTTGAATTTTACAAACATATAATACATACATACATATGTCCATACAAATACCTAAATATGGAAAATTACTTTTCTAAATATTGAATTGATAGGACAGTTTGGGTGAGACAATGCTAATCTCACTTGCTGGGAAGTTCTGGAATGATTCATATAATCTACTGTCAGCAGTTTTCCAGTCTAACAGACCCAGGAAAATTCTCAAAACTGCAGATTCTCTTTTGGTTTAATATCACTTCTCCACTGTAAGATATCAATAGTGATATGTTATGTTGGTGTCTAACCTAAAGAAACTTTTGCCTTATTCTTTATAAATCAGTTCTAATTTCTTGCCAACAACAAGAGTTTTCTTCAATGTATTAAAGAAAATACTACTGCTTTCTAATCACTAAGATTTAAATTAAACTGAAACATAGCATAGCCCCTTTTCTTGAGATGCAAACATTTAAAAATATATAATTGGCATGACATTTTCCAAATAGAACATACTAAATAAGGTTCATAACATGCAATTTTCAATATATGAAATCTTTCTCCTAAAATGTTAAAATAACTTCTTTGGCAGAGATTAAAGGAGTCCTCAATAATATTTACTAAATGCCAAAAGTTAGGAAATGTGTTTTCCACTACAGTGAATGGACTCAGAATGGACTGACTTATGCGACAGTCCAAACTGGCACTGTAGAATAAATTGAACATGTATTTTGTCTTCAACCAGACAGACCAAAAGACCAGATGCTGATGCCTGATTCTTACAAGAACTTATTATTCAATGTATGAATTTTCTAATCTCAAAGTGTGAAAACTACATTGAAAGGTATTATAAACACCTGAGAGGATGAAAAAATCAAACTACTTTCCTCCACTTTTTTCAATCATTTAGTTTAAATTAACTGGGTATGCTTAGGGAATTTAGCTGAAGATTGTGGTAACAAAAAAATTTTTATGAGCCAAATTGAACTGAAATATTATAATTGTTACTTGAATATAGTCAACATATAAGTTTTTTTTCTTTTTTTTTTTAAATTATTTTATTGTTGTTCACTTACAGTTGTCTGCATTTACCTCCACCCCCAACCCCAGGCAAAACCACCTCCCTCCCTTGCTTCCACCCTCCCCCTTTGTTTTGTCCATGTGTCCTTTATAGCAGTTCCTGAATACCCTTGTCCCCATTATCCCCTTCCCCCTCCCCTCTGGTTACTGCCAGAATGTTCTAAATTTCAATGTCTCTGGTTATAATTTGTTTCTCTGGTTGTATTTTGCTTGCTTACCTCACAAGCGTCTTGGCTGTGGCTGATCTGAGTTCCCCGGTAGCTGATCTG
>PVJI01001036.1:0-205980 GCA_004026765.1 Micronycteris hirsuta
TTTGGGGGTGGTGTGTCCCCAACTCCTTCACCAGGGAGAGAGGCCAGCCTAGGAAGGGGGTTGAGAGAGGCTCTGGGAGCTCCTTCTGCAAGGACAGCGAGGAGTCAGGTCACCCCGTAACAAAGAGTGCAGGCCCTGCAGTTAGCTTCCCTGGGTTCACAGGCCGGCCAGCTCCACCACTGATTCCTGTGTGACCTTGGAGAAATTACTTAACCTCTCTGCCTCAGTTTTCTTATCTATAAAGGAAGAATAGTAATTGTACCTACCTCTTGGCTGTTTGCATGGATTAAGTAAGCATTTAGGCAGGGCCTAGCTCAATGAATGTTAGCTGCTGTTGTTATTTAACAATTCTTCTATTCCAGATACCCATTGACAATATGACCAACGAGATGGAGCAGAGGGTTGAGCCTCATAACGATTACTTTAGTACTCAGTTTCTGTTGAACTTCGCTATCCTGGGAACACACAACATTACAGTAGAATCTTCAGTGAAAGACGCCAATGGCATCGTATGGAAGACCGGTCCCAGAACCACCATATTTGTAAAATCCCTGGAAGACCCTTATTCCCAGCAAATTCGCCTGCAGCAGCAGCAAGCCCAGCAACCATTACAACAGCAGCAGCAACGGAACGCCTACACGCGGTTCTAACCATAGGACGAGAGCACGACGGACTTCACGGGGACCGGTTAAATTGGCAAAAAGACATTGTTTTTTCTCATGGATTAAGATATGAAAGTTATAATGTGGAGTCCATTTACTCACTGGTTTCTGTAATGTAACATTCTGAAACAATGTGTTGTTGTTGTTTTTCCTTAAAAATTTCATTTGAGAAAAACTGAGCTCCTAATCAGAAAGATTTTTTTCCTTTTCTTTTTACCAGGTTCTTTGTCTCGTATTTAACATTTTCATTCTTACATTATTCTTTTACTGTTGCTGAGCCTTTTCTTTTTCTTTTAAGTCACATGTTGGGATCATTGAATTAGTAAAGTTGACTGCTTCTTACCAAAACACACCACTTGCTGCCTGACACAGACCTCTGATTCTGAGCTAAGCCTTGGGAGGTTCTGACCAGTAAGTGCAGTGGTAGAAACTGAGTCCTCCCATCAATGGACTGGAAAGTGTGTCCTGAACCGTCCGTTCTTCCAGGTTATGAGAGCAGGCAGTACAGCACCCCGCAGAATTGAAACACCCAGCTATGTTACTTCGGCTACTTACCTATCTGTTCTGTGCTAAAGCAAACTTAATTTATTGTTTTGGTATTTAATTGACCCAAAGACAGCTTACAATTACATAGAAAGATTAATAATTTGTTTTTTCTAATAATGTGTGTGATGGTGTGAACTTTTTACATTTGTTTCTAAGAGTGTAAAAAATCATTCACATTTAATTTCTTAATGTTTTAAGGTAGGAGGGCAGATCTTTGATTGGTTTAGTTTCTTCTCAGCAAGTTATGTGACACTAGACTTGACTGTCTAGAAAGACCATCTCTTTATGCACAACCTCAGTTAGTTGGAATGCTCAGGGAATAGAAATTTCTGGTTAGCCAGAAATGCCCTTTTTTCTATTTCAGTACTGGTTGAAAACCATGATAAAATCTAAAACCATGATAAAATTATATACTTTCTTGTCTTAACACAGTATACTAGGTATACTTTCACTGTTCTTTCTTGACTGGGGATCATTCAGCTCTTTGGGATCGTGGTCCCCAAACGTCAGGGGTCACAGCCCTGAGATACCGTATGGTGACGTGGGCACCTAGGCTCAGAGCAGCTCCTCAGGTGAAGCAGGCACATTCCTTGGAAGTTTCTTTCTAAAATAAATCTCTCAATTTCTTTGTTCGTGTTTGCCTTTTTCTCTTTAAAGTTGACAATAGCTCAAACAAGGGATGGAGTTTTTAGGAAGTTACCAGCAGCGTGGGGGACGTGTGCAGGGCCCCTCACTCTTTGCCAGTAGAGCTGAGTCAGAAAGAATGGGTTCCACTCTGGGCCCTGATGAATTAGCTCCGTGACCTGCGGCAAGTCACTTCATCTATGTAGACTTGACTTTCTTTGTCTTAAAATGACTGAATTAGATTGGATCACTAGACTCCAGTCCAGAATTTTGTTATGAGATGCCTAAAAGACTAAAGACCAAAAAAAATTTACAAATGGGGGTGAAATATCTCCCCCCCCCCACCCTTAAATGGCTGTTTTCCAAAAGAAATCATAACAATGTTGATTTCAGATTTCTGGTACTATTTCAAGGCAGAATTCTCTAGAAAAGAAGCAAATCTTGGGAAGATAAGCTTTTGATAGCTCTAGTTATAGACTCTTTTATTTGGTATACTGTAGGGCCCCTGGTACAAACCTGGAAAGCAATTGTGAACATAAAAACATCCAAATAGGTCAGACTATGAAAATAACTTCGTTAAAAAAAACGGCTGCTTTATTTCAGTACGTCTGTTAGATCCAGGATTGGGATTCTGATATGCTTGTTACAATACCTACTGCATTTTTTGGCATCAACTATTAAACAGTTATTTGCGGTGCAGGGAAACTTTATAATTTTAACACTAATGAATGAATAGAAAAAGATGAGGAATTAATACAGAAAAGAAAAATACACATACTAATTATGAAGTATGTTCTCTGAATTTAGAAATATGGATAGTAAAGGACCTAGGCCGACTTATTCTAGGAAGACAGGACTTATCTTTCTCAGTGTCTGGTACCTTTGCAGTGGAACTTGGTGGTTAAGAGCACAGGCTCAGAAGCCATATTGGCACAGTTCAAACCCTAACTTGCCTCTGTGACCTCGGACAAGCTGCTTAATCTCTATGCTTCATCTTCCTTATAACTGAAATGGGGAAGCACAGTAGTGCTCCGTGGGGTAGGTGTGAGGATTAAGTGAGTTACTATAGAAGTAATATGTGTAAAGCACTTAGAACGTACCTAGCACACAGTAAGTAGATACATGTGTTTGCTGTCATTATTGTGATCTTCACTGGTTTATCTTTCACAGTGTTAGATCAATTTTTAATCTCAGCACTTATTCATTCAAAATAAAAGTTACCTTTTTCTGCTATTAAACATTTAAACTATCTTCCCTCATATGCAATTTGGATACATAGAGTAATAACAAAATAATTTAATGTTGACTTAAAATGGGAATTCTGCCTATACTGCTGTAAATCCTATTAAAGTATTTAAAGACGAACATAGAAGAAAATTATGAAAAATACTTTCACACAAAGCTACTGATTGCCTTTAAGGGTGATAGCAATATTATATTAATTAGTAAGAAATTAAAGTAGTACTATATGCCAGTTAAAACAGAGATTTGTGATATGACCTTTCTAGCTTAACACAACCGAGGTATCAGGTAATTTGCAACCGGAGGCTCTAAGTCACTTTTTACATTAAGATACAGTTCAAAGAAGAACCAACCAACCAAACAAGATCTTCACATTAGGGTCTCAGAGATGTCAGTTTCACTTCTGTTTATAACATCACTTGCCATGGATCTTTGGACAGGTCACCCGATCTTTCCGTGCCAATAAATGCCAGCAGTGTTGAGAATAGGGTGTACCAACACCTGGTACATGGAGTATATGCAGCACTGTCCAATGGAACTTTCTGTGGTGATGGAAATGTTCTAAGTCTGTGCTATCCTGTACAGCCACTAGTCACACACAGCTATTGAGTATCTAAAGTACAGCTGGTGTGACTGAATCTTTTATTTCCTTTCAATTGAGTTCAAATTGTCTCATATGACTACTTCCTATAGAACTGGACATTGCAAGAGTGAGAAATGAAGAAATGAGACCCACTATTACCTTAGGACCTGAGTGACTCGTAAGTAAGTTTCTGGACAAGGGATTATTGGACATACCAACTGTTTCACATGGAAGATTATGTAGATAACAAGGTTTTGGGGGTTTGTGTGTGTTGCATCTGGTGATACAATACCGTGTTGCTCAGCCAAACACCCAGCCCTGCTCTTTCTGTAATGTGCCCTTGGATTTAGTCTTTATCAGTCACCAACATTAAAAGCGTGATGGACTGTAGTGAGAAGTCAAAAAGTGGAGAATTGGCTTAGATTTCCTACCAATAATAGTACTCCATTTCTTGCCCAAGAGCACAAAGGCCTTCTAACATCATGGGCTATATGTTTTATTGGCTTTGTAGGAGCCTAGTCCATTACCCTTGTCTGAAGTACTCATTCATGAGCAATTTAATTTTTAATTGTAATTGGGATTCAAACAGAGTGAGTCGTGTTATTTTCCTTCAATGACACACCAAGACCTAGAGCCATGGATTTCCACATTCCAATGGAAAATGCAGACTGTTGTAACTTTTTTCAAACCTACTGCGGTTACAAAACACTCTTCAGTCTGTACTTTTCCCTTGCCCTCTGCTTACTTGGTAATCTCTCCCAGAGCCATTCTCTCCTGCACAGCCAAGGGTGTTGTGCAGTTGCCCTCTTTCCTTACTATTTAGGTTTGGTTAGAGATCGAAAGTTGATGAACTGAGTTTGGGAGACTGTCTCCCTTACAGATCACCTCTATTGGTGTACCTTTGGTTTAGTGACACCTAGCTGGAAAACTGAGACTAAAAAGTATTTTTATTGTGGTTTCCAGATTTTTTGTTTTGGTGAATTATGGAGATGATCCAATATTAAATGAATTACAACAATCAGGAAAATGAGCCTCTACCCAGTATCCTCAAAAGTCAGGATGAGTTCAAGAAAAAGAGATTCTATGCAGAGAAGAAATATTCTGACTGCTGGCCAAGATGGAGGCGTAGGTAGACACACTGTGCCTCCTTGCACAACCAAATCAGGAAAAACAATTTAAAAAGCAAAAACAGCCAGAACTGACAGAAAATAGAACTGAGTGGTAGTCCGACAATCAAGGAGTTGAAGACACGTTCACCCAGACCGGTAAGCGGGGCGGAGCCGGGGGGGAGAGCGTGTGGCAAGACGGTGGTTTGTGGAGCGGTACCGGCAACGCTCCAGCTGCCCGGAGAGACCCAAAGCGGGCACGCCTGACCAAAACGCAGCTGGTGCACTCAGCATAACCCGCAGCTGACCGACCCAGACCCAGCGGGGCCAAGGCTGGTGGACCAGATGGTCCCTCATTCGCACGCAGATAAACCAGGAGAAAAAGCTGGGGAGCAGAGCAGACCTCGCAACCCACCAACGCAGGGAAATAAAGCCTCAAAACACTGATTGAAAACACCTGTGGGGGTTGAGGCAGCAGCGGGAACAACTCCCAGCCTCACAGGACAGTTCATTGGAGAGACCCACAGGGACTTGGAACTACGTGGGTAGCGGGAGAAGTGCAGAGAGTGGAGTAAGCGCCATTGTTCTCTCAGGCCCCGCCTCCCCAGGTAGCATCACAACACAATAAGGTGTGTTACCCCACCCTGGTGAACACCCAAGGCTCCGCCCCTTAAAGTAACAGGCAAACCAGGGGGGAAAAATGGCTCAAATGAAAGAACAGATCAAAGCTCCAGAAAAAAACACAACTAAGTGATGAAGAAATAGCCAACCTATCAGATGCACAGTTCAAAACACTGGTAATCAGAATGCTCACAGAATTGGTTGAATTTGGTTGCAAATTAATTGAACAAATGAAGGATACGCTAAAGGAAATGAGGGGAAATATGCAGGGAATCAATAGGGATGGGAAGGAAACTAGGACTCAAATCAACAGAGTGGACCAAAAGGAAGAAAAAAACATTCAACCAGAAAAGAATGAAGAAAGAAGAATTCCAAAAAATGAGAGGCTTAGGAACCTCCAGGACATCTTTAAACGTCCCAACATCCAAGTCATAGGGGTGCCAGAAGGGGAAGAGGAAGACCAAGGGATTGAATACTTATTTGAACAAATAATGAAGGGGAACTTCCCCAAGCTGGTGAAGGAAATAGACTTCTAGGAAGTCCAGGAAGCTCAGAAAGTCCCAAAGAAGTTGGACCCAAAGAGGAACACACCAAAGCACATCATAATTACATTACCGAAGATTAAAAATAAGGGGAGAATCTTAGAAGCAGCAAGAGAAAAAGAGACAGTTACCTACAAAGAATTCCCATAAGACTGTCAGCGGATTTCTCAAAAGAGACCTTTCGGGCAAGAAGGGGCTGGAGAGAAGTATTCCAAGTCATGAAAGGCAAGGACCTACATCCAAGAATACTCCATCCAGCAAAACTTTCACTTAGAATGGAAGGGCAAATAAAGTGCTTCTCAGATAAGGTCATGTTCAAGGAGTTCATCATCACCCAGCCTTTATTATATGAAATGTTAAAGGGATTTATATAAGGCATAGAGGGATATCAACAGGGGAGTGGGAGGAGGAGAGAGGATAAAAAAGTACAGAAAATAAGTAGTATACGTGGTAGGTAGAAAACGGACAGGGGGAGGTTGAGAATAGTATAGGAAATGTAGAAGCCAAAGAACTTATGTGTATGACCCATGGAAAAAAACTGAAGGGCGGGGAGTGGGGGAGGGGGCAGAGGGGAATAAAGGGGAGGGGGAATGGGGCAATTGTAATAGCATAATCAATAAAATATATTTTTAAAAGGAATATTCTGTAGTTCACCTTTTGGCTTTCCTGGGAGATTTTATTTGTGGATTTTGGTGAAGCTTATTCATGGCTACGAATCAAAAATACTTAAAATAGAGGACTAGGACAAATAAAGCAGGACTGAATTAGACTGAGGAATTAGGAGAAGATACTAATGTCTAGTCTGTTTCCCAACACCATGGAAGGGGAAACTAGGCTGTGTTGCCCCTAGAGTTCATGCCACCGTTGGAGAGAGGGAGCCGAATGGTGCTTCTTATCTTTGCGTGCCCTCTCACCTTGAGGAGGTGAGCAAAGAGATGGTGAATTGTTAATGTGTGTATCCCCCTCCTTGCTCTCCCTTCCCCACCGCCACCCACCAGCACGGGCAGACAGCAAGTGATCAGGAGGGTCAGCTCCGGAAGTTCTCCCCACCTGCCAGGACATGTAGGTATAAAATCTATAGCAATGCAAGTAGGGGACAAGGCCTTTCCTGGGGTACACCGTCACATGCCGGGCCCTGAGCTGGCTGCAGAAGTGCACATGGAAACCGACAGGGAGAGCCCTCAACTTGATAGGGGACTCAAAAGTTGGAAAAGTTTAGCTCAAGGTAAAAAGTCACAAGCCTAGCAAGTAATGTATATGTTAAAGCTTTTGTTTCAGAAACTACAGATAAGGCCTGTCCTGGCTCCTGGGAAAACAGCCGACCTCCTGGGGCACTGCTAAAGATTACCGCCTGGGGATAAATTGGAGGCATCCGGGCCTTTGTGTTCCAGGGGGAAACAGATGACCACCGCCTGTGGGAACAGGTAACTGCCCAGGACAGGAATGTTGCAGCGTGTCTCCCTGAATTTCAAAGCCCTCTCTGCACCTTGTTTATTCCCTGGTATAAAAATGTTGGCCTGGAAAGAAAAGACAAGATGGTCTGTTAGGGTATGAACCCACCATCTTCTCAGATTGCCAGCCATCTGAATAAAACGCCATAAAGATTCAATTGCTGTCATTGCTTATTGGGTTTGGTAGTGACAGGCAGCCCGAGCACCAGTTTCTTTTCCAGTTATAGATTGACAGAAAAAGATCTATTTTCATTAAAGATTTTATTTATCTTTAGAGAGAGTGGAGGGGAAAAAGAGAGAGAGAGAAACATCGATGTGTGAGAGAAACTTTGATGGGTTGCCTCTCGACTTGCAACCCAGGCATGTGCCCTGACTGGGAATTGAACTGGCGACCTTTTGGTTGGCAGGCCAGTGCTCAGTCACACTGAGCCACACCAGCCACGGCAAGACCTCTATTTTCAGAGGATGCAAAGAGGGCTTTATGAAACCTCTGTGTTGACAGAGCACAAAAGATGCCATTTCTGAAACCCTGTTAGTCTCGCCCCTTAAATGTAGCAGTCAGAAGGGGCTCCTAGGCAATGAGAAGACTGGCCCTCATGTGGCATTTTCTCCTTTTGCAGCACTGGGAATGCAGGTGTTCCTCCTGCTCAGAAACCCTCTCCTTGACAAAATCAGAAACAACTGAGTACCTACTACTTGGAAGCCAGAGAGGACAGAAGAGCATGTAGGAAGAAGGTACACCCCTAAAGTGTAAAGTCAATATTTAGCCTCAAGGAGGTAGGAGCTTACACTCAACAAGAAGTACACATAGCCTCACGTTGCAGAAGCTACTGCTGCTTCTGGCCGTGCTGTTGGATGACATGAACCCCTCAATGTCACATGTCAAGTTATCAGGGCATTAGAGAGAAGTGACTAATCACAGAATCACTTAAGCGACATCAGATCTATCCCACTTAGTGTTACAGGGCCCCCGGGATGCTCAGAAAGCATACTAGCTGTGGCTAGAGTTGTCTCAGAGTGAGCGCATCTGGAACCTCCTTGAGGACCCTTGACACCGGAGAGGGACGGTGAGTCAGTCCTAAGCACTCCTGCCCCTCCCCCTGCCCCACGTGGCTGACCGAGAGTAGCTGATGGGAAGCATTTTTCCTTCATCCTGAGCACTGAAGGTAACTCCGCTGAGATCACAGGGCACTATAGCTCAGTCAGCAACATTCGTCTGAGCAGGAATTTGTGAACTCAAGCAGATATTTCCCAGATCCATGCCAAAGGCCCGGCCAACAAGGACACAAACAATTCTCAGAACAGGTGACCTTTTATTCAATAAATGTTTCTCAGATATGTGCAGGGTAGCGGGAAGTGGGAACACAAAGATGGACAGGTTCACAGCTGTGCCGCTCCTTGTTTTTGCACAGACCGTGGGAGGGAAGGCTTTGGTTATGCTGGGTGGGCCGGAGCTTCCTCCGTGGTTGATCATTTCCCCCTGGGAAAGGGGAAAGACACGAGCTTGCACAGGTCTGTCCAGGTCCGAGTCCCCGCCTGGACAGACCTGTGTGGCCCTTCAGAAAAGCTCTCAACCTGAGCGGCTGCCCCTCTCGTCATCTAACCATCTGCACAGCTCACGAAGTTTTTTCTTATTCCCAACCTACCCCTTCACAGCAAACCTAATTAACCGGCGGCTTCAGTTCTCTGTGTTTGAGGGAGATGGCCCCCTCCCCAAACTTGGCCGCAGGGAAATAGTGCTGATCAGAGTGCATTCTCCCCTGACCCCAACTACCCCCCTCTGTCCCCCCCAGACCCTGGCAGAAACTCACTCGCCCTGACTCCTCCAACCAGACCTGATGCCTTGTACCGGTCCCTTTGTGACCAGCACCGCATCCAGTCCTGTGTGCGAGGTGCTGCCCAACCCTTGGGCTGGCATACGCGTGGACAGAAGGAGCTGAAGGTACCCTGGCCTAGGTGGTGGGAACCAGCAGCTCCCTCCAGCACCCCACGCTCTACACCAGCCCCCTGGCTGTTGAGTCTTGGTTTCCTCTCTTACCATTTTTGTGAGCCTTGGCTTCTTCATCTGTGAAATGGGGCTGATAACTGCCCTGTTGTGGAAATGAAATGTAATAACACGTGCCCAAAGCCTGCTCCTTGGCAGGGGCCCACCAAATTTTGGTTGCCTCCTGCCTGGCCCAGAGAACAGCAGGGAAAGAAACTTCAGCCTCTTGAAGCAATTCTGCAGTAGATCATCTCTGCCTTAAAGGAAAGTGATGTTCCGGGTCATTTTAGAACCTTAAGGGGACTGAAATTTCTTGGCTCGAGAGGAGTTTATTCTCTCCTCTTGGGAGGGAGGCATTTATGTCCACCCAGCTTTCTTGTCAGCACAAACCCTGAGCCCTGGGGCGAGGCGGTAAAAAAGGAAGTGTCACCAACTCAACGAGCCACCCCAGGCTTCTCTGTCATTCTTTCTGAGTTATTTAGTAACTGAAAAATAAATGGGCTTGTGTCCAACGTTAGCTCTTGCCATTGAATCTATTGGGCACAAGCCCCAGGATTCAATGGGCACTTTCTACCTGACTGATCAGAATTATTTCCCTCCTGAAAGGTTTTGGAGAATTAGCCATCTCCCCCGAAAAGAACATGAGACAAAATTGCAGGAAGAAATTTAGGTTCCTCAGGAAGGACTTTGTGAACTGCGAAAATAATGCAATCCTAAGGGAAGGTGGCATTTGGACTGTGTGAGCTGTTCTGTCCAACCTCACGGATGCCTTTGCCAACAGCCTCTCTGGAGGCAGAGGGGTGAGCTCTGCGCTCTTGCCCCACATCACCAGGACCTCATGTGGGGCAGACTCCCCAGCTGAGGGCTCAGCCTGGGCGAGGAGATGTAGTCCTACCGCCCACCCAACGCATGCCCTCCAGACAGAGGGCTCTGCAGTGCAGCTGCAGATATAAATAACCCCCTCGTGACTCTTTCTGTCCTTAGAGTAAATGCCTCTGGCCACTGCCCAGAATGGGGTGGAGGGACGGGAAAAGTAGGAGGGAGGACCCTAGGAGGGACGGCCCCGGGCTTGACAGCGGAGGACAGAGGGAGAGTGAAGAGGCTGTTTTCTCTCACCTCCCAAGTGTGGGTCTGTGTGTTTGTATGAGATAGGTGTCTAGGCAGGGAGAGGAGCTGTCCTACTTTTGAGGAAGGGGGCTGTTCAGCACGGTTTCTTCCCTTCTGTTCCCGTCATCCTAGTTCACAACCTCATTGTATCTTCCTGGACTGTCACTTTCACTTCCTGTTTTCCTTGCTTGCTGGTCGCTGTCTCTGAGTAATCCGTACTTCCCCCTGCTTCCCAATTCCCTCACCTCGTCCAGTGGGCACCCTAGTTCCCTTCGGTTCCCAGTACATCCTGAATTCTTCAATCTTTCTTTTTTTTTCTTTTTTTCCCCACCCCCTTTTCCCCGATGGGTGTAGAATCTCTTGATTCACTTTGAAGGGCAGAGGCACAGCCCCCAAAGGCAAGATCTGCTTGCTGTCGGCACCTTTGTTTAAACTGCTGCTGCCCCTTGGATTTAGGTGCCTGGTTCGGTACCTCTTTCAAGACCCTCCATAATGCCACTCCTCCCCAGCACCAACCCCTGCTTCACATCCCCACCACGGGGCAGCCCTGAGCGATTCGCCCGCTGACCCAATGTTCGCCTTGGAGGCAAGAGGGGTAAAGCAAGCTTTCTACGAGCTCTGAGCTCCGAGCAGTGGGAAGACGGGCACACAGCCCACGGGCATCACAGAGTCCCAGTGGTGGTCAAAAGTGCTGCTCAGGCTCTGATCTGAGGTCTGAGACTAGAGGAAGTGGGCCAGTGCCCAGCGCTCACAAGAATGTAAAAATAAGGACCATTCATCCGTCTCCTTCCTTAGAATCACCTCCACTCTGCCCCAGCGGCAGCCTTCTCCCGGTCAGAATTTAGGATATGTTGTTGCTTTGAGTGATTTGCGTTTCACTCACCTGCAGGCTCTTCCCTGTCCATCCTTCCTCCCTCCTTCCCTTTTTCCCTCTCTGCCTTTCTTTTTCACGGACTGATTGTACCTGTTATCGGTAAGGCCCTGCCACAGGTCAAGTCCCTGCTGTCAGGAGGCTTTGGTCAGTGACTGTCCATATGTAAGGGTGACCAGTGTTTGCCCACAGTGCCAAGAGCACGCAGAGGTATCAAAGTCGCAGAGATGAGTCCTGAGAAGTGCACCATGTTATTATTCCCATTGACTGAGGGGGTTTGTAAAGTGCTACCCGAGCCCCCTGTGGGAAGTAGGGTGGGCCACGAAAGATACCAAGGAAAAGCAAGGCAAGGGGAGGAAGCCAGAGGTGGCCGCTCCCATCCAGCCTGACTCCAGAGCCAGCCGTAAGGCAGACTCATTCAGCTCACATCCAGTGCTTTCACTCCCGGGGGGTCATCTGTTAAATCTAACAGAAATGTGCCGGCCGGCTCACGTTTCCCCTCGCATCCCCATCCCTCACCTGCTGTCAGCGACAGCTTCTGCTCCACAAGTTTTAGACCCCAGGGCCTCCCTCTGGGCGGCAGGACCTGTGACGGGCAAGCTGGGGAGTCATCTGGGACCATATTTACTGCTATGTGGACAATATAAGAAAACGGCCCAGCTAAGTTCCCTGGGCTCCTTTGTGCCCTTATCATGCAGTGAAATATTCATCTCTGTGCTTTTGTTTTGGGCATTCCCCAACACATGATCTTTTCCCTAATCAGAGGTTTCCACAGCGCCCCGAGAAGCGGAGGGTTAAAGCAATAGTGCAAAGACAAAACAATGCAGAAAAAAAAGCTCAGTCTTTTCAACATCCAAGATAAGATATTCAGGATAAAAAGGAACAGTTTTGGCTATAAAAATAGAACAGAGAAAGAACAGTGGGATCACCATGGCCCCTTTAGACATGTTGACGTTTTCATTTTTCCCTGAACCCCAGAGCATCTCATACCTCCAGGCCTTTGTACGCCCTTGACCTTCAGCATGCAGTGCTGTCCTCCCCATAGCTCTGCATAGCAGGCTTAGTCCATCGCTAAAGATTTGCCCCAGTTAAAGTCCTCCTCACCAGAAGCTTTCCTGAAAGCCCCCAGAGCCGGGTGCTACCTTAACCTTCTGGTCTGCTCTCTATTAAAGCACTCAGCTTCTTAGAACTCCTTGCTTCCATATGTGTCTCCTCTTTCATCCAGGATGTGAACAGCCACAGGGGGCATTCGGAGTTCATCTTTGTGCATAGTAGGCAGTCAATCAAGTTTAATTACTTAATGCAGAATTCCGTTTCAAGTGACTTAGCCTTACACCATCCTAGAAGCTTAGTCACTGAGCACTGGTTATAAACTCAAGAGCTATTGCTCAACCAGTGCTGAGAATTTCTTTCTTTTTTTTTTTTTTAAGATTTTATTTATTTATTTTCAGAGAGAGGGGAAGGGAAGAAGAAAGAGAGGAAAACATTAATGCATGATGGCCTCTCACGCGCCCCCTACTGGGGACCTGGCCTACAATGCAGGCGTGTGCCCTGACTGGGAATTGAACCAGCGATGACACTCTGCTTCACAGTCTGGCACTCAATTCACTGAGCCACACCAGCCAGGACCAGTGCTGGGAATTTCTGGTTTTTGGTCCTGAACTTGATAGCTCAGCTGCTTAGATGACTGTGAGCAGTACTGCCAGGGGGCCAGCACTCCCTGCCGTGGGCTGGGGCAGCCTAACAACACAGCAGACATGGCTGTAGGGATCCACTCCCCGACAGTGGTGCAGCCAGACCCTGCAACCTCCTGGGAGGAGTCAGGTCTGGGCTTGGCTCCTTTGTGACCAAGGTGAAGCTTTGTCATTCGTCTCTGGGCTGCGGTTTTCCACATCTGTCATGTGGTTGTGGGTCCTAATTAGAAAGCTGTTAGAGATTCCTGAAAGGACTGTTGTTGCACAGCTGCACAAAGGGCGTGATGTCACCGTGGTGTAAGAGCACAGCAAACAGTGTGAACTCCGAATAATAAGGGCACTTATTCCCAGAAGCACATTGATTTAAACCACAAAAGCTCCTTGGAACAGGGCTCGAGAATTGTAAAAGCCTAAGCAATCAACAGCCCCTGTGGGAGGGGAGCCCATGCCAGGCCACTGCCGGAGGGCTCATTTCTTCCCTGTTGGCAGGCCAGTCCTGTCCCGCGGGTATTCTCCCGTTGGTGAAATTTCCCCGCTGTAATGACTCCAGCCTGTTTGCCGGGTTCTGGGAAGAAGACACCACTCCTTCTAGCTCCTTGCATAAGAAGCAAAGAATTGGCCTCAGCACAGCTCAGTTCACTTTTTATTCTCTGTATGATGAAGACAGGCCTCCAGATAATAGAAACTTCATCACCACTTTCGCTTCTAAAATCTGCAGAGCCAAGATAGCATCTGGGTCCCATCTTGACCTGGCCGTTACTACCTCTGCTCAGGAACTTCGGAAAGCCACCAGATGCAATGTGTCCATGGAAAATAAAGCCACCTTACCAAACAGGTCATCCTGGAGTGGGAAAAGATGTTTGAGCCCAGCCCTGACAGCAGAAAGGGCAGGATCTGCAAAGAAAAAGAATGTGGCTCTGATTGCATAAACATTTCAAACTTCCCAATGACAAAAAGCACCACAAACCAAACTGTAAGAACTACACGATGAAAAGAACATTATGCTAAGAATTATGTTCATGGAAATAAGTCAGAGCAAGGCAAATGCTGTATGATCTCACTCACTCGTATGTGTGTAATATAAGGAAAACAGTGGATATAGAGAATAGATCTGGGGTTGCCAGAAGTGGGAGAAACTGGTGGAGGGGGTCAAAAGGTACAAACTTCTGGTTCCATTGGGTTGACCAAAAAGTCCAGTTAGTCTTTTCTATAAAATAAAAGATACGTTTTTCATTTTCACCAATAACTTTAATGATTTGGATATTTTGAGTATGCCACTTATCTCCTGCATGGTATAATGTTGATTGTTCTCAATTAATGTCTTGATCTGATTGCTATCAACTTCAACTGGTCCACCTGACTGTGTAGCATCATCCAGAGAGACATCTCCAGCATGAAACTTTGCAAACCACTTTTGACACATTTGATCAGTGACAGCATCTTTGCCATACACGGCTCAAATCTTTTCTTGCATTTCAGTTGCGTTTTTATCCTTCTTGAAATAATAAAGCCTAATATGCTGAAAATGTTGCGTGTGTTCTTCCATCTTCAATATTAAAATGGCTACACAAAAATTCACCAATTTTGATGGTTTTTTTTTTAATGCATGCTGATATGACAGCTGTCCCAATTTCATCTAGCAAAATTGTTTCGAATGAAGTTAAAGACAATTAAGTGCTACTAGAGCCATCTTATGGAAAAAAAAAACAACAAATAAACTTTTTGGCCAACCCAGTAAAAGAAATAAGTCCTAGTAGTTTGATGTACAGTGTAGCGACCGTAGTTGACAGTACTGTATTATATATTTGAATGTTGCAAACAGAGTAGACCTTAAAAGTTCTCATTGCAAGAGAAAAAGTGTTTGTACCAGTGATGGATGTTAACTAGACTTTGTGCTGATCATTTAGCAACATATACAAATACCAAATTGTGTTGTATACCCGAAAGTAATATTCTATGTCGGTTATATCTCAATTTATAAATTGAGTAGATGCATTTGTAACCAGTACTACCCTCCATATATAAAAGCTTTTAAGAGACCTTAAGAAAACTACCAGCAACCCAACAGAAAAATGGGTTGAGGATACAGAAAACCCATAAAAGAAAAACTAGGAATGGCTAATGAACAGCTTTTTAAAATATAATAATGAAATAAATGTAAGGAAAGAAATGCAAATTTAAATAATGAGATTTAAATTTTTACCTTTTAGATTGGCAAAGATTTTTATTTTTAGCGGTGAGTGCTGACTTCACATTTCGAATTGACTAATAAAGCTAACAGTAACTCTATTCTGTGACACTGAAATTCCTTCCCTGATTTCTCCTAAAGAAACCGAATGTTTATAACATCCCTGTTTGTAATAGTAAACATTGGAAAGAACCCAAATATCCATCAATAGACAAATAAACATGTAAAGTGTAATATAGTCATGGAAGAGAACACTATACAGCATTAACAAATGACTATAGCTACATGCAGCAACGTGGATTAGCATAAAGCTGAGTGTATCAAACTAGACAGATTCCATTTATATAATTTTTATGACGTTTTATGATCTTTGGAGTCAGACTATCAGCTCCCTTTGGAGGGAGGGCCGCGGAGGGCTGCCGGAGCGCCGATAGTGTTCTGTGCCCTGACCCAGGGGTGTGTTCGCTCTGAGAAAACCCGTCATGCTGAACACTTAGGATAAATGCACATTTTTGCATATGGGATATAATTGATTGATACATTTGTTTTCAAAGCAAGTCATAAAAGAGCATACACATAAAGTACAATTTTATTTATATAAAAAAAAACATGTGGAGCTAAGCCACGTACGTTAAAGGATACAAGCATATGTGGTAAAAGTAAAGAAAAGCAAGGGACTAGCGAGACTCAATTCTGGCAGCTGGATTCTTCTGCAGAAGAGGGCAGGGATGGGATTGCACAGCAGGGCTTCTGGGTAATTGTGACATTAAACCAGGCGGTAGAGTCACAGGTGTTTTATTAGTCTTTAGGCCCTTCATATGCTAGAAATATTGTTTGCATATTTCATATTTAATAGAAACAAATTTTTTAAACACTGCTGACTGATCCCCCCCACCCCAGTCAAAAATTCACATATAACTTTTGACTTCCCAGAAACTTAACTACAGCTGTCTCTAGGGATCTACAGGGGACTGGTTCAAGGAGCCCCTGTGGATTTCCAATGGGGGTCCAAAAACACTGTTGGCCTATCCACAGCTGGTTGAATCCACAGATGCAAAATCTGGGGAAACAGAAAGAAATTCACATATAAGTGGACGCATGTAGTCCAAGCCCATATTGTTCAAGGGTCAACTGCACTTTTATGTTAGGAGCATAAGTAAGGGTCTGGAGCGTCTGTCAAAATATTAATAAGGTGACTCCTTTTTATATTTTATTTATTTTTAGAGAGAGGGGAAGGGAGGGAGAAAGAGATGGAAAGAAGCATCAATGTGTGGTTATCTCTCGCCTGCCCCCTACTGGGAACCTGGCCCGCAACCCAGGCATGCGCCCTGACTGGGAGTCGGACTTGATGACCCTTGGGTTTGCAGGCTGGCACTCAATCCACTGAGCCACACCAGCCAGGGCTAAGGTGACTCTTTCTAAATTGTAATTACTTAAGATAATCAAAAGGTTTGTTTTAATTTTTTAATGGTCCTGCAGTAGGAAAAAATAGTTCACCTCAGCTTCTAATTTTCCAAGATATGTTACAGGCATAGAAAAAGAATTTAAGAATATATTTCCTTATCACTGAAATCTTGACACATGAATGGAAGCCCTGCAAAGTGCAAGGTCGTTTACATTGTAAACAGTATTTGCTATGACAAATACAGGTTTACAAAAAAAAATTATAAGCTCTCTGGGTTCATTTCCTTCCCTACTCCATCCAACTACTTTCTGAGATTATTCTGGCAGGAAAGGTGCCGTAATGTCCAGGATCTTCAGCTGCATCCACATTCACATATCCGTCAACATTCCACAGCTGTTTACCAGGGCAAGACCCCTGATGGGGCAGGAAGGGGGTGCTCTGGCTGAGGCACGCCTGCTGGGGGCGCAGGGGTGTTTCACACGCCCTGCATGCTCTGAGCCTCAGGGACTGCCAGTCTTGACTTTGCACCTTTCTCCATGCCACCAAAACCATTGTTACCCATTCCTTACGGATGTTTTTACATGGCCAGTGCAGTAAACTTCCTAGCCTCCAGATAGGAGGCTGCTCCCCCATCAACGGTCACCACAGGACTCTGTGAGTGTTTCGTCAGGGTCAAACCATCGCCCTGTCCCCCACGCTCACTCACCATCTCCTGTTCAGGTTTCTTTTTTTTTTTTTTTTTTTTTTAAGAAGGGAGGGAGAAAGAGAAGGAGAAATAGCAATGTATGGTTGCCTCTCACATGGCCCTCACTGGGGACCTGGCCCGCAACCCAGGCATGTGCCCTGACTGGGAATTGAACCAGGACCCTTTGGTTCCCAGCCCATGCTCAATCCACTGAGCTACACCAGCCGGGCTCCTGTTCAGGTTTCTAACCTCAGGTCATTCTCAGCCCTCCCAGAGCCTCTCTGTTCTCTGTGCCCGACACACTGGTTCTGCCGCTCGGCAGCTCAGCACCTCAGCCAGGGCCCTGGAGTGAGTCTGCCCGAGGCTGTGTCCACGACCGGCAGGCCCTGCGATTGCCCTCTACACACTTCCCTAACTGCGTCTTAAAACACAAAAACTCACTGTGTCCACTGTGGGGTCCCAGAAAAGGCACAGACCTGGGGCTCGGGACACGAGGCGGTGTGGAAGGCTGAGGGTAGAGAAAGGCCATATGCTAGATGCCCAGTCTTGGGAGTTAGTTGCTTTATTCTTCTTTGAAATAAATTATTCTTCCTCTTGCGTGGTTCAAGTTCTTTCTGTTTTTTCCTGCTTATACTCTGCTGTTTGTCTCATGTCATGTCTCATGGCAACGGGGTCCTTTTTAAAATTTAGGATTTCTAATTCTATGTGAAGAAAATTCAGCTCTTGGACAGAGTCCCAACAGAGGCTGAATCACCATCCTCGGCCTCGGCCTGCAGGGATGGGCCGGTGGCAGACGGCAGATCCTGCTGAGGGCAGGATCAAGCAAAGCCAGAGGGTTGAATGGAGATGAGCAAGGGCCAGCTACCCAAATTGGGGACACCCCCTAAGGTTGCTTCCTGGCCTGAGATACCACAATTTTTTCATCTTTCTCTGTTTACTTCATTGATCCAGAGAGACTAGCCAAAGCTGAGAGAGGCCAGCTGGCTCCGCCAAGGTCGCATTGAGCAAAGACTGGCTGGGATTAATAGCTCTGGCCTTTGAGCTATTATCACAGAGCTGGAAGAGACCTTGAAATTTCAAACCATGCATGCAGCGTTTGATGGGCCAACAGCATACCATATATGTTCCTTTTTAAAATATTCCTGATAATTTCCAACTCAAAGAGTTTGTAGTTTTGTCTTAGTTTTCGTTTTAATTCATTTTAAAAAATATTTCTTTGCCATCTACTGTAGACAACGCTCAGTGCCCATTAAGTTCTTTCGGAGGATGTTTATTCTTTAATGACTTTCCTATTTGGAAATCAGGAGTGGGAGGCTGTGGGCAGGACATCCCAGCACTTGACAGTCTGAGTTAAACGTCCAGGCTGCCTGCTAGACATAGTCTTGTGATTAGAATGAAGAGTAGGAAATAGTGTGCAAGTAAATCAGGCGGGGTCGTAGAGGAGTAGCTTGAGACAGAACAGCCAATAGCACAACGGTAAGGTGAGCAGAAACAGGCTCAGATCTTCCCACGAACACGTGGAGGATATTTGAACAAATGAAGGCAGTGTAGTGAGCAGAGAGGAGGAAAACTGTCGAGATAGGAGGGCTGGGTGTGAGCATGAAGCACAGAAAGGAAGCAGGAAGCTGCGTCGGCAGGGTCCACCCAATCCCATGTGCATTAGTCAGAGTTATAGAGTATGGAGGCATACCATTCTGAGTGTCATGGAAGAAAGAACGTATTGTAAGAATTAGATCTTACACAATTGTGGGAGGAGCGGGAGGAGTAAAGATCCGAATGTCTGAAAGGAGGTGCTGAAGGCCCATAGAAGCGTCACTGGCCAACCCCGGTGCAGGCGAACAAAGTGGAGCTTGCAGAAAGCAAGGCAGGTCTGGTGCTGGCATGGGGCTCATTCATACAGCATCTACAGAAGGATGCTGGTTCTTGTAGATACTGCCTGTGTGAGAGTGTAGCAAATCATCTGATAGCGGGCGTGGAGTCACCGCTGGTCGACAGGGCCAACAGCAAGGAGCAGGGGAGGCTCAGAACACGTGGGGGCCAGACTACATCTTTGTGTCTCCCCACCACCAGCTCCAGCCAAGAGTGGCCATCAGAGCAGGACGGCTGCTGCTGCACTGCTGCCTCCCACATCTGATGCAACTTCAGTTTTGGCCAACTCTATCCAGAGTCATACAGAGAAGGGGGTACTAGCAGGGAAGTGCAGTTCTCAGGACAACCGAGGTGACTAAACAACCCAACACTCTGATCAAGTAAACATGAGAACACACTCGGTTCTTAAACACACAGAGTCCCAAATTCTTGAAGTTTCAAAAAAATACATGGTAGCTCTGGCTGGGTGGCTCAGTTGGTCGGAGCGTTGTCCTGTATACCAAAGGTTGCAAGTTTGATCCCTAGTCAGGGCACATATCTAGGTTGTGGGTTCAATTCCCGGTTGGGGCATGTACAGAAGGCAGCTGATTGATGTTTCTCTCTCTCCTCCTCCTCCTCCCTCCTCTCTTTCTAAAATCAATAAACATGTATTTAGGTAAGATTTAAAAAAACATATATGGTAAAGAGGAAAGCTTGTCATCAGAGTGTTTCTGTTTATCAAGACTCTGGGTTGCAAGTAACAGAAATCCTAACACAAACTGACTTAAGTAAAAAAGAAGCTATTGCAAAAGAGTCTTAGGGTAGCCCAAAGAGTCCAAAGACTAGTTTCTGGATAACGCCAGGACAGGCCAGTGGAACTTGACACCGTAAAAACTTACTCTTTCCTTGTTTGCTTCTCTGTTTCTCATAGCCTCATCTATGGACGGTGGCCTCACCCTCCCAGCGTTCCATGTGGCAGCTCTGATGTCACAGTTCTATAGCACCTTGACCAGAAAGAATACATAGCTTTAACCCATCGACTTTATTTAGAAAAATTCCTGTTGTTTTTTTTTAATTGATCCTTGAATGAATCCTCAGACCAGTTGCTAAGGTGAGGGAAGTAGGATGTCATTATGGTTAAGCCAGGGTCACGTGTCCACCCCTGTGGCCCCAGAGGTACAGGTCAGTGTTCTTTGATCAGCGGCCTAGAACCACATGGAAAAAGAAAAGAGCGGTTCCTTCAAGGAAGGAAGTTCTGTTCCCAAAAGAGGGGAAAGATATGCTAGGCAGACACAAGTAACAGCTGTCTACCTTGGTGTCTCAGGGACTGAATGGAATATTCCTCAAATTCACTCTTCTCGGTCTTCTCCATTTTCTTTAATGCTATGGCCGCTGAGCAAGTTTCTGATGACACTCAATTGGTATTCCAAAGAGAACTGTTACATGGACGGAAATACTGTGTAAAGGCGATAATCATCTTAGAGATATAGATTAAGCAACTTGCTCAAGGCCACATAATTATTTTAAAAAGGGGGCGAGGACGCTAACAGGGTGTCCCCAGGGAATACACGAACAGTCTGGCTTATAGATCACCGTGTGGAGATTCGGGTTTGGGCTCTGAATCCTTTTCCAGGGCCTGAGCAGATTATTTTTCTGAACCTGAAAGAACACAGTGTTGACTCAGAAGCCACAGTCATACCTTGGTACTCGTCAGCTTCAGAACTCGTCAACATATTTTGACGAGAAAAAAAATGTTTCAGCACTTGACGCTTGCTCAGAACACGTTGATTTTTCCACTTGTCATGAGTTCCAGAACAAATTAATGTCGAGTACCAAGGTACCACTGTACTTGGAATCTGACTTCAGCCTGTAGGGAGGTGGTGATGGTTCATGGTGTGTGTGTGTGTGTGTTCTGCAAGGTAAGAGAAATGTCATTGAAGTAGTAATATAGATCTTTTCTAGGGGAAAGAAAGGGACCTGAGCTTAGGGTTTTGGGTGCTCTGAAAAAGGTAGGCAATTTATTGTTCTTTAGGTTTGACCCTTGGTTATCCACTCTAAACAGAGTCTAAGACTTCCTTTTAGTCAACTGTATAATTTGTCTCATCAGTGGTTTCCACTGTGCACCTGTGGAAATGACCTTTGGCGCTTGAAAAAATGTTCCCAGATACCAGGTCCCACCCTCAAGCCCTCCCTCTCCCCCACCTCTTATCTCCCCGCCCTGCCCCTGATGTCAAGCTTCATGGATGATTCCAGTGCACAGAGAAGATGGAAAATAATTCCTCGTGTGGCATGGTGCTCTCCATCATTCAGAGATTTTGTGTGCTTTATCCCGCCTGATGCCCCACGGGAGGAAGGCCAGGCTGGGGGACTAAGAAAATGACAGTTAAATGGTGTTTTGAAGGTCAAAAACTTGTAAGTGGTATAACTGTGTGGACTGGAACCTGGTTCTTTGTTTCTCATCCATCAAAAAAAGCACCTAGGGCTTGGTCTTGCTCACTGTGGAGGAGTGACAGGTAAAAGAGGTCTGACTAATAATAATAGGGCCACTTCTATATGTCATGGATCGAAGCAATACTCTCGAGTAGTACCCAGAAATGAGCACCGGTCATGGGCAGAACCCACACTAGAATATACCACCCATGTATTCTCTCCTTGCCTAATGAAGGTGCCCGTTTTCCCTGCCCTGGCATTTACTGCTGTGTGACCTTTGGCACACTGCTTGACCTCACTGTTTCTTGGCTTGTCATCTGTACCATGAGAGTTCTGGGCTTGGGTTCCTTTTATTCTTTGCTGGATTGTTGTATCTGTTCAATGAAGAGCACTTGGTCGTGATGTGATTGCAACAGAGCTGAAAAGAGCCCTCTGTTTTCTTCATGCCTGTCAATGCCTCATCCTCGTCCATGGGGCAAAGCCTTTTCTGTTGCAATCTGGTGTTTTAAAAAAGCTTAAAAAGTGATACTCCCTGGAAAGGGTGCATTATGACTCAGACTCATTCAAGTAAAACATAAAATGATTGACAGGAAGGGATGAGGAAGTGTACAGAACAGAAAGCAGGGTGACCGTGCTGAAGAGTGCCCTCAGGGACTGGCATTGATCAAAGAGAGGAGTGCCAGCAGCAAATGTGGTTGGTTTATTCTAGTTCCACCTGAGGAAGGTAGGTCCTGCATAGGTGACTGGATGAAAATTTGCATCCTGATCCCTTCTGCCCTAGCCCTTCTGGAAGGCTTTAAGAACCTTTCCTCCAGACTTTTCACTGCTCTGAGTCAAGTAAGCATGAAATAGGCACTAGAGTCCTGAGTGAATGAAACATTTATGCGGGCCCTTGCCAAACCTAGCTACCAGAGCTGGAAGGAGGGACCCAGAAGCTAAGAAGTGAATACAAAGAGAGACACAAATCCATAAGAACAGTGTCAAGAAGGTTAAAGCGCCTACAAAGAGGGGCCTTGCCAGCCATGACAAGGGCAATAAGAAGGCCCATTGGGTCATGTTCAGAGCAAGGAGACGGGCTAGTCCCACAGCCTAGTCAGTGTTCATAAATGACAAAGAGACAGAGGAGACATTCAGCTCCAAATTGCTTGCTTTCTTTTCACTATGGAAGTAATGGGCGAGTCTCCGAATCCCCAGGCTGAGCTAGGGGCCTGGCACGTAGTAGGAGTACAAGAAAAGTTTCTTCAGTGAATGCAGAATGAATGGGAGGAGAAGGAAGAGGAGAATGCCTTTCAAGCTGAACAGAGAACCCAGGATGGTCAAAAAGGTCCTGAAAGGAGAGTCTGTGCTGTTGATTCAGTTCAAATCGGGAGCAACAGCTCATTGTCGTAATGAGTTCCTGAAGAAAGAGAGTGAGATGGAGAGTGTGGGCAGGAAGTGTGCTGAGCACGCCCTTGGGATCCACACCTGTGGTCAAGCGAAGGGAGTAGAAGTGGGCAGAGGGATGCACTGATTGTGATGCAGGTGCAACAAAAGTCTGTAGCCAGTCCCAGGGGATGGTCCTTCAGAGCTGGCTCACTTTGAGGTGGCTGCGTCTTCATCAGCCAGTCACTGGATACAGGCTACATTCCTGGAGGGGAAGTGACCTTGCACTGCCTGTGATCTGTCAGCAGTCAACGCTCTGATCAGTTGACAGAATGAGTGACTCAGTCTTGAACCAGGGACGTGAGGGCATACCACAGCATCTACTATAATAATTAATCCAATCTGGGGAAGAGACATCAGTTGTGGTCCTTCAGAATTTGGAACATTTCATGGAAGTGACACAGAAGCAGGTTTGAGATTCTTCAGACGAAGAACGCCCTAAATTATAAAAGAAATAAAGCGGGAGTGAGCTTCTAGGAAGGCAACAGGCTCCCTGTTCAGGTGGAAACCAGCTGCCCATGTCTCGGGGCAGGAACCGAGAGTGGGATGTGCCTGATCTAGAAAGTCCCTGCCAAACCCCAGGTGGTATGGCGATCGGCTGATGTTAGAGGAAAAATCAAACACAAGGCCATTTATTTAGGAAGCTTCAACCTTGTCCTGGTTAAAGGCAGTGGCCCGAAGTAAATGAGTTCTTGAGATTCCTTTTATGACTCTATAAAGAGATATTGCCTTTGCTGTGGAAGCATGATGAATCGACAAATATTATCAAGTGAACACTAGGTGGGTGGCAGGCCCTGGGTATCAAGATGTGGTCTCTCGGCCCTCAGGTTTAAAGTTTAATAAAGAAGGAAGACATGTAATCGCTATATAAAATTAACACTCCTAAATACAGTCATGAGGGGTGGCAAGGGCCCAGAGAGTAAATAATTGATTTGTAATAGCAAAGAAAGCCTGGGGGGGATATGGGGGGGAGTTTTAAGTTATAACTAAGAGCTGAGAGATGAGGTGAAGGAAGAGAGGACTTGTCCCTCATCTTTACGTGGAGGAAAGAAGGCTGCATGCCAGTCTCCTGGATTGGGCTTTCTTAAACATAGATCATATTCTGTCTCTATTTTTTCAAAGATTTTATTTACTTTTAGAGAGAGGGGAAGGTAGGGAGAAGAAGAGGGAGAGAAACATCAATGTGTGGTTGTCTCTTACACGACCCCAGCTGGGGACCTGGCCCACATCCCAGGCATGTGCCCCGACTGGGAATCGAACTGGTGACCCTTTGATTCTCAGGCCGGCACTCAATCCACTGAGCCACACCAGCTAGGGCATATTCTGTCTCTATTGAATAATGTAATAATTATAGTCACTTCCATTCTCTAAGGACCTGCTCCGTATAGTAGTTGTTTTAGATATATTTACTGATCGAATCTGTTTAATAACCATGTAAAGTAGTGACTTGTTGCCAGGGGTGAGGGACCAGTGAAGGAAGAACTATGGTTGACCTCCTTTGAGGTGCCTGCCTGATTCACAGGAACCAGTGGGAGCTCCCAGCAGCCATCTGTTCAGTTTGAACCCTACTCTTCTGCCCTCAGCAGACTCAGAGACTCCTGAGCATCTGGAACTGTGTCCAAAGAGAGTCAGGCTTTCCAAGGGCTGGGGACTGCAAGAGGGAAACAAGGACCCCATGGGTAGCTATATGCCTCCAAGCTGAGATAGGGATTGGGAGATAGAGATGGAGAAAGCCGATTATTAGAGATAAGCAGAGACAGGGAGAGCTCACCACATGGTTCCTGGTAGGGAGCCATCCAACTCCCTAGTCTGGTCCTTCTGGCACCTGCATGCCTCCCTGGACTCCAGTTGAGAGACAGCCCCATATCTGTATGTTAAAGCGACCCTTTTCTCTTACGCTGGTTTATTTAAAACCAGTAAGTTCTTACTAATAAGGTATTCTTGTCCATCTGTTAAATAAAGAGCCGGGCTTCCAACTCAGGTTTGTCTACCTCCAGAGTCCATCCATAGGACCTCCTGGCTCCTTGATGCCTGCTCCAGAGTGGCAATTTCCTACAAGAAGGTTTGGTGGGGCAGCTTGCTCTTTTTTTCATCAAGGTGGCCCCTGTACTGATTGGGCGTCACCCGTCTGATGACCAGCTGCCCTGAGAAGGGCAGGGGCCTGCCCAGCAAGAGTCCAACTAGTTCATACAGTTCAGTGGTTCCCCATCATTGCCTTTTCCCTGGATCACGCACCTTTCCTGTAAAGAGCTGCGTTCCAGGTTTTAAAGGCACACCACAGAAACAGTTGCTTTGGAGCTTGGGTTTCTGGGATTATATAGCACCTCAGACCCTGTGCCTGCCCTTTACACGGTGCTGCTCCCTTGCTCATCAGAGCTGTCACCCTTGCCCTCGACAGCCTCCTCTTGACCTCTGCCCTCAGACTCCTCACCTGGTTGGAATTGGCCTGAACCTTGTCCCAGTCCACGATAGCTGATGACTTATTCATGCTTTCGTTTGCTTAGCAGCCTGACTCCCACTTCCAGCTGTGACGGAGGCCCCTGTGTCCTATTTGTCTTTGTGTCTCTAGTCCCTGTTGCAGTGAATGGTACATAGTCGGAGTGAATGATTGAATGAATAAGTGAATAATTAAACAAACTCATTTCTTTCCCCGATTCACTTCATTCACCTGTCTCTTCCCTCTGACATATTGACTATGCTATGTTTTATTTTAGTACTAATGTTTCCTTTAGGATAATTTTGTCTTCCTTCCTGTTTTTTTCCTGGTCCACCTGGAGGATGGTAAAACAAAGGCCTTCCTCCTGCTCTCCTGTTCATACCTAGCACAAGTCTTTACAAACAATTGGTGCCAATTCATGGGGGGGGGGCGTGTTTTGTTGTCCTTTCGCAGAGAATTTCTCAAATGGTGTTCTTTACTGTCCCGTCCTTTTTTTTCCCTCTTCCTGTGGCTGGCCACCTCCTGACAGTGGACATAAAGCAATACAGGGCTTCAGATTCAACGCCAGTGACCTTTGGCTTAGGCAACCCAGACAGGAATTTACTCAGATATTCAGAAATAGAGGCATCTATTAAATTGATCTGATTGAACTTGGAACATCTAGCACATCACACTTCTGAACTTCCCCACCTGCCCGAACTGAACAAACCAGAACCCGAGTGGCCGCTGGAAGACGGCCGCTGTCCCTGCCAGTCAATAGCAGGTGTGCGCGGTGCAGTGTGTGAGCTCCCCACCTCACCCCCACACCCTACCTGACCATGCAGATCTCACCTTTGCTCCCACCTGCTGCGGCTGTTACAGGCTGTTTCCTTTCCACTCCAGGGCAGAGAGGGTGGTTCAACAAGATGGACTTGGGCCAGACAGTCCATGAGGCTAGAGAGGACAACGGTTAGAAGTGGCTTGCTGGCCAGGAAAGGCCTTGATGAGTAAGAAGTGGCTCTTGGGGTGTTAAACTGGCCATGACCACCTTATGGTGCTCAGGTTACCTCTTGCCACTGGGCAACCCGGGACGCTGCCTTGGTGCCGCTCTTGGAGTTTGTGGGCTCACTGGGCAGCAACAGCTCCTCTGCTATCCTGGATCATTATCACTTTCTTTTAGGTGAGCAAGGGCATTCCCTGGAGAGGTATAAATATATAAAAGTGAGGGGATCCCTGACCGGCAGGGCTCAGTGGGTTGGACATCATCCCACAAAGCAAAGGGTCGTCTGTTCGATTCCCAGTTAGGGCACATGTCTGGGTTGTAGGCCAGGTTCCCAGTTGGGGGCATGTGAGAGGCAGCCGATCAATGTTTCTCTCTCTCTCTTTCTCCCTTCCCCTCTCTCTAAAAATAAATATTTTTTAATCTAAAAAAAGGTAAGGGGAAAGTGGTTCATTAGTCATTTGGATTTTCCTTTTTATGCCTATTCAAAAGTTTTGGATAGAGTAATATATCTCTTTCATAGTAATTTTTAGGAATTCTTTTGTATAACAATCATTTACATACTGTTACAAATAATTTCTCCCACTTTCTGGGCTTATATTTTCACTCTTAATTGGTCTTTTGATGAATAGAAAGCTGAAATTTAATGTGGTTAAGCTTAATTTTTTCATTCCTCGGTCTGTAACTCTCCCTACCTATAGCTGGCATTCAAAGTCTCCGAGAGATGATCCAAGTAACTGGCTGAGCACAGTACAGTGCAATGTGGTTGAATGATACTCTCGTGCAAGACTATTTCCTGGGTCCTGGGCAGCTTATCGGACCTTTAGGGCCAGTGCCAACTCCGGCCTTATTTGTTGTCCCTGAGATGGATGAGTACCATTTAAAACAAATGGTGGAGGCAAGAGGAAATTAGACAAAGGATAAGATATTTACTCAAGTCAACAAATATTACTCACTGACAATAAGTTCTTAATAATCCACATCAAGAGATAACGGAAACCAACAGAAAACTTCTCAGAAATTTTATCATTCTACGGTATGGGACTTTGCAACTCAAATATTTGGCAATGAAATGTTTAATAACAACAATCCATTCTAACATGTGTTTTGTGGACAGATTTTTATTGATTAGATGATAGCGATTCCAAAGTTACCACCAGGAAGTAATAAACTTCATGAAGGTATGTTGGAGTGATAAGTACAATTGCAATCCCAAATGTGGCAGTCCAAAGTCTAGAAAAAGGAGAGTCAGTGAGTTCAGACTTGCTAGTTCTCACTGAGAAATTTTCAAGAAAGAGAGGGACTGGATAGACATGAACATTCCTGTCACTACAGGAAGCTCTGTTTCAGTCTCAGAAAGTAATCTACTCCCACCAGAAGCTCACATGAGGAGGAAGCTGGTGGCGACCTGTGAGGGGGAAGTTGCTCCAGAGAGCGAGAGGTGAGCCGCACTAGAATCATGGGCTCATCCAACCCAGGAGGCATTTATTGAATGTCTGCCATGTGACTGATACGGTGGATACAAAGTTGAAGATAGAGTCCCTGTATCAGTTAGGACTCTTCATGTTACAAGTTACAGAGAACTAGGCTTCCATTTAATAAGCAATTTTTTTGGCTCATGTAACTGGAGTTCCAGAGGTAAGGCAGGCTTCAGGGTTGGATTAATTCAGTGGCTTCTGAGTCATCTCCTTTCTGTGCACTGGCTTCATCTTCAGGCTGTCTTCCCAGACTGGCCAGTGGCATTTCTAGACACTGGGATTTACAAAAGAGAGGAAAGCCTCTCTTTTATGGACATTCACTTTTTTTTTTTAAGATTTCATTTATTTATTTTTAGAGAAAAAGGAAGGAGAAAGAGAAGGAGAGAAACATCAATGTGTGGTTGCCTCTTGTGTGCTCCATACTGGGGACCTGGCCAACAACTGAGGCATGTGCCCCAGACTGGGAATCGAACCACCAACTGCCTGGTTCGCAGGCTGGCACTCGATCCACTGGGCTACACCAGCCAGGGCTGTGGATGTTCACTTTTAAAAGCAGAGGCACTTCTTTCCCAGAAGCACCTAGAAAGTTCATCTTATTTTTCGTTGATCCACCTGGGTCACGTGCTCCTTTCAAAATCAATCTCTATGTTGAAAGAAGTGTCGTGCATTTATTGGTTAAGAAACCCAGGCCTATGCCAGTGGCCTTGGCAAACACCACGGGAATACCACTAGGTGATAAGACCCCACCTCTTTAGCAGTGGCATGGGGTCGTCTCTCCCAAAGCCAACAGGCCAGAGAGTAAACACCCGACTGAAAATTAGGGTACTGGCAGGGAGTGGCAGATAGTATACGCGTGCTGTCCCCCTGTTACAGTGTCAGTCTGCAAGAAGCTAACAGTTTAGGGGGGAAACAGGGTTGTAATCTACTTGTAATGAAGAGTGACCTGAGAGATACAAAGCACTATGGGAGGCTGGCGGAGAGGGCCATTCATAGCACCTGAAGGATCAAGGAGCTGGGTCATGACAGAGCATTTTGAAAGATATTGAAGTAGAAGTACATTAGGCTAAGGCTGCTGGATCCAGAGCACAGGAGGGGCAGTATAGCTTAGATGAAGGAGGCAGGAAATTAGTTACATTTATAGGAACATTGAAACATCCAAGTGAAAATATCTAGAGAAAATTTGGGACCAGACAAGGATGGAAAGGTTGTGTTGGAGGTCATCAATGTAAGAGAAATAATGATAATAAGGCTTACATTTTATTTAACATATATTTACTTACATATATAAGTATATATTTATATGCTATTTATGTATAAATAGCATGTATATTATATATAGTACTGAGGTATCCAGAAGGTATCCAGTCATGTAATATGAAAAATAGAGACATTTATTGAAGAAGATATAAGATACAAGAAACTTTGCACACAGGACAGTGATGCCTCAGTCCCCTTCAGAGTAGGCACCTTGGGACCTCACACAGTTCTCCCAGTCGCCATCAGCTGCCCCATCATATTTTCCTGAATATCATTGATTATCTGAAATCTCTTCCTTTTCAAAGGTGATTTTAGTTTTGGAGAAAGCCAGAAGTCTCAGGGTGCCAAATCTGGGCTGTAGGGAGTCTGAGTCACCTGGGTGATTTGATGTTTCACCAAAAAACTGCATGAGACGTGATACATGAGTGGGCATGTTGTCGTGATGAAGCTGCCAGTCACCAGTTGCCCATAGCTGTGGCCTTCTGAATGATCCAAATAGTTTCCATGGAAGAATGTTCAAGCCTAATGCAAAATTTGATGCAGATTCATTGCTCTGCTTGCTTAGTCCTTTTGAATGCCACAGCCACACAGTACACATGCTCACCCAATGGTGTCTACCGCCCCCACTGACTAGTACAGTAAAGTTGTCATTGTTCACGTATGTGCATTCCAGTCCACTCTCCTTGGCTGCCAGGTTCATTGATGTCACACAAACTATTCTCATCATATTAACAATGGCTGGACTTTTTCTGGACAGACTATATGTGTATATATACATATATACACACTATATAATATATATACTATTTATAAATACATAATATATTTGTATTTATATACACTACATACAGTGTACATATAAATAGTATATATACTATATATAATATAGTATATATATAGTATATGTATAATTATCTCAATTTGTAATTCAAAATAGGGGTTTGAAGCTGACTCTATCGAATTCCAAAGTTAGAGTTCTTCTTTTTTTTTTTTTTAGAGAGAGAGGAGAAGGGAGGGAGAAAGAGAGGGAGAGAAACATCAATGTGTGGTTGCCTCTCACGTGCCCCCTACCAGGGACCTGGCCTGCAACCCAGGCATGTGCCCTGACTGGGAATCGAACTGGCGACCCTTTGGTTCACAGGCCGGCAACTCAGTCCAGTGAGCCACACCGGCCAGGGCCCAGAGTCTGGTTCTTAACAATACACTCTGCAGCTTCCTGGGGAAGAGGAATGACACATTAACAGCATCTGCTCTCTTCATCTTGTCAACAACCCTGTGAAGTATTATTGTCTGCACTTTTTTCAGATGAGGAAACCAAGGCACAGAGAAGCTAAGAGACTTGTCCAAGGTCACATAGTGAGAGAATAGTTGAGTCAGGCTTTAAATTCAGATCTCTTGATTCCACATCCCATTCTCTCCCCTGTACATCACAACGGAGCAGAAGGAGGTCCTTACATTCCCATCACCGACCTTCCCCTGTGGCCAGCCTCCTGTACCAGTTAGCCCCCAGCTGTGGCCAAGAACTCAGGAAACCATGTACTACCCCTTCCCTCTGCACCTCCAGTCATACTGGAACATGCTGTCAATGGAAAAAAAACAAGGACTCAGCACAAATCCTTGCACAGGTGTTGACCTCTCCCGATCCTTGGGGCAGTGGTTCCTCCTGGCACTGAACCACTGCCAAGGCCACACTTTCTGTGTGCTCAGGAGCCCTCGTCTATCAGCAGCCCCCCTCCACAGGTGTCTTCTCTGCCACTGACCGGAACAGTGGCTGTGCAAGCTGAAACTATGCACAGTGGTCTTAATAAACAATGAGGGAAAAAAAAGCCTCATGGAGCAGGTTACTGGAATGAAACCTAGTATGACCCCCAGCCCCAGGCCTGCAATAAATCACTCTCTGCTTCTCGCTTGAACACCTCAGCTCTGGAGTGTAGCACTTCCTGTGCAGAGCCTCTGGCAAGGGAAGGGACAGTGCCTGAGTTCTCTGACACGGTGGAAACAGCAGAGAAGACAAAAAGCAGAGGGAGGGGGAGGGGAAGAGAAAAAATAATTCTTCCTGTCCATCAATTGGCACCTCTCTGAACCCTGCCACTAATTGTAGTGGGACTTGCTGTGCCCCAGCTCGGAATTCCTCCCGCACTAAGATAACAGGCCTCATGAGTGGCCCCTCATTGCTTGCTTTCCTCTCTGCTACGGCTTTCCTATTTCCCTGCAAACCTTCCTTCTATTCCAGAACAGAAGCACGTTTTCCTCTCGTGCTCCCGAGGGGAGTCAAGCCAGACAGGGTCCTTTCTCCAGCCCTGTTGTCTGCAGTCCCCGGCGGTCACTTTAGGAGTGGCTGGGGCAAGAATGTTTAAGGGAGGCACGAGGAACGGAGGGACTGGGCACTGCCAAAAGGAAGAAATGGGTGGCTCAGTTTAATGTCTACTTTGGTACCAGACACTGTCATCTTACATGTGTCTGAAATGGACAGTGGCTATTGTGTCTTCTCAAGTTCAGCTCTTCCCTACCCCAAATTCTTACTGTTGGCAACAGCATTTACAAATACCTTTCCTCTCCTCTCCCTGCTCTGCCAGAAGATTCTGGTGGAACCGCCAATCACAAAAACCTACTCCCCTCCTAAGGGTGAGTGTGCAACCCAGATCTGGCCAATCAGAGACTTCCTAGGGCTTGTGTATACTGACAACAAGAAAGAGAGGTCCTCCTGCCCTCTGGGTTACTAAGCAGAAATTAAATACAACTATTTACAATCATTGCCACCACTTCTAGGGAGGAAGTTCATTTACAATAGGAGAAAATGAGGGTAATCACAGAAACAGAGTTGATGTGTATGCATGTGTGTGTATGTATATATAGAGAGAGAGACTGAGGTACATATCTCTATATCTCTATGTATCTATCTACCTACCTACCTACCTACCAACCTCTCCATACATTCACCTATTTATGAGTGAGTGATAGAGAGAAGGAGAAAAGTATCTGAATCTATTTTAGTTTCCCGATTAAGTCATAATGTAAACCAATAATACTTCTGTGTACCAATACTCTTTTTTTTTTGTAAAGCTTGAGTTCTCTTTTCAATACTTGAAATGAAGAGAGTTCTAGTAGACTCCATTCATAGTCAGAGCAATCTTATGAAGTAGTCAAGGCTCAGAGAATTAACTTGTTCAAAAGGCATTTATAGAGTCAATCATTGGTGAGCAAGATCCGCTCCAGTTCTCTCTGATGCCCCAGCTCTACTGCTCAGCCCAGCTGTCTCCTAAGGATGCGTAAAGCCGGTTCCTACCCCAAGAAACAAAGTCTGCGCAGAAATCAGACCTCTATAAGCCAGTGTAAAGTAAGACAGAACACAATGAGATAACAGAGATACAAATAAAATTCAGTAGGATCCACGAGGAGGGACTATTGGAGACTACGGTTGTGCCTCAAGTCAGCTGAGACCCAGCTTTGGGGGATTCCTGAACACTTGGGTGCCCAAAGAAACCCCAAAGTGACCAGTCTCCCAAAGTCGCCCTGGGCTTTCCCGGGCACTGGCTATTTACTGATGGGCAGTGATCACAACCCTGAACAGAAATTGTTTGCTGGGAGCTGTGGCCACTGTTTGTCAAGCTTGCTGTTGTTTGTGACTCTGCCACTCATGTTTACAGTTGCCCTGAAACCTTTGCTCTGAAGAGCCCCGCCCCATCCCAGTCCTGAGGACTGCTTGCTGCCTGTTCCATCCGACTCCATTACTTCCTGCTGCAACCGCAGTGAGCCTGCAGCTGAGTGGGGGTGGAAAAGGTAAGTGTGGAGAATTCTTTTCTGGGCGTCTACCAAGGGAAGTGACTTTGCACATGCCGTTTACAAGCTATATGCAAAATGGGCACTATATTCCTAGAGTCAAAAATATTGATTTTCGAACTTTTCTTTTTCCTTCCCGAGCCCACTTTAAGTTGGGCTAAAGAGCCCACAGCCAGTTCCCTCCATCCATTCTCGTGTACCAACGGAATGATAACTCAAGGGTGCTATTAAGGGGCCGTTGTAAAGTATATTTGGGGGGGTTAAGTGTGCATGTGCTTTAGCAATTAGGGTATAAATGATTCATATTGAAATTGTAATGCATAATCGTTTTTTGGTATAATTACTAGAAAATTAAAGGCCAAAACTACAGTTGAAGCAAATATGCAACACTAGTCACTTTAAGATTAACCAAACAAATCACAACTAACTTGTTCATGATGAAAGTAATTTAACAGTAAGTTATAATTAAAAACAAGAATGGCAGCAGGAGAAGACCTTGACCCACACACAGCCACACTGAGAGCAGACTAATGACAGAGTTCAGGCCGGAGAATGTCAATGTGTGGGTGAGGCTCCATCAGAACTTTCTCTGGAAGCTGGACTTCCTGATAGAATATTAAACTTGAATCCTTAATAAAATTTTGGTAGAGCATTGATTTTGGTTCATGAATTCCAAATTAGATTAACCTTTAATAATTCACTTAGTGAGCTGTTAGCAAGCCTTCAATGTACATAAAAATGGGAGTGTATGGATTTGTAAACAGTTTATCCAGTTTGAAGGGAAGACTTGCTTTCTTGGGTCAGTTGGAGGCCCATCAGGTGGGCCTTGGGTAGCTTTTGAGAATCACTAGTTGGAAGGCTCTGGAACACAGCTGGATTGTCACTTGCAGGGGTTTTAGACGAAGGCAGAAGCGAGAGATGAGATCTGAGGGCCGGGAACACTTGTTCCAGCCCTCCTGCCCGCTACAGTAAGAGTCTGCCTGGACCTCAGGAGAAAGCAGAGCATTCCAGCCTGACACTCCCAGGAAGGTTAGCCTTGAGGTCTGTGTGACTTGGAAACTCTTCTCACTTGTTAATTTAAAAAAGCAATGAAGATGGATGTCGTTGACTCACGGAAGAATTATGATATTTTATTTGTGGCTAGAAAATGGAATGAGGGAAGGACTAAAAAGCAGTCTGCCAAGAGACCCAGCAGTACAGATCTCCAAAAGGTACAATGCTTTGCATTTCTATCTCAGAAAATAACACTTCGCAATTGTGTAGCACTTTTAACTTTTCAAAACACACTTGCATATGTTCCTTTAATCCAGAAGGGAAGGTGGGATTGCTGAGCTGACCAGAGGCGGTTTGCAGCTCTCTGACCTCTTTTTGCTCCTTTCTTGCCTCAGCATTCTCTTTCGTTCTCCTGGGGTTCATGTCCCTCCTAATTCATCCTTTCTCTCTTGTTCTTTCTCTTCACTATCTCAGTTATTGCTTTAATCGTTGGCCAGGTCTTGATTATTCTTAAAATGAAACTACAGGACTTTTCAGGTTACTCAGAGGTGGCTGATCCCAGGATCAAAGTCTAATTCAATTTAGATCTTTTAGGTCTTTTTTTTTTTTTAATAAATCCTCACCCAAGGACATGCCTATTGATTTTAGAGAGAGGAAAAAGGAGGGAGAGAAACATTGATGTGAGAGAGAAACATCTATCGGTTGCCTTTCCTATGCACCGCAACCAGTTGCCCTTCCCGTGCATACCTGCAACCTAGGCATGTGCCCTGACTGGGAATAGAACCCGCTACCTTTCAGTTTAAGGGATGACATTCCAATCAACTGAGTCACGCTGGCCAGGGCTAGATCTTTTAGGTCCTTAAAAACAAAACAAAGCATTTGACTTTTCAGTGAGTCAAGTAGAAGCCTTCATGTAAAACCCCTTCTCTCCTGAATTGTCCTCAGTAAACGGGTTTATGAGTCGTGAGTGACTCGTGCGGAGCACAGGCGCTCATGTTTCTAGCCTCACTGAGTCAGCCAGCGCCAGCTCACCTGGGTCTTGAGTGTCTAAAGTTCAGTGTGAACTGGGAGAGCGTTATGGGTTGAACTGTGCCCGTCTGCCTCCCCACCCTCACAATTCCTATGTGGAAGTCCTCACCCCCAGGACCTCAGAATGTGACCTTATCTGGAGATGGGGTCTTTAAAGAGGTAATCAAGTTAAAATGAAGTCCGTAGGATGGGCTGTTGTCAAACATGACTGGTGTCATAAAAAGGGGAAATTTGCACACAGAGACAAGACAAATAGAAAAAAGACACGTGAAGAGACACTGGGGAAGATGGCCACCTACAAGCCAAGGAGAGAGTTTTGAAAAAGATGCTTCCTTCACCAGCCCTCAGAAGGAGCCGCCCAACCCACTAGATGGCTTAATCTGGGACTTCGGGAGTACAGGACGATGCTCCCCCCAACCCAGTGACCCCATCAGGGCCATTCACACATTTTGGGACCAGATCCTGTGCTAAATCTTGGAGATACAAAAATAAATATCAACAACCCAGTCCAAGAAAGAACCTTAACCTCCTGGATCTGTGTTCAAGCAGACCTCATTTTACTCTGCTTTGCTTTATTGCAATTTGCAGGTATTGCTTTTTTTTTTTTTTTTTTTTTTTCACAAATTGAAGGTAAGAACCTCTCCACCAACAATAAGGCTCAGATTATGGTTAGCATTTTTAGCAATAAAGTATTTTTAGTTAAGATATGTACATTTTTTAGACACAGTGCTACTGCATACTTAATAGACTTAGTATAGCATAATAGTATAGCATAAATATAACTTGTATATGCACCGGAAAACCAAAAAATTCATGTGACTCCCTTTATGGTGGCGATCTGGAACAGAAGAACCGAAATATCTCTGGGACATTCCCGTAATCGCTTATCCAATTCAAACAGGTGTCTCCTGGCATCTTCCTGGGGGGCCAGGAAGGGCAGCGCTGATGCAGGGGACCACAAGGCCAATCAAGCAGAGCAGAGAGCCGCCAGGAGTAAAATGCCAACCCACCTGGGGCCCTGGGACCAAATCCTCACAACTTCTTGCTGGAACGTTGACTGGGCCCCACCCATTAGGACAGAAATACAGCCCCAGTTAGGCTACAGGCATGGCCACTGGAAAATCACTTAGCCACAATAACCACTGAGCCACACAAGGGAAGATTTTAGTTAAGCGGATCTTTCTAGAATGCCTGCAAAGTCATTGGGATGGGTTGTTGACTTTCTTCTTCAACATGAACATTCGACCAGGTTCCTGAGACAAAACAGGCTTATATGCTGCCTCTGACTCCTGCACAACCTCCTCTCTCCTCACCCGAAGCAGAAAGACTCACTGAGCATGGGCTACACTTGCCCGCTTTGAAAATGCATTCTCCAGGTGAAAAGTGAACTTCCCCAGGAAACTTCTTCACATCAGTAACTCCCCGGACTATATAGTTGGTGTTCTCTGTAAATTCTGTAAATAGTTTGCATGTTAGAGACAAGAAGATATTCAGTGTTTACTTTGAATGTAAAAGAAAAGGGAGGAGAGTCTTTGTTCAAGTCATTGTCTGTTTCCCATCCATCAGAGATCTCTTGAGGGTTCACTCTGTTCAGCACTGTGCTGAGCCCTAGGGTGATGGGGCAGGACAAGAGGGAAAGGTGCATACTACATGCAAAGAATGTGACAGCTAGTCCTCAGGAAGCTTCCAGTCTCGTGGGGTGTCGTATGTAGGCCAGGTCCCCTGGGTCTGAGAGAGAGATTTGGGAGCAAGAAGTTTACCGGGGAGTGTTCTCAAGAGCAATTCCTGTAGAGGACTGAGAAAACTGGGACGGGGCAGAGGTGGGGGTGGAACTGTAACGCAACAGAAGCCTCAGCTGATCCCATAGGGAGCTCCGAAGCTGAGTTGGCCCTTCAGAAATGTCCCAAATTGAGGCAAGGGAGATGTGCCTTTGTGCTCTCCATCCAATGTCATCGGATGCAGGCTGCTCCCTGAGAAGGCAAAGTAAACTTGGACAAAACAGCTACCTTCTATGGACAGAAATTCATGGCAGGGACTCAGCTATGAGCTTGCAGCAGGCAACATACCCAGAAGTTGGGGGAATCTGTGCCTTGTCCCTGCAGATGTGGGTGGCACACCACAGCACCCACCACAAGAGAGTATAACACGACAATATAAAGCATGAGATGACACCACGGTGCTGCAACAAAGGTGCAGATGTAGCACAAAGAGCATTCAGGACGGGGAGAGGTCTCATCTGGTAGGGAAAAGGGAACACTTCCTGAGGAAGCTGAGGTCCCTGGAGAAGAGGAGAGGGTAGGGGGGGAGGAGAAGGGAGCAGTGAGAATCTGCAGTTACCTGCTTGCCCAGCTCTTTCAGAGTCAGCAGTCCCAATGACCAATCACATCTACCCACCATATTTCACGGTCTCCCCGGGGTTAAGGAAGCCCCTGAGAGCGCTGGTAGAGGGCTGCCCGCCGAGATCTTTCAGGAGTGCTCGCTCACTGCTCTGCTCAAGGACCGCTTACCCGACTGTGCAATCCCTGTTTGGTCCGGGAGCAAACCTATCCAAGGTGACCCCAGCATTCTGAGTGTAGGTGACACTTTGCTAAGACATGCCTCTCATTTTCAAATCCTGTTGTTCCCGTCAAGCCCGGTTGTTCGCCCATTTTGGGGACGTGGTGTCAAGGCTGGCAAACCTAGAGCCACCTTTCTGCAATTAGTGCGGATGAGAAAGTGATGCTCCACCCTCTGGCCAGGCCAAGGGTATTTTCATCCGTTTGGGGATTTATCTTTCTGACTGAGTTGCCTCCAGGCTAAGGGAAACATTTTTTTCATGAATTTACCCCCCAAACAGCAGTAGGTCTCCCTTCCCACTTTACATTCTGCTCAGCTACGCACCTTGGAATTCTCCATCTTCGGGCAAAGCAAAAAGCTGCTGTTCAGAAGCTGAATAATGGTTTCCCTCCCAGTGCTTTGCATACATTTGTATACTCCAGCATACAATGTTCTAAGCCATGGTTCAAAAGCATTACTTCAAGCAGGCAAAATTAAACGAACAAAGCAAAGCACTTTAGCCCTGTTGCAGATAGGGCCTCATTTCCCTGCTGGTCAAATATAGAGGCGGGTCTCACGCGATCGTCTCTATTTGCTAGGTCCTCCCATGCCAAGAGCCACTGAATTATGCTGACCTTAAACAGCTGATTGAGACCCTTTGGAAAGTATAATAGCTACCCGTTGTTGCTTAACAAATTATCACAAAACTGAGTGGCTTAAAACAGCAAATCTATATTACCTCAGTTTCTTTTGAGCAGGGATTCTAGAGCAGCTTAACAGGACAGTTCTGCTCAGGGTCTCTCACGAGGTTGCGACCAGGATGTTGACGGAGCTGCAGTCATCTTAAGGCTTGAGTGCGGTTGGCAGATCCATTTCTAACATACCTAAACTCACAGTCTCAGTTCCATGCCACACAAACCTGTCCTCAAGACGTGGTACCTGGCTTCTCCCCAGAGAAGGTGACCCAAGAGAAAGTGACCAAGATGGAAGCCACACAGTCTTTGATGCCTCAGAAGTGCGCACAGATACTTCTGCCAGATTCTGTTCCTCAGAAGCGGTCAGTAAGTCCAGCCCATAACCAAGGGGAGGAGACTCAGCTCCCTTCACCAACTGAAGGGAGGTAGGTCTAAGAATGAGGGGGGCATAATTCAAAACCACCTCAGAAGAGAATGTGAAGGAGTGTTACATTGAGCTTCAGGTGTGCCCTGAGCAAACTGTGACTTGGAGTCTCGCCCTGTTGCCAACATCACCCCAGGGCCCTCACCCCCCATCCCCATCGCCGCCTCTTCAGAACGTGTTCTTGCCATCCCAGCCCATTATTTTATTCTTCCTTAAGGGCACCTGTGCCCCTAAGGAGATAGTCGGGTAAGTTGATGCACTTACCCTGTTCTGGCCAACGCCCCCATTTTGTGATTGGAAACTGCCTCTGCTGTGGAAGCAAACGCCGTCCTTTTGGAGAAAGGACGTATTGAGAAGGGCAGTTCCCTGGAGCATGTTGCGGGGTAACCACCCACAGTACTCACAAATATGGGGTCTCCTCGGGAGCTTGCATGCAGCAAAGGGTCAAGAATAATGTCCACCATGCTACATTCCCCCAAGCCTGCTCTGTTCCCTTCCACCTCTGGGGTGTGATAAGCTGCAGGCCTGGCGATGGCTTTCTTTGGGGAGTCCTTCCTATCGGCTTCTGCTTCTGATGCTGCATTGGCACCACAAGCCCAAGAGAGATGCTTCAGGTTCGTAAGGGACCGAGCACAGTGCTGCCACCTGAGCCCTCTGTCCTCTCTCCCATGCTTCACCTACGGTTGTCCCCTCTTATCTGCAGTTTTGCCTTCCAGTTTCAGTAACCCGGGATCAACCCTGGTCTGAAAATGTGAAATAGAAAATTCCAGAAATAAACAATTCATAGGTTTTAAATTGTGTGCTGCTCTGAGTAGTGTGATGAAATCCCGTGCCGTCCCACTGTCCCTCCTGTGATGTGGGCCATCCCTCTGCCCAGCATCTCCACACAGCATGTGCCACCCACCGCCTGTTAGTCACTCAGTAGCCCTCTCCGGTGTCAGACTGACACATCACGGCGCTGTGTTCCAGTAACCCGTGTCTCAGTGATGCCACATCTACACAACTTCTATCACAATGTATTATAATTGCTCTGCTTTATTATCAGTTATTGTTGTTCATCTCTTACTGTGCCTAACATAAATAAAGCTTTATCATAGGTAGTACGTATAGAAAAAATTCTAGTATAAATCGGGTTCAGTACAATCCACTGAGAGTCTTGGAACACATGCCCCACAGATGGGGGGACTACTGTGTTAAGGTGGACCACTTCCGCTCCTAGAGTGGCCTGCAGATGCAAACCAGTTTCTCAGAGTCCTTATGGGTTGGGCCTCCAGGGCCACTGTTAAAATTGTACTAACTGCTCTCTGGTGTTGACCAGCCAGGCCTGCATCCAGCAGGAGCACAGGGAGCTGGGCCTACAGCTAATCAATAGCTCTCAGATTTGCCTTCATCGTTTGGTTCCAGTCACCAGATGATGGAATAAGCTCTGCTGGTGTCTTTAGATGTCTGAGGAGGGAGTAGAGCCCATTGAACATCCAGGCTGAGTGCTCAGGGCTAGACCCCCTTTTCTGTCTCTTGCTTTCTCTCCTCTCCCTTGCCATGGCCAGGTTCAAGCTCTAGTGGTCTCTAACCAGACAGCCAAAGTGCCTCCAGGCTGTGCTTGGTGCACCTCAAACCACACAGTGCTTCCCACTTGCTCATGGGCTGTGCCCCTCAACAACTCCCAGTGGCTCTGGAGCGCATCTCCCAAGTGAAGGATGCATTCTACTCTACTCTCCAGCTGTCCAGCCGCATTCCGCACCACTGACTTCCTATGCAATGCTTGGGGAACTGCAGGGGGGGAGGAAATGGGGAGGAGGAAATGGGGAGGAGGGTCAAGGCTACTAAATAGCTCTCTTGATCCTGTGGGTGGAAAATGGGGCTAGGTGGACATTCCAGCTCCTCATGACATCATCAAGGTTGCCCATGGAAACATCAGGGAAACGGCTAAGATAAAACAGTGAAGTTAGGAGTTTCCTAGACCCACAAAATCAAAAGAAGTGAACCTTGAAGTCACCCCTACAATTTGGGTTGGCCAGGACTACTTGACGATGAACTGTGCTCCCGACGGTTAGGTGGGTGTACACCAAGGATTGCGTAGACTATTTCCATGAATCGCCACAATTAATAGAGAGTGTCTGTTTTAGCAATATTATTACTGCTGCCAGTTCAGGAACCTCGATTCCTGGCAAGTACCGTGCCTTCTTTCTAAGGGCAGATTCCTTTTCATTCAGAATTCCCCTGGTGTAGAGCTAGGGTAAGGTTTCTGGGGAGATTGAGTACAGCGTATGTCACAGCATGAGGGATGAGGATGGAAGAGGGAGTTCTTCGGTCTGACTCCCCTGGATAACTGCAGTCATCGTCTTCCCCCACCTGTGTGCCAGTTCCCCACACGTGTGGCTGCGCGTGCTCTGATCTTTATACCACCAACCATCAGGGCAGAGGCGTCAAACAAGTTATCCTAATGAGCCAAGGGCATCTCCATTCTGCCTCCAAGGGTTCTTCCAACCACAGGCATGTGAGCCACGCAGCTAACGTAGGAAACTAACTTGGGTCAGTGGTTTCGCCCCCTTCCCCACTCTTTATTAACATTTCTAGTGGGGCATGAGCCCGCCTTCCTCTCCCTCTCCATCCACCTCGTTGGCAATCCTGCAAATGGGCAATAAAGTAGTCCGAAGAAGGCAATGGTAAGAGAGAAAGCAACACATTTGGATAATTTTGAAATTAGAACTTCAAACAACCTCTTGAGTAACGAGGATGAGCTGCATAACATTAGAAGTATGTCTTCTTTTCCCGAAATAACCAAAGTCTTTCATGCCGTATTCTACAATTCTAGGAACTCATATTTCCTATGGGAAGTTGCTGTCTTATTCTCTCGGGGTTTTAGGTTTGTTATTTGCAAAGAACAACATCCAGGTCTTAGAATTATGTCAATGCTCTAACACTATCTTTTTTTAAAAAATACTCCATTTTTAGACAGAGGAAAGGAGGGAGTAAGAGAGGGAGAGAAACATCGATGTGTGGTTGCCTCTCACACGCCCCTACTGGGGACCTGGCCCACAACCCAGGCATGTGCCCTGACTGGGAATCGAACAAGCGACTCTTTGGTTTGCAGCCCGCGCTCAATCCACTGAGCCACACCAGCCAGGGCAGACACTACCTTTTTAAGCTTCACCTTTTAACCTCTCCAATAGATTTCACTCCGCTCCCCCACAAATGAGCTGCCCCATCCACAGCGCACTAAAAGGTAGCAAAGGAGTTGGAGCATGAATCGTGTCTCTCAGAAGATCTTTTAAATTGCTATTTTCCCAACGATGTTGGGATCCGATTCCAAGTCTGTCAGAGCCAGGCCCTTCTGGCTTCAACACGCATGCTCCATCCTCTCTCCCGCACTGCCCATTCTCACGGTGGCGGGGTGAGGGGGGGGGTGAGGAGGAGGAGAAGCAGGAGGAGGAGCAGAAGGAGGAGAAACAGATATGCTAAAGGTGGTTTGCTTTTGAGGGAATTCAACGTCAGCTTTTTATACTTTTGAATGGAACTCTCCATCAAGGTATTGTTAATAATTAATAAGGCAACATCCTATAAATATCTGTATTAGCTACTTCATAAGATTGTTGTAAGGCTACTATTAATATTTAATACAGTCATGTTACCTTATTGAAAGTTTTTAAGGTATTATTTAAATCTACCTCACAGGATTATAGTGAGAAATAAAGATAAGTATATAAAGTGCCAACACATCAATGATGGTTATAAAATAGTAAATATTACCAATACTGTGAATTTGGTAGAAACGTATTCTCTAACGCTAGAGTCAGACAGACCTGAGTTTGTAGACCATGGACAAATTACGTAAAGTCACAGAGCCTCAGTTTCCTCATTTATACATGGTAGGAAATAGGTCTTATTTCATAGCGCTGTTATAAGGATTAAAAATGCTAATGCTATGATATTTAGCATTATGCTTGCCATGTAGAAAATGCTGAATGAACATCATTATTATATCAATGTTATTATGAGGTCCTTATTATTCTGTGTGTTCTTGATGTCATCACACACACCGTTTCCTTGTTAGTGACTCCACATGCCTTCCCCTCCTTTGGAATATCTATGCTTTTGAAATTCCAAAATCGGTTTGGAAGAATTCCATTGGTTTCCTTGCTTCTAACCCTCCTTGAGTCTATTTTTATTACAGTCCCCCCATAAGTTCTCTAGGTCCTTTCTCTTTGCCATTATTATTTTACTTTAGAACACCCTTGATGCACAACCCATCATTCAAACCCAGCACACCTCGTGACTTGGAAACTTTTTGTTCAGTAACAGTTATACCCTCGATTAAAACCATGACGCTTGATTCAAGGGGGCACTTGTTTTCTACTATCTTGCATGCCCTTGAGCTCTCCATCACCATGAGTGAGAACCCCACAGGGAGAATCACTGCTCCCCAAATCCGAAAGGCAAACAGGTGAACACAGAGACCCGTAACTTGCCAGAGCAGAAACTCCTGGGTAGAAACCTTTAGAGGACCCAGTACTGGGATAAGAAAACCTGAACTGATGGATTGATGAAGGCTCAGTATGGACAAGTTCGAGAGATCCAGGGGGACCTAGTCAGCAGGAGCTCCCACACTTCTGAGAGCTGTACCTCTAGGAAATCTGCCAGGTTGTCACAGTGACTATCAGGGAAAAAATGCCCTCGTGTTTCTGGCAGGGGGAGGAGAAAAGAAATCATTTTGAAATATCCCACAGCATTCTGGTCTTCTTCATGAGCCCATGGACTTTAAAAGGATAATAACGAAATGCTACAAACAACGTTACGCCCACAAGTATCACCTGGAGGAAGACAGTCTGCCCCCACACACACACACAAAAGACGATCTGAGTAGGCCTGTAACTACTAAAGAAATCAAGCAAATCATTAACCTTCTAAAGCAGAAAGCACTAGGCCCAGATGAGTTCACTGGGGAATTTTACCAAACATTTAAATAAGAAATCATACCAGTTCAGTAGGAACTGTCACTCATAACTGGTGAGAATGTAGAATGGGCCAGCCACTTCAGAAGACAGTTTGGCGGTTTCTTACAAGACAGATCACACTCCTGCCATACAATCCAGCAATCATGCTCTTTGGTATTTACTCAAAGGAGTTGAGGACTTATGTCCACATAAAAGCCTGCACACAGATGTTCATAGCAACTTTATTCATAATTGCCAAAACTTGGAAGCAACCAAGTTGTCCTTCAGTAGGTGAATCAATAAACTTGCATCTTGACAACGGAATATATTCAGCACTAAAAAGAAATAAGCCATTAAAAGACGTGGAGAAAATTTGAATGCAATTACCAAGTGAAAGAAGCCAATCTGAAAGGGCTACATACTCTATGATTCCAACTATGTGACATTTTGGAAAAGGCAGGACTATGAAAACAGTGAAAAGATCAGTGGTTTGCCAGGGCTGGGAAGAGGGAGGAAGGAAAAGGCAGAGTACAGAGGATTTTCAGGGCAGCGAAACCATGCTGTATAATGCTGCAGTGGTGGATACATGCCCTTACACGTTTGTCAAAACCCACAGGGTACACAGCACCAAGAGCGAACCCCAGTGCGAACCCCAGTGCAAGCTATGGACACCGAGTGATAATGCTGCGCCAGTTAGATTCATCAGTTCGCACAAACGTACGCTCTGTGGCAGGATGTTGATAGTGCGCGCGGTCGTGCAGGAGCGGGGGGAGGGGTTACGTGGGGACGCTGTACTTTCTGCTCAGTTTTGGTGTGAACCTAAACCTGCTCTGAAAAGTAAAGTTTGTTGACCAAATGATAAAGATTATGTGCACATGCAAGAATACATAGGACACTAATTCGTCTTTAACACCATCCACTTTGGCATTTGTCTCTTTTTCCTAACACGTGGTTGAAATAAATAGTGTCTAATTTGGAGACCCCTTCTGAGATCTCAAGGTTCAATCCAAAAGGTCTTCCTGACACCAAATGCCAACGCTGGGCAACCTTTATCCTCCTTGGCTTTTGTGGCTTTATTTATCATGTTCATCTCAAAAGTTAGACATTTCTCACTCAGTCCTAGCTTTCCTACAAACCCATTATAAACCTAAATATTTTTCATTTTAAGAATATATAATAAATAAATTGTGGACATTTACATCTCTTGGTATATTTGAATTATGTGATCATTAAAGTAAATGTACTGGAAATCTGCATCTAGACATTGACATTATACAAATGTTTATTAGAAATGCTAGATCTTGAAAACACTCTGAGTAACAATTCCAAATTGCACTCTGTTACACATGGCATACTATTTTTGCATTTATTTATATTTTAATGGCATTATTTCTGCAAAGTATAAAAACACAATAATATTTAATAGTGAACAATCAGAAAGGAAGAAGGAGCATGGGGGGGTAGAGAACACAGGGACTTCAACATTATCTTCAAAGTTTTCAAAAGAATCTCTTATGAAACTTCTGTTTTTCTTCTGAAGGGCCATGAGGGGTAAATGTTTCTTACATTTCCTGGCCGTTTTGTAAGGTAATGCTTCCCTGTGTCCCCGTGTCTCATCTTCAGTTTGGAGAGGCACACCCAATTGGGGCATTCTGAAATTTGCGAACTTCATTTTGTTCCCTCTCTCTTTACCGTTACAATTTTATAGGCAGCACCCATGAAGGGTCTATTTACAGGTACTTAGACCTAGGTTTAAATCGCAGTTCTACCACTTGTTAGTGGTTTGATGTCACGTAAGTTATTTAATTCTGTTTTTCTTGTCTATAAAATGGTGGCAGCAGAAATATTCTTCCCTGGTCGTTATGAGGTAATACATGTAATAATGGCTGACACAAAGCTGGTACTCACTGAATGCTAGTTTCTATAAGATAAATAATATTCTCTCTTGGTCTTGTAACTATCTGTGTTTTGAATAAGTGGATGAATGGATGCCAGGAGAATTATATAGTCAACAATGGAGTAGCTACAATGATAGCAGGCTAGAAATTCTACCTGGAAATATAAGCGCTTAGGTAAAGCACCAGTTAACAGTTCAGGAATACGTGGGTTTTAGGTGATGAGTACTTTAAAGCACACCATTGAAGAGGAGGCTGATACATCACTATAAGATGTGTGATGCAAGAAATTGATCAGGTTGTCACTCCTAGCCCGATCATACGTGGATGGGTCCAGTTATGTCACATGACATTGCACGTAGATTACCTGTATTAACTACAGAATGGAAGTCAAGGTCCAGAGTTACTAAGAATAAAATGGAGGGTGAAGACGGGGAGTTTTAAGAGTTAAACAGAAAGCCCTGGCCACATGGCTCAGTTGATTGGAGTGTCGTCGGTACACCGAAAGGTGGTCGGTTCTGTCCCAAGCAGGGGCCCATGCCTAGACTCAGGGTTCGAGGGGCAAGGGGTGGGGGTTGGCCCATCAGTGCTTCTCTCTCACACTGATGTTTCCTTCTGTCTTCCTCTCTCTCTAGAATCAACAAACATATCCTTGGTGAGAATGAAAAACTAATAATAAAATAAAAGTTAAGAAGGCATGCTGTGGTTGTGAATGCAAGACCAGCTGTGGTTAATATGTGATCTTCTGAAGCACACAGGCGATAGACAGATAAGCCCGTTAACAAACCAGCATTCAGAAAACTCAACAGTAAAAGTCTTGTTTCCCTTTTTGACTGCTTGAGGTTATGAGGCCTCTTGGAACAGAAAGTGCCTAGTAAAATATTTTTCAAAGCAGTCAAGTATTTCTCAAAGTATGGTCTAGCTCACCGATAAGAAGCAAATGGGTATCATATGTCTCCAGAGGGCATATTCAGAAAAGGACACATCAATTATGTAGGATTCTAGCCAAAAATGCATAACCCAAATCTAATTACTAGAAGACATTAGCTAAGCTTACAATAAGGGATATTCTATAATATACTTATTTGTATTCTTTAAAAAAATGTCCATGTCATGAAAAAATAAAAATAGGCTGGGACACAGTTCCAGACTAAAAGAGACAAAAAGGGGTGTCACATTAAATGCAACACGTGGCCCCTGGCTTGGATCTTGTGGGGGGAGGGGGAGGCAACGCTGCTGTAAAAGGTGTTAATGAGGCCATTCACAGAATTGGAATATGGATTGTGCATTCCATAAAAGTATCTCAGCAATGTTAAGTTTTCTGAATTGGGAAGTGAAGAGTGGTTATGTAGAGAGAATATCCTTATTCTTACGAAATACACAATGAACATTTTTTAAAGATTTTATTTATTTATTTTCAAAGAGAGGGGAAGGGAAGGAGAAAGAGAGGGAGAGAAACATCAATGTGTGATTGCCTCTCACATGGCCCTCACTGGGGACCTGGCCTGCAACCCGGGCATGTGCCCTGACTGGGAATCGAACCCGTGACCCTTTGGTTCTCAGCCCGCGCTCAATCCACTGAGCTACACCAGCCAGGCCACACTGAACTTTTAAGAAATAAAGAGGCATGATATGCAACTTGCTCTCAAATTATATATAAAAAAATTATACATAAAGACAAATAGAGATAGAGAAAAGCAAATGCAGCAAAATATCAAAAACTGATGAATCTTCATAAAGCATACATGAGGATTCTTTGTACTGTTTCTGCAACTTTTCTGAAATTTGAAATCATGTCAGAATAAAAGTTAACTTTAAAGATTGCCCATGGATTCCACACCTGAATCAGAATACTGGACTGAGTACGAGCTAAACATGCAGATTCATAGTACTGCCACTGAATGGGAAATTCTGGGGGAAGAGCCTGGGAATTTCCTCTCAAAAAGCTATTCTTGGTGATTGTTATGAATACTAAAGTTTGAAAACCACTGGGGTGAACTTCAAATAGCTTTTTTAGTTAAATCAACTGGATGCCTCGAAGAAGAATGCTACTACTACTCACCGACTCCTACTAGCTGAAATGTGCCCTGTGCTTACCACCTGGTAAAGACTATATGTTGTATTCAATTCTCACGATACTTTCTATGAATTACTATCTACTCTTTTCACAGACGGGCATGTGGCAGGGGGTGGGCATTGAGAGGTTAAGTAAAATGCCAAGGTCACATACAATTAAGGGATGGAGCCAGGTTTTGAAGCCAAGGACAGACTGACCCTAGAGCCACACTCTCGCCACCATACTATTGAGCCCAGCTGGAAAACCATGTGTTAGGATTATAGGCTTTGACTATCATAAACCAGATAAGTTGTTTGTCTCTTCTAAAGCCAGTCCTTGATTGCATATTAAAGAAGGAAGCAGCGGTGTGGCTAAAACAATGAACTTCATGATAATTATGATAAGGCATGGAATGTCCCCTGCCCACCCTCCATCCTGGTGACAAAGCCTTGGCTGTGACTAAGACAAGACCAGTCTATTTGCTCTTCTTGATCACTACGTTATTTTCCCATCCTTTTTTTTTTTTTAATCCTCACCCGAGGATATATTTATTGGTTTTAGAGAGAAGGAGGGGAGAGAGAGAAACATCAGTGTGAGAGAGAAATATCGATTGGTTGCCTCCCAAAGGCACCCGACCAGGGATCGAACCCACAACCTAGATATGGGCCATGATTGGGGATCGAACCCACGACCCAGGTATGTGCCATGACTGGGGATCAAACCCACAACATTTTTCATGTTGGTTGGGAGGACACTCCAACCAAAAGAGCCACCCGGCCAGGACTTCCGATCCATCTTTCAGATCCTCTTCAATCTGCAGGTACCAGGCTAGATGAGGTCTGGATAGATGTTCACCAAAAATAGATCTTTACTTACTTACTTACCTTACTTACTTAACGTTCAATGAGGTAGAATTTCAAAATAGTTTTATACTAGGAAAAGAATTATCCATGATGACTCCAAGTGAATGACTTGATTTAAAAGAGGTAGGCACTTCCCAGTGAAACAACTTGGCTGGCCCTGCCTCCTCCGGTCCTGCGACCCCTCTGCAAAGCAAACAGCCATCCTACAGAAGGAAGCCTAAAGAACAGTTCACTGGACCCTCAACAATGACCTTATGAAGAGAGTTAGGCAGGCACGAGTCTACTGCTAATATGGACAGAGCTGAACTGGAAACCAGCTTTCCAATTCCAGAAGCTGAGCAGGTCTTTCCATGAAACCATGCTGCCTTGTGAAGAAAGAGGTCCAAAATTTCGGAATCATGATCTCATGTATTTTTATGTAGATTGATAAGTGCAACCCTGGAGGTAAAAAGCCAAACTATTTTTTCAGCTGCATCTAGTTGAAATGTAATGTATAAATAATTGATAATGAGTTTTGTTATTGAGAGAGCTATCTTTTCTAACTAAAAAAATGAAAAGCTTTCAGCAAAACGTATCACTACTGTGGAGGGATTGAAGAAGCACCCCAGCTCAGTCCACTGCTGTGCAGTTTCTATAGTCCTTAAGAGCCTTATCCAATAGTTTCAGGTGACATGTGACATGAGCTTATATACTGAAAAACCTAAGCAATCCACTTAAACTATTACATCAAATAAATGAGTTCAGCGAGGTCACAGGATACAAGATTAATATACAAAAATAATTTTCTATGTACTTCCGATGAAAAATCTGAAAATAAAATTAGGAGACCAGTTCTATTTATAATAACATCAAGAGGAATAAATTTAATAAAAGAATGGCAAATCTATGCTCTGAAAACTACAAAATACTGTTAAGACAAATTAAAGATGATTTATCGATATTGTTAAGATGGCGCTACTCCCCAGGGCACCACGGATGCAATAAAATCCTTATCAAAATCCCAGTGGCTTCTGTGCAGAAATCAACAAGCTGATCCTAAAATTCATATGAAACTTCAAGGGACTCAGATTAGGCAAAACAATCTTGAAATAGAAAAGATGAAGGATGCACACTTCTTAATTTCAAAACTTACTACAAAGCTACAGTAATCAGGACAGCATGGAACTAATATAAGTAGAGATATATAGATCAATAGACAGAATCGAGAGTCCAGAAATATACCCTCACATTAATGGTCAATTGATTTCGACAAGGGTGCCAGGAACACCCAATGGAGAAAAAAATAGTCATGGACAACTGGGTAACCACATGCGAAAGACTGAAGTTGGACCCCTACCTTCCACCATATACAAAAATTAATTCTAAATGCGAGAGCTAAAACTCAAACTCTTAGAAGAAAACACAGGTGTAAATCTTTGAGATCTTGGATTAAGCAATAGTTTCTTAGAAATGACACCAAAAGCAGAAGCAACAACAAGAAAATAGTTAAACTGACCATCAAAATTAGAATTTTTTATGCTTTACCAAGTGAAGAGAAAACCCACAGAATGAGAGAAAATATTTGCAAATCACATGTCTGGTGAGGCACTTGTATTTTGAATATACAAAGTACTCTTACAACTCAACCATAAAAAGACAATCCAGTTTTAAAAAGTGATAGCATCTGAATAGGCATTATTCCAAAGAAAATGAACAAATGGCCAATAGCACATGAAAAGATACTCAATCTCATTAACCATCAAGAAAATGCAAATAAAATCCACAGTGAGATAGTGCTTCACACTCATCAGTGTGGCTAGAATAAAAAAAGAGGAAAAATAGCAAGTGTCAGAGAGAATGTGGAGAAATTGGAACCGTTATACATGTATTGTTGGTGGGAAGGAAAATTGCTGCAGCCATTTTGGAAGCCAGTCTGGCAGTTTCTTCAAATGAAACATAGAGTTTCTGTATAACCCAGCGATTCCACTCCTCGGTTTATACCGAGAAAATTGAAAACCCCTGTCCGCACAAAAACCTGTGCATGAATGTTCACTGCAGCATTATTCATAGTTGCCCCAAAGCAGAAACAGCCCAAACGCCCATCAACTACTATTACGAAATACTAGTGATTAATTTCAAAGAAAATAATTATGTACTTTATGGATAAAAACACTAACAAAGAAGTTCCTGCAGGTTTACTAGAGACTGTAGATGAAATATAAGTTGAGGAAAACAAAGCAGAATTGTGCTTAAGTGTAAATTTTGATTCTCTAAACACCAAGCTTGTTTCATGGTTGCTTGGCTCATAGTCCGAACTGAACCTCTTATTTCTAAAGGCACCAATTAGTTCTATGATGCATAAAGAGTGTGACAATTACCAAGTTATATATACTGTTTGCTATTCCTACTAAGAAAGTGGGACATCTTGCACAGGATGTTAAAATTATCATAAAACCCAATGATAATCATAAGTAAATAATCATTTCCGTAGCTATCTTAATTTAGAAATATGAGTTAGTAAATAAAACAGAAGCAAATGATTATTTGGAAATACTGTCAGAAGCACAGTTCTCGTACCAATTAAACCTAGATAAGCAGCTCGGGGTACTATTGGAATACTTTCTAGCGGGAGAAAAAACATCTTAGAGCACATCCGGGTCAAAGGGCCCTTGGCTCCATTTCCAAGTGTGTTTGAGGGGCTGTGATGAAGACTGTTTTCCTTGTGGAACACATGGTCTGAGGTGATTTAAGTAGCCCTGGCCTAAAGGAGGCAAGTTAAGGAGCCATACTTTTCTCTTTACAGCCTTTGATCCTTGGAACGAAGGCCTAGACCGGATAGTTTACACTTCGGCTAAGAGAATGTCCTCTCAGGTCTACCTTAGTGTTTCAGGGCTTACAAGAATATAATGAAAGTTTTCCTCTGTTGGAATTTGAAGTACAGATTTCACTTTTACACTTGAGTTAATCCATGTGGTCTTGGAAACAGCATTCCTAACCTCTCACCATGTCCTGCCAATTTTAACCTCCTAGACTTCTCTCAAGTCCACCCTCTTCTCAACCCCATCGTCACCACCCTAGTCCAACTTCCCATCTTCTCTTGCCTGGATACTCCACCAATCTAACTGGTCTGGTCCATTCCAATCCTGTTCTCCTACAGTAGGCAGAGTGTGATCTTCAGGGGAAATTAGATCATGTAGAACTACCAGGGCGGCCAATCCCTTGACTTGCCCAGGACCATCTCATTTTAGCACTGACAGCCCTACATCCCTCAGTCCCAGGCAGACTGGGATGCTTGGTTGCCCTAGGGCTCTGCTCCAAAGCTGCCATCATCAGAGCCATTAGTTGGTCACTGTAAGACCACACCAGCTGTTTCTGATACACTCCAATCACCTTTGGGATAAACTCTTTACAATGGTCTACAAGGTCTTAGAGGACCTGTCTCTTGCCTTCTCCAGCTCCTCTCATGCTAGGCTCCCCCGTGGGCACACCACTCCAGGTGTACTGGCTTTATCTTAATTACAAGAATTCATTATCTTCCTTTCCACCTCAGGGCCCTTGCCTTTCATTCCCCTACAGGAAATGTACCTTCTGCCTCATTTCACTTAGTTAACTTGGGTTCATCCCTCATACCTTAGCTTAATCCTACCTCACTACATTAGGTCCTCTGATGCAAGCTCTCAGAACGTTCTGTTCCTTCCTTTTGTAGCACTTAGCACAATTTGCCATATTAGGAGTAGTTTCATGTCTGATTCCCATACCAGGCCGTAAACTCTGTAAACATAAGAAGCATGTGTGTTTTCTTTATCACTGTGCCTTTAACTCTTAGAATATGCCTGGGATATAAAAAGATCTCAACAAACACCTGTTTTAGTTCCACTGCTAATGCCGTGAACTAGACTTGGGATTTTTGAAGCATTTCCTTGCTTCTAACTCATTCACCTTCCAAACCATCATGTGCCCTATTGCCATGCTAATCTTCTAGATACAGATACCCTCTGACTTTCCACAGCCATCACTGTGTTCCATATTACTCTGTTGATATGCTCCTGTATTTAATTAGAGTGCATTTACTAAGAATGTACTGTGTACTAGCACTACGCTAAATACTTCGTATTCTTAATCTAATTTGCTCCTCATAACCACCCTTGAGGAATGTTCTACCTACTTTACACGTGAGAAGAGAAAGGCTTAGAGAGATTATGTAAGTAATCTATTGGGGTCTTAGGGTTTATACGTGATGTCACCAAGTTGGTGCCTGATACAAAACCCTTGTATTTTTTACTTTCAATTATGTTCTATTAGTTAGAACTAGATTTGGCTGGATATAACAGAAAAGTCCAAAGTACAGTGGTAGTGGCTTAACTAAGACAGAAAATTGCATCTTTCTCATGTTAAAGAGAACAGGGGAAAGCAGTCTAGAGCTAGGATGGTCTGATCACCAGGGACACAGCTTCCTATTTTGCTCATCCAAGCTTGTAACTTCCACCCTCTGGTCCAAAATGGCTACTTGAGCTCCAGTTACCCTCATCCCTACTTACTTAACAGGAAGGTGGAAGATGTAATGAAGACTGTGCCCTTGTCCTTTAAAGATAGTTTAGAGAAGTCACAGCTGATACTTCTGTTTATATCTCATTATCAGAATACAGTCATACGATCATACCTCCCTGCAGAGGAGGCTGGGAAATGGAGTCTATGTTTTGGTCATCTATGAGCCCAACTTTTTAAAAAATCCTCTTACAAGAAGAAAGAATGAATGAATATTGAGGCAAATAATCAGCATCTTCCAAATACATGCAATAGCAAGTTCTATTCTTACTTTCTAGTTATCTACGATTTAGTTCCATCTTACATTACCTTGTTTTTCCACCCTTCGCTCACCTTGAACCTTTCCCATGATAGGGCCATTCAGCCATTCACTTTTCTGTCTCCCAGTCCAACCGAACTCATTTTAAGTCATACATTCCTTGCTCTTTCCTTCTTGGAAGGCCTCCTGTCAGCTTACACAATGCCTACCCACACTTCACCAACCAGCTCTCCTGCTTCCTTCTGACTCTCCTAGTCAGTGAGCTTCCCCCTTCTTTGAACTCCAATGGCAAACATCAAATGCCCACACAGCATAGAGGCATTTTAATATCCTCTAAAAGTCTCCTCTACATTGGCTTTCTTTCCCTGAAATAGAATGGGAGAAGCAAAATTCTTGACACATAACATCCAATAAATAAATACCTGTTGATTAATATGTAAAAGAGTTTTGTTTATATACTCCAACACTTATCTAGACCTCTGGTTCATTCAGCATTTTGTCAATGCAAGTTAGTTGGCACAATGGGACTTTCATCATCCTTCTTCCATGACAATACATCCATCTCATGAATATTTATCTAGTGCATATTAAAAGCTCCCATGGAAGAAGGGCTAGGTTATCCCTTAATAGCTCTCACTTGGTTTCAAGTTTTGAGTTGATGTGATGCTGTTTGTTGTACTGTAGTGTACTACTTATCAAATCTTATTTGCACTCAAATCACCTAGGGAATCTTATTAAAATGCAGATACTGCATTTTAGGAGGTATGGAACGGAGCCGGAGAATCTGCACTTCTAACCCATCACAGGTGACATGATGTTGGCAGACCACACATTAAACAGCAAGGCTGGAGAGATCTTCACAGCATCTGCCTCAGGTCACCTGGAGGTACTTAACACTGAAGACTCCGGGGCCCTACCCCAGACCCACTGAGTCAGGAGCTCCAGGATGGGGTCCAGGAATATGCATTTTAAAAAGCTCTCCAGGAGATTCTTATATACTCTAAGGTCTGAAGTTAAAAAGAACCCAAGATAATTCTTATGATTAGGCATGTTTAAGAAACAATGAAATAGAGAAACCATGAAATTTTTGGAAGAATGTCATTCAAGTCAATGTAACAGGGAGTTACTGAAACTTTACCAAACATTCATATAAGAACTTAGACCATATTTATATATTACTCACCCAAGGACATGCTTATTGATTTTAGAGAGAGGAAAAGGGAGGGGGGAGAGAGAGAGAGAGAAACATAGATCAGTTGCCACTTCTTTAGTCCCCAACTGGGGATTGAACCTGCAACTTCGGTATGTGCCCTGATGGGAATCAAGCCCACAATGTTTTAGTTTGCAGGACGTCACTCCAACCAACTGGGCTATGCTGCCAAGGGAAGAATTTAAACTATATAATTAGTGTAACTTGCATGACTATAAACTTTGAAAATCCAATACTTTAAGGGGCAGCATGTTAGCATTACGCTTTTGCCCATAGTTTTGTTCGATTCACGGCACTTAAAGGAGACGTTTGTGTCTAGAAGATTATACAATAGGAAATCAAGGGGTGAGCTGTTCTTTATTGAAAGGTCCCAATTTACAATCAGGTTATATTGTAATAGAATGTTTGTTTGAATTTTCTCATAGAAGTAATATTCTGGGTGAGAAAGGGTGGCGAGGCGGGCCTGCCAGCCTGTGGAGTGACAACGACTGGGGTCCTCGCTGCAGGGCCTGCCCGTGACCATGCTGGGAAGGAAGACCCGGTCCAGGACCCACTACCCAGCCCTACTCTGGGGACTTTCAACACTGTGATTGCCAAAGCTCAGTCCTAATAATGTCGATCTCCACCAGTTTATGCTTTGATGCCAAAGTTTAGAGAAACAAAGAATTTGAAAGTGTATTTTATAAAATGTTTCTTGAAGGCAGTTTAAGAGAAAACCACTTGTAAAGAAATTCTTTACTCTTCTTACTTTTTTCAGCCAGTAAGTACCTGCCTACCTCAGGGGGTTATGTTAGCATCCAACAAGGTGTGTGTGTATGTGTATGTGAGTGCGGGGGGTGGGGCGTGCTTTTGTTGACTGCGAGGTATAGGAGAAACGCAAGGTGGCAAGATTTTCATTACAACAGAGTCCTAGGCACCAGGCTCAGCCCCAATACGACAAATTAACCTGAAAAACAGTTGAAATAGGAGCAGAGTGAAAATTTCTACTCAAACCTCTTATGATTTAAGCTCATGAGAGCCACAAAAAGAGCCACACTGCACTGCCGAAGGCTTGGATAAGTGAGGGAAATTGAACCCAGGTAAGGACAGGTAATATGCTTTAGAGGAGACATTAAACATACTACCCGCCCTGAATGGCTTGTTAACTCTGATGTATCAGGTGATCAGGGAGCGGGTGCAGCAGAGAAAAGGTGTGGTGGGCAGAGAAGCTGGACCTCTGCGACCTGGCCAAGGGACTATATGGGGTCCCCATGGGGTCACTAACCATTTGCCAGGATGAGGAGTTTCCTGGGATGTGGAACTTTGAGTGCTAAAACGATGGAAGTCTTGGGTAAACCAGGAGGAACTGGTCACCATAAGGCCTCACCGGCTCTATTTCTGACACACCCTATGACTAACAAGCCACATAACTTCTTCACACTTATTTTCTTTGTTCGTAAGTGGAATTGTCCTGTGCTCCGTTCTTACGGGGGAATTCTTCTCCCTTATCAAACATCATTAAATCCACACCCCAACACCAGAGCAAAGATCCTCCAATGGGTTTTTTTTTTTTAATTCGTGGGAAAAGCCAGAAATATAGGACCCTTATGAGATAAAAGGTTCCATAATAAGTCAGGAGCTTGTTGTCAATGGCAGGACTCAGAGGTGTGAAAGAAAGCTTGAGTTATGAAATTCAATGGGGTTTCCTGGGGATAGAGATGAGGGCAGAGGAAAGGGAGAAGCAGCTAATTCAAAGCAGCTCATCAGGGTACTACTTCCAGAAAGAAGTCAGTGCTGGGAAATTCTATGGACAGAGTCCAAGGAAATTGCCAAGTTGGAATTCAGACAACTGAGGGCAGTGGTTTCATCCAGAAACTAAGGGGAACCTAGGAACTTAAAAGACCTAGCTTTTCCAAGGGGCTATAGAGAGGCTGAAGAAAGCAGATTTGGCTTTAAACTGGAGGGTGAGCTTGGAAGGACAGGAAAATGGAAAGGATCAAGCTACTGAAGGACCAGTTGGGCAAAGAAGTGAGATGGAGGAGCTACAACTTGTTTGCATTCTGAGTGGCGTACCATGGAGTGGTGCACCTGGGGCTTCTCAAATCTGTAGTTTATATGCTGAGATCTTCTTGAAATGCACGTTTCTGATTGGGCAGTTAATCATGGCTATTCACTGCAACAGGCATGCAGAAGGAATCTGTGAAAGAATGAAGTCTAACCTAATTTGAGAGTGCAATGTTCTCTATAAATGCAGTAATTACTCAGAGAAGGGACTCAGAGTCCTGTAGAAATGGACAGGCTTCCCCCAGCTGTCAAGAGACAGTCAACAGAGAAAGAAGGATGGCATTCTGGGTAAAGGAAACAGCCAACATGAAGCTATGGAAAGTGCTCCTTTAAAAAGAAGTAGAAGTAGAGAAGGCCGACTGGGAAGTCAGTGAGAATTAAAGTAGAATTTGACAATGTTTCCCAACCTTTAACTTCATGGCATTTATTGAAAATGGTAATGATAGTGGGGGGTAAATGGAAGCAACCGCTTTGCTGCCCTAGAACCACCAGGTTCTGCCACAGGAACTTCATTGAGACACCTCAGTGTATATGGCCCACTGGTTGATAAACTAGAATAACGAGTGAGGAATCCAGTGCTGACGGCCTTGACTGAATGAAATAAATCGAATAGAGACATTCAGGCCTGATTAGTTAGGGCATGGAAAACCAATGCCAAAACTTGAACAGAAAAATGAAGTGTCCAAAATGGTACTTTAAGAAAAATATTGTACAATAACCACATTATCTAGGATGGATTGGGAGTTAGGTGATAGCTTGAGCATGGAGGAAGGAAATATTTTAATAAAAGAAGGTGTTATAGTTTTTCTGTGCACTTAGTGATTCCACTGAGGTACTTCTAACCACTGTCTACTACTGAAACAATCATTTTTAAAAGATTAAAATACATTTTAAAATAAACTATTAGCAACATTATTTCTTCTGGGTACAGATTGCATGATGATAATGTCACCCTTCAAGGTACCCTATTGTCAACTTAAAAAATGAAAAGAAATCATTTAGTCCGAATGAGTTAAACATTGAATTTAAAATTTGTTTCCTACCACAAATAAGGCACTAAGCTAGACACTGGGAAAACAATAATGAACAGACAGGTGATGTGGGACCCCTAATCTCGGCAGACAACCTGAACTATAAAGCATCCAGGCTCGTTCCAATGTAGTTCAGCCCTGTGACGGAAGCATACATAGGAGGAAGACCAGTGAATTCTAAAGTGGGGATAGGAGTGGGGATCCTTTGATATCTTACCTGGATGAGGGATGGATATGATCAAATAGACACAGTGAAGGGAAAAGCATAACAAAAAAAGCATGAGCGTATGTGTGAAATAGCACAGGTGCACTATGTCAAGAAGGTGAGAGTACCTTAGTGTGACTAGTAAAATAGCTGAGGGGGCAGGTGCATGGGGCCCGGGAGGGGCCAGGAGTGATAAGAGGTGAGACTAGAAAAGAGCAGCACCCTCTGAAATTTCCTATCTCTCACAATGGAGAGGAGCTTTTCTATCAGTCTCTCCTAGAGAGGCACTGTGTGTGGTCTGTATGTAACCTGGGCTCTGGAGCATCAGAACCGGGAATCAGGTCCCCCACCTGCTACTTGTAGCTGAGTAACCTAAGGCAGCTTGTTAATCTCTCCACCTGTGAAATATGGGTAACAGCAGGGTCTTCGTAAGGTCTTTGGGACGACTAAATGACTTAATGCACGTAAAGCGCTGAGAGAGGGTGTAGAAGTTGAAAGTCAGCTGTTATTATTAACATAACCAGCAATACTGTGATTATTTTAGTTCTTATGTTAGGAAAATGCCAGCTGAAGTGTGAATTTTTCTTATCCATAGGTGTGCTACATGACTTCATAGGTTCTGTCAATGGAGAAACTTGCTGAAATAGCCTTCTGTAAAATATCTGACAAGAATGCTCACCCACTACAGCCCCTAAGAACCTACCACTAGGAGGTTCTTTATAAAACGTTCATACTTTACCAAGCGGGAACAGGGTTTTTTCGCCATAAGCATCTCAGCATGAATTAATTTACCACAGTAGGGAGGAAGGACAAGGCTGAGCTAAGGAAATGCAATGTCGGACAGGTGAGAAAGGAGGTTCTAGCTTAGAGTGCCGTCTCTTGGGAGAGTGGGGGTCTTCCCTTTGGGAACTAGAGATCATTTTGGTATTAAGAGGGGAAAAGGGAAACTAATTGAAGAGGAGAGCAGCCCAGAGAAGAGAGAACTGTTTAGTTAATATTGCTTAGGGCCATCCATTTTCATGAAAAGTTGCTGAAATGGCTCAAATAAAACTGCAGTCAAACCATAATGGTTTTTGACTCAACTTGTCTAAAAACTGTTAAGGTTATAAGCCCCAATACATTTATATAAAATGATTACTGATACTAACATAGAAGAAAACATTTTTTATATATTTATATATCTAGTTCCCTTTTTGTTGGAATTTAAAGCTGACAGCAGGCAGAAGGCATGACTCTCTTGGGTGCTCGTTTCTGGGCTGCAACTGTTCCTAGCACCGTGGGTGCCTGTGCCAAGTCATTGTGCAGCCACGACGCTGCCGATGGGGTTTCCCCTGGAGAGGAAACTGTTCATTGGAGCTTTAGTGCAGAAGCCGGCACAGGCAGGTGAGATGTTTTCATAATTGCCAAGAGGAAAAAGAGAGGGCCCAGGGGCGGTTTTCTGCCCAAGGGAGCCCCTTCCTGGTTATAACCTAATTTGTGTGTCTGTGGACCAGATGGGTGGAATTAAACCTTCTTAGGTATTGTGGTTAGATTGTTTTAAAATGTCTGGAGACTCCAGGAAATGCGAGAAGTCATATTTCTTTTACCAAGGACCATCCTCTCGTGGTTCCAATGTGGGCTTTTGAAACTGAAACTGTAACGCCGTGGCTATAGGGTGGGGCCTAATTTTCCTTTTCCCCTAGTGGGGTAGATGTGAAGGCTCTGAATTTCTCAACTTAATTCACTTCGGGGGTTTGATAAACAAGGCTCTAAGGTAGCAAGATAGGGAACTAGAAGCTCATTAGTCATTGAAGAAAGTCCTTGCTTTCTGAATCTCTGTCTCCCCTGAAGAACGGGCTTTCCCCCGCAGTCATTCGGGGCCTTCATACATCTGTCTGCCTGCCGCGTTGTGGAAATGAGCTATAGAAAAATCCCAGGAGGCTGCTTAAGAGGGTTGAGGGCAAAAAAAAAAAAAAATATATATATATATATATATATATATATATAGGCGGGAGGAAAGTATTATATATAGGGTGAAAGAATACAAAATATTTATATAAAATGAAACCTGGCTCTGGCTGGGTGGCTCAGTTGATTGGAGCGTCGTCCTATACACCAAAAGGTTGAGGGTTTGATCTCTAGTCAGGGCACGTACCCAGGTTGCAGGTTCGATCCCTGGTTGGGGCACATACAGGAGGCAACAGATTGATGTTTGTCTCTCACATGGATGTTTCTCTTTCTCCCTTCCTCTCTCTCTAAAATATATAAACATATCCTCGGGTGAGTGATAAATAAATAAATAAATAAATAAAGGGAACTCTGAAGCGGAAGAAATACTGTTCCCGGAAGAAGTCAGCCCAAGTGTAGTTTCTTACTCATGGTATGTACTGAATTATCTTGAAACTGAATGTGCTCCAGTGGTCAAGGAAGTTAAAAAGATAAGCCCCCTCGTTCACCTTGGGGAAAGCAAAGGCATATCTACACTTGGAACACAGTGTACTGCTCTGCTTAACTTCAAGAAAAATCTAATGAGGTTGGAACCAGTCAAGAGAACAGCTGAAATAATCAATATTAGAGCCCCTATGGCCCTCCCAACAGAACCCACTTCAATGGCAAATTCTGCAGTATAAACAATGGAAGGATGACATCATGGGTGAATTTCATGCCCCTAAATTCCTATATGGAAGCCCTGACCCTCAGTAGCTCATAATGTGACTATCTTTGGAAACAGAACTTTTAAAAAGGTAATTAAGTAATATGGGCTCATTAGGGTAGGCCCTAATCCAACGTGACTGTTGTTCTTGTAAGAAGAGTTTAGAACACAAAGAGACAGACAGACACCAGACACATGCACACATAGAGATGACCATGTGAACGGCACAGGGAGAAGATGACCATCTACAAGCCAAGGAGAGAGACCTCAGTACAGACCACTCTGCCGATACCTTAGGCTTCTAGCCTCCAGAACTGTGAGAAAATAAATTTGTGTTGTTTAAGTTACCCAGTCCATGGTATTTTGTTACGGCAGCCCCAGCAAACTAATAACAGATAAGAACAGATATAAACAAAGGATTAAACACTAGGAAGGGTCTAGAAAAGGATGTGATTATCTCAGGACACCTTCAGGTCAGGGTTTCTTAAAACAGGGTCTGCATACTGCCTTCATCAGAAACATCTATGATGTTTTTTAAAAGCAGGTTCCCAGGCCCCTCTGGACCTAGAGTATGAAAATTTTCTGGTATGAGGCCCAAGAATCTCTCTTTTCAATAAACACCCCAAGTGACATTTTTTGTACACTACAGTGTGAGACCCACTGTGCAAGGGCCTGCCCAACCTCTGGCTCTTTTCTGGGCCGAGCTGGCTGGTACTCATCACATCTTAGCAAGTGCTGGTGTAACTGCTGTTCCGGCAGATGCTCTGTGGTCCAGGAACCAGGTATACATCCCATGGTAGGTTATATCTCTCCAGGTGTCAGCCAGTGTTTACCAGCCTGTGAGGAATGCTGAATGGGATGGACCAAATGGAACCTTAGGGGAGTTTAGTCTTGATTCTTGGAAGAAATATGTGCCTCACCTATCTTACTTAAACTATAATGACACATTTTGAACAGAAATCTACAGTACATACATTATTTCTCTCATGAGATTTATTTAAAGATGCTATTACCTTGGCACCTAAATTCTCAGAGGGAATACAGGGAATAGAAAGAGCACATCTGCCCTGACTGGTGTAGCTCAGTGGATTGAGTGCAGGCCTATGAACCAAAAGGTCACTGGTTTGATTCCCAGTCAAGGTACATGACTGGGTTGCAGGCTGGGTCCCCAGTTGGGGGCACATGAAGGGCAACCACATGTTGATGTTTCTCTCCCTCTCTTTCTCCTTCCTTTCCCCTTTCTCTAAATTAATTAAAAAAGAGCATATCTAACTTCTGCTATACATCAGGTGAACTTATATGGAAAGTTCTCTCACAGGCCCTGGTGCCTTTTTTTTTTTTAAGGTTTTTTTTTTTAAGATTTTATTTATTTATTTTTAGAGAGAGAAGGAGGGAGACAGAGAGGGAGAGAAACAGCAATGTATGGTTGCCTCTCACATGGCCCTCACTGGGGACCTGGCCTGCAACCCAGGCATGTGCCCTGACTGGGAATCGAACCGGGACCGTCTGGTTCCCAGCCCGCGCTCAATCCACTGAGCTACACCAGCCAGGGCCCCTGGTGCCTTTTTAAGCCCTGTATAGTTAAAATATAATAATAGTGAAATTAGAGAAATAACATATATAGATAAAACAAATAATAATACATGGAAAGGAATCTACTAAATTATTTCAGCCACGCGCTGTGCTTTCATGGATTCTTCATTATCAAAGGGAAGGGGAGCAGAAAGTATTCTTTCATATAGCATAAGGTGAATTTTCTTTCCCTAATCTGTGAGCCAAAGAGAAACTGGAGCTACAGAGAGAGAGAAATAGTCGCGAGTCCAAAGCAAACACAGCGACAAGCATTTTTACAGTAGGCAGAATAGGTGACATTCTGATTTAAAGACGGCAGTTCACTAGAAATATGTAAAGACTGCCCCCATCTCCATTTACAAATGTCATTAAAGGCTATAACAAGCTTTTATAAGTTTATTTTTATTTTTTAATTTTTATTTATTGATTTTAGAGGGGGATGGCTGGGGAGAGAGAAACATGGATTTGTTGCTCCACGTATTTATGCACTCATTGGTTGATTCTTGTATGTGCCCTGACCCCAACTTTGGCTTATGGGGGCCAGGCTCCCACCAACTGAGCAACCCGGCCAGGGCCTACAAGTTTATTTTTTAAACTGAAATGTAGAGTGTGCAGGTGGGCATGTCATTAGGCTATTTCTTTATTTTTCTTCTGGTGGTCCATCCTTGCAATAGGAAACAGCAGCTAGTGTCCCAGGAGTGACCACGCCTGTCCAGGAACCTATGGCCACCATTGTTTGTTCACTTGCTCAGTGACGGGCTGCCAGTGCTCTTCCCTCCTTGGCTCACTAATTTTAGTGTCTCTGTGTGGAGCACTCATTCTCACTGGATTCCTTTTTTTGAGGGAGTGGGGATGGGAGGATGGATGGGAATTGCAGTTGTCAATGTTTCAGGTGCTTTCCAAAAACAAGAATTCTGGCACTTAAAGTGAAGACTTTAAACCCTAGAGTGACTCTACGCTAGACCTTTATACTCTGGCGAGGTTCAGAAGAAAAGAGTCACTGCGTTTCATTAGGAAAGAAAAGAGGACCTATTCAGTCTTCAAGGAGACAGCTTCCCAGTTTGGGCAGTGATCCGCTTGTCAGAGGAGAGAGCCTTAACAATGAAAAACGGCCGTTTTGGCTGAAAAGGGGCTCTCGATTTGGACCAAAGCGTTCCTCGTGTGGTGTAAGGACTGGTGCTCCTTTCTAGACTTTTCCGAGCGGCCTTTTCCCTCCCTACTGACCTCAGCGAGGTCCCGGCCTGGGGGACCACGCGGCCCCGAGGCCCCTGACCCGCGCACCAGCGGGGTCCGCGGGTGGCGGCGGGACGCGCGGCCCGGGCGGCGGCGGCCGCGCCTTCATTAGAGGGCGCTCTGGGGGCGGCTCCGCTGCAGTCCCGACTCCCGCCGCTTCCTCCTCGCCGCCCCTCCCCACCAGCCCGGCGAACGCGGCCGGCCCGTGGGGGCAGAGTGTCCGCGCCGCCGGGGACGGGCGCGGGCCGCGCCGCAGCCGGAGCGGGGCCGGGTCCCGCCGCTGCCTCCTTCCGCCGGCCGCGCCGCCGGCCATGCATTCTTCCGGCTCTTCTGGCTCCCGTAGCCCGGGTCGGGGCCCGGCCAGCCCGAGGTAATTCCCGGCTCGGCGGGCGCAGGCCCCGGGGCTGCGGCGGCGCCGCGCCTGGGGAAGCGCCGGGAGGCGGGCAAGGGGTGTCGTCGTCCTGCGGCCTGGCGGAGGTGGCGGCGGGGGCATGGGGGACCAGGGCGCGGTAGGCCCCGAGGAGGAGGGGGGAGCGTGGGGCGTCCGCCCGCCTCCCCGGGACCCGCCCCGGTGACAGGTCCGGCCTCTGAGTCCTCGCCGTCCCTCTGTCCGCAGGCAGCCGCGAGGGCACTAGGGCTCCCGCTCGCGCCGCGCCTCGCCTCGGCCGCCGCCGCGTCCATGACCGCGACCCCTCGGCCGGGGACACCCGCCGCCGCATTCGCGCGCCCGGGGCCGCCGGTCCCCGGCCCCGCTCGCCCCCGCGCTCCACCTCCCGCCGTCCGAGCCCGCCGAGGTGAGCCCGGCACGCGGGCCGTGACCGCCGCCCGGACCCTGCCCTCACCCGCGGAGACAGCTGCGGGCTCCATCCGCCTGCTGAACGCAGTCGTCGCTTCGGCGTCCCCGCTTCTTTCATCATCCCCAGCTCCACGGCCTTCTGGTCGGAGACTTCATTCCCTCCATCCCTGGCCCTCTCTCCTTTGCCTCCTTCTGGCTTTTTCTCCCCTCCCCCTATTCCTGTCCTTCTTCCTTTTCTCTTTATTACCACCCCCCCTCAACACACACACTTTCTTCCTTTCACCTTTCTGCCCTTTTTCTAGGTCCCTCTCCTTTTATTCTAAAAAAAAGGGGGGGTGGACAAAAACCCCTCTTGCCGCAAATGAACATTTTTAGCGCACCCTTTTTGCAAATTCGAGGGACCGTGGCAGTAATGAATCAGTGTGCAGGAATGGTGTTGCAGAGGGTACCAGGTTCCTGGAATCTGGGAAATCTGAGCGAGACGTTTCAGTCTTCTCGTCACTCCTGTCCTTAGTTTGGAGATATTGAGGGTATCTGAAGCAAGTGGGTCTGTTTGTCTTCCCTAAAGTCCAACGGCAGACTGCATTGGGACTCGGTGCAGGGACGGCCGCCGATTAGTTAGTGGGAAAAGCATTATCATTTGCTAAATATATTATGACATACCCTGTGCCTCTGTGAACAGCTCCCTTGACCTTGTGCGGCTCCTCCTCCCTCGCTCTCTGTCCCCCTCTGGAATTTCCCGGAGAGATCGCCAAGGTACTACATTGGGAAGGCTCAGACTCTCGATTTTCTTTTATTTTTGTGCTGGAGGTGATTTCTATGTTGGTGACTATTTAGATGTGTTTAAGCCATTTTCCTTTGTAAATGCATTTTCCTTTCACCTCAGAAAGGCAGGACGGACTCCAATGTGAGAATGGCTGTGACTTTGGAAGAAGCTCCATGGCTGGGCTGGATCTTGGTGAAAGCCCTGATGAGGTTTGCCTTCATGGTCGTCAACAACCTGGTTGCAATTCCATCCTACGTCTGCTATGTGATTATACTTCAGCCCCTTCGATTGCTGGACAATAAGTGCTTCTGGTACATTGAAGGAATCATGTATAAATGGCTTTTAGGCATGGTGGCTTCTTGGGGATGGTATGCTGGATATACAGGTAAGAGCTTAATGTGTATAAAGAAACATAATGTTGTGCTCAATTCAGGAGCCATGATTTATTATATAGTACATTTTGGGTTGGCAATGCTTTTATGCTTTGACTATTGAAAAAAGAAATATAAAACAATTTTATTGAGTTTTTTCTTTAGAATCCCAGTGAACAAGGAAATTTTCAGAAGTATAATGCCATAATTATGTATTGATAAATTTCTTCAATAATGTCTTATTTATGTGATGGACATTTAGTGAAACCAGTCCATTAAAGCTGTTCTAGAGAAATAGGAGTGGATTGTAGAGAACCTGAAGGCTTTTAAAATGAAGAGGTAAGGTATTTAGCCCATAAACACTGGGAATTTAGAAAAAGGACTGAACCATATTTGTGCTAAGAGAGTTAATTATGTTTTTTCATTTAATGTATTATTGTACCGTTAACATTTTGAGCCAAACAAAAAGTAGCTTTTTTTTTTTCTGTTAATGTACATTTCTCTTGCCTACTCGAATCTGTTTTATCTTGTAAATTTGTATTGGAATATTAAATATAAAATTTAAGTTTAATCTGTGGTAAACTAATTTATCTTCTGAGTGTCTTGAAGTACATTTTTATTCCTGCCTTTAACCTGCATTTTGGAAAGCAGGGGCATTGCTGTTCTAAAGTGGACTTTTAGAGAACGAGCTGAGAAATAGTGTTTATTTTTTGTTTTGAAGCCCTTGAGAACTTGTGCCCCTGCTACGAACATTTTGGATCGGGTATTATATTTGACTTCTTTTCCTGTAGGAATTAGGATGATTAAAAAAGCATTGCGGTTTCTAGCCCTTGTCTTAGACGTTGAGACTTTCATCCTAGAATTTTGTAATGGGTAGTCTCCTTACAGATCACGCAGTAGATGCTGCACTCAGTGGAGACCGTAGAGGAGGGTACTCTCAGGGTCGAACGGCACAGCAGTTCCCCATTTCAAATTCTCTGCCTCCCTCTTTCCTGCCCAGGCTGCACCTGCAGATTTTACCCAGACACAGGAGAAAAGGACTGACAGCACCCAGCTTTTTTGGAGCCTGACAGTCTCTTGCTAGGTCAGAGTGCTCTCAGTTGCCCAAGATGAAGCTTTTTCTCCTTCCGGCAATGCTGTTTATTGTTCTGGAATATCTGAAGCCCCTGGGTAGTGTATGCTTTGTTTCCTTGTCATGCGTCTTGTTCAGATCCCAAAGCTTCTTGGATATGTAGGGTGAGCTTCTAGTCCTTTCATAGGACCTCGTGGTAGCTGTAGCAGTGATAGAGAAAAAATGAAGTTCTCATCTATGGTGTTGACTGCTTACGCGAATTGCACTGCTGTTTTAGAATTGTTTTGCTCTGTATAGTTTGAGCTTCCCCAGATATCCTATGTGGTGCTAGTTAGTGGTTTTGTTCTTTGTGTGGTATACTTAAGTTGCTTGTTTTAAATGAGCTGATGGTGTTTATAGAAATAAGTTCTAGAAGTTTATTCTACTTAAACACAATGAAATTACTGAAATCTGTGTGCTCGTGTGTGGTATATTTGTGTATAAGTGTTAGCATGATGAGAGGCTGACAAAATTAATTTGGCATTGACCTTGGGATTGTAAGGAGTGCAATTATAAGTGCTGCTTGAAGTTAAAGTTAGTTGTGCTATGACCACAGCGTGGCTGCAATGTATTTTTAAGCAGATTTTCTTGGGGTATCTCTTCTTTGCTGACTATAGAATTGCACAGTTTCTTTTGCCACCTGCTTGGAAAGTGGTCTTGACATAATCTGCATATTTTAGTCCCTCAGAAGCATCTTCTCTCTTTTTTTTTTTAAGATTTTATTTATTTATTTTTAGAGAGGGGAAGGGAGGGAGAAAGAGAGAGAGAGAAACATCAATATGTGGTTGCCTCTCATGTGGCCTCCACTGGGGACCTGGCCCGCAACCCAGGTGTGTGCCCTGACTGGGAATCGAACCTGCGACCCTTTGGTTTGCAGCCCGCGCTCAATCCGCTGAGCTACGCCAGCCAGGGCAAGGCTATGGCATTTTGACCATATGATCGGTTTGTCTCATTTAAGAGTAGAGTATTTGAGTGTGTTTTATTTTAAATGGGTTTTCTACAGGTAGAATATTTTAGAGGGTCTGGTCCTGGTTTGATCATAGCAGAACACTGTTAAGAGGTCAAACAAATGTAAGAATGACTTTTGTTGAAAGCTGCAACTACGTCTGAAGAAGCAAACGTAAATGGGGGAGGATGAGCAGACGGACCCATAAAAGCATCTAGGACAGTGATTCTCAACCCTTTTCCTCTCATGGCACACCAACTAATTAACTAAAATTCTGCAGCACACCAAAAAAATGTGTTATTTTTTTTTGCAGATCTGACAGAAAATAAGTATAATTTTGATTTGTTCCCACTGGATAGGTCTTGTTGTGTTGGCTGCTGTCATTTTTTAATTTGACAGTCTAAGGAAACAGAGGTCAGAGTCACTGACTAAACAGTCCGGGATTGCATGTTTTAAAAATTCTTGCAGCACACCAGTTGAAAATCGCTGGTCTAAGAGGTTATATTAACCTTTGTATGAATTTGTGTGTTTCATTTTTTCCCTTTGTATCAAGAGTGGGGGATGGGCTTAGGATGTTTTCTCCTTTCCCCATGCTTAAGTTTCACAGATGGAAAACTGAACATTGCTGAAGGAATTCTGCTCAGCAGGTCTAGTCTGTTCATATTTTAGAATGAAAATTGCCAAACTTTGTTGAAAAACCACTTCCGAAGAAATCTTAAATATGAATGAATGAATTATTAATTAGGAAGCTGAGAAGCGAATATTGGTTTAGGAGGTCATTTTTTTCAAAATGTGGCATTCAGTCTAAGACAAGTCAATGACACAGCTCTGCTGCTGAGGACGACGTTGATTACCAGTCCCACGGTGCCCCATATGGGAGCTTCTAGCCTATGTGGCTATTGAGAGTAATTAAAGTGAAATGGAATTCAAAGTTCATTTTCTCAGTCACACCAACCACATTTCAAGTGCTTCGTACCCGGTGGCCTGTGGCTTTCTCTTTTTTCTTAGGAAAAATGCATTTTATCTTTATAGAAAGAATGTTTTTCTAAACATAGTTCTAAACAGGTTTCTCTTTGGAAAAGACAGGAAGATGTATTCAAAATTTATAAGATAGTCTTTTAATTTGAGACAAATGTCATAATATGAGTCCTTTAAACTCAGACACGCTTTTTGGATGGGGAATGGTGAGGCTAGTAAGCCCAAGAACTTGAATGGACATTTTTGTACTTCATTTGCATTCTCAGAGCTAGGGTACTACTGTATGCCTGTGGGCATAGAAGATAGAAAGTTTTCTGGTCTTTCTGCAGATTTCTGACTTTACATCTTGTTAGGGGAACACAGTTCTTAAAAGACCTCTGAGGACATTGGCGTTTGTTCATCTCTAGCGTGAGAATAAGTAGTGACGCTGTTGGTACCACATTTCCTTTCGTGGGAAGTGCTGTAGAAACGTCTCATGTTGAGGAAAATGTGTGCACTGCCTTTGCTCTAATATTTCACGGGCACACCAATAGAGATACCAACTAGCTTAATGAATGTTCCAGTTGTACCTGCTTTGTTCAGGTCTGCGACTCAGTATACTCTCCCCTGCCTCAATTTAAGTGAAGATTGGCAACTTTCAGAGAGAGATTTTAAAAAACTAAAATGCGTTTATTTAAAATAGTTTATTTTGATTCTCATTCACTTATTTAATAAATTCATTATTCCCCATCCAAACACAGCCAAAAAGTTCATTTGTTTTTCTCGTAAGACGGCTCTAGTAATGCTTAGCTGTCTTTAACTTCATTCAACACAATTTTGGTAGATGGTATTGTGACAGTCATCATATCAGTGTGCATTTAAAAAAACGTAACAGAATTGGTGAATTTTTGTGTAGCCGTTTTAATAGTGAAGGAAGAAAATACGCAACATTTTCAGCATGTTATGCTTTATTATTTCAAGAAAGGTAAAAACGCAACTAAAACAAAAAAAGATTTGCACCGTGTGTGGAGAAGGTGCTGTGCCTGATTGAACGTGTCAAAAGTGGTTTGTGGTTTCGTGCTGGAGATGTGTCTCTGGACAGTACTCCATGGTCAGGTAGAATAGTTGAAGTCGATAGTGATCAAATCGAGACATTCATTGAGAACAATCAACTTTATACCTCGTGGGAGATAGCCAACATACTCAAAATATCCAAATCAATAAAGTTATTGGTGAAAATAAAAAATGTGTCTTATTTTATGGGAAAAAAAAACTAAACATACTTGTTGGCCAACTCAATAATTCAAGCCTCTTACACAAAATCCTTAAAAAAAAATCATTGTAAATGGAAGCACCAGAATTTGTATGGGACTCTTTTGGGCTGCAGTGTACCGGAAGGGGAGCCGGGTGTCATGACACTTGCCACCAAGCTGTTTTTGCTTAGCAAATGCTGTTTCCCTTAGAGCGGGCATTTACTTGAGTGCTTTTAGGGAAAGCTGATGGAGATGAGATTTAGCTTCCTCCCGCTCCCCAGGTGACAGCTGTCATGGCTTTATATTGGTCTTTGTGGGTTGATTATTTGATAGTATTTTTTTACTGGGATACGAATTCACTTGTGTGAGGAAAAAAAAAATTAGGAATTATATCTGACCTTGAAATTCTAGAGAAATTAAAAAAATATATATCTTCTTGAGCAGTATTTTTCTACCTTTGATTGAGTCATAAACCAATTTAGTGTGTCAAGCTGAACATTTTAAAGAAGTGAAATACAACAGAATTAAATAGAAAAGATCAGAAATGTGAGTGTCTGTACCAGGTAGTGTTACTGAATTAAATTTTTTTTTTTTTAACGGTGAGCCCTGTCAGCATTTGAAAGGCATTGTTCTAGTGGAAAGAGCACTGCAGTTTAGAATTCTGGGAGTCGGGTGTCTTGATCTACTCATGGGTGGGGGCGAAATCCTCACTTGCTCTGTGCCCACTGGGCTGTCAGCGCTTTATAGATATATACGTGGTCTTCTTTATAACCCTGGAGCCCGGTTGGTTGCCTGATGATCACCAAGTGCTCCATGCTGTCCAAGTATTTCTTGAATGATCCCTTCTTTCTTTCCTGGTCCCAGCTGAGGTGCTTTCACCGCCTACCTTCCTGAAAGGTCTTATATCCAGGTCACTGCAATGCACAAATCACAAATCTGAAACTGGATCATGTTTTTCACACACATACATACAAATACATATCCTGTAGTACCACATTTGTTCATTTAATACACCTTTATTGAGCTTCTATTACGTGTGGGAGGAGGTGCCCTGGAGGTGCTGAGATGCACAAGACATAATCGCTGACTTTAAGGAGTTCACGGCAGCCTTGGTGGGGAAGACAGAGCACCAACAACGAACACATATACCCTGGTGTAATGGGCTCATGGAGCTTTGCCGTGGGATAAAAGAGGAGGGGCTCCTGACCTCCCATCAGGGGTAGGTGGTAGCAGAGAGGACATCGGGAATTTAGGGAAGAAGCAGCTTTAAATTCCCTTTGTTTTTTTCATTAGGGAAATATTTCTCTGTGGGGCTAACTCTAGCATAATTATAATATATTTAAAAGACTTCAGTAATATGTCAGTTTGAAATGAATATCTTTTTGATAATATTAACTAACATTTATTGAAATATCAGCCTAGTAGTGTTCTAAGTGTTTTGGTCCTTTAATGCTTGGAATAATCTTATCTGGCTGGTTCTATTATTATCTCTCTCCTTCTGTTATTGATGTTGAAATTGAAACTTCCCTTTAAGCATTAACTGAGTTGATGTTGTCACAGGTTTATTTTTGTATTTAAAGAGCCATTATCGACTTTTATGTAATATTCTTAGAGTGTTTCTCAATTTTTATCACCCATATGTTCTTTTGTTTCTGGGGCATGAAATCTCTTTCCAAAGCTGTAACTCTTTAACACCTGAAAGCAGTATGTAGTTAGGGATTTCCACAAGAGGTTAAGAAAATTATTGCTTCAACGGAAGTATTTTTAGTATACTGTACGTGATAAAAATCCTACTTCCTTAAACCTCTACTTTTAAAGAGAACAACAGTTTAACTGGAATTTTAATTTTTGAGTTCTTGACAATAGATTCAAGTGAGGAGTTACAGTAGGATGTTAGGTTGAAAACTGTTCTTGAAATAAATTCCTCTGAGGAGTTTTCAGTACAGTGTTTTAATTTTTATATGGAAAATTAACCATTAAAGATAAATACATCGGTACCTTGGTACTCGTCATTAATTCCTTTCAGCACTGGAGCTGAGTGCCGAAACCAATGAGTACTAAACTGTTGGCAAGCTACTGTGAGACTGACAGCTGACCTCTGTTTTGGGGTGAGAGAGGGGCGCCGAGGGTTGAGCAAGCGCCAAGTGGTGAAATTTTTTTCTCATCAAAATGCAACGAGTATGGGGTTTGACAAGTTCGGAAGCCGATGAGTGCCGAGGTGTGACTGCATTACTGCAAGCTTTAAACCCAGCGCTCTGGCGGTACGTCAGATTTGATAGGTGGTCTTATTTCTCAGATTAAATGTAATTGAATAATTTATTTCGGATAGCTTTTCTTTTGGATATATGTTTATTTGTGCACACATACCCATGGGCACTATTACTAAAGTACATGAAACAGTTGTGTAGTACTTAAGACCTCAGATTCTGGATTTACAAAGAGCTGGAGAAAGCTGTTCCTGCTTTCTTTTTGTTGACATTTGCCTGGTATATCTTTGCCCATTCTTTTGTTTTTAAACTATGTAGATGACTTTGATTTAGATGTGTCTAATAATCAACATGGAGTTAGGTTTTGCTTTGTGAGTCAATCCTGTCATTGTATTTTATTTTGTTTCCTGTTTTTATATATGTAAATTTTGTCTCTTGCTGTGTAGTCTGTTTTTCTTTGCTTTTTTATTGTTCCGATATTTAGTAAGGCTTGTAATTTGTTGTCTTAGTTACTTTATGTGATATCCTTGTTCTCTCTTGATAGTAACTATTTAGTTGTCTTTTGATGAACAGATAAAATTCTTTTTATTCATTTTTTAAAATATTTTATTTATTTTTAGAGAGGGGAAGGGAGGGAGTAAGAGAGGGAGAGAAACATCAGTGTGCGGTTGCCTCTTGTGCACCCCCTACTGGGGACCTGGCCTGCAACCCAGGCATGTGCCCTGAGTGGAAATAGAACCGGCAACCCTTTGGTTCGCGGGCCGGTGCTCAATCCACTGAGCCACACCAGCCAGGGTGTAAAATTCTTTTTAAATCCTCTCTTCCCCTTTCTTTTCTCCATCACCCAATTTTAGTCAATAGTCAGTCATAGTTATTCACAGTAATATTTGCATTTGTACTATTATGTATGCTTGTATGTCTGCTACTTGCTTTGTGAGCATTACAGCTATCCATTTACTCTCAGCTGTTACATCAAGCTAATCAGTAAGCTTATTATACTTCTTGCTTACTTTCTCCTTTCTTCCAGTTTTTGTTATTTGCATTAATATTTTGTTATGGCCATAATATTTATGTTTTATTTTATTACACGATCACCTTCTGTTTTAGTCTTAATTCTTAAATTAAATATATGTATATAGTGGTCACCCAAGCACTTTTGCTGAAGTTTTTCCCAGTCATCCTTTAATAAGCCAAAGTTCATTCTCTAGTAAGTTTCTCAATAAGGAATCATGGAAACAACATAGGAATGTTATTCTTACAACATTTTAAGAACTTCTTTTAATTGCTCTACACGTGAGAGACAGCTTAGCAGGTAATAAAATCCTTGGCTCACTCTTTCTTCCTTACAGGTGTTGTACTAATGTCTCCCGGCATTAAATGTTTCCGTGGAGATGTGTGGAGCCAGCTTGGATTTTTTTCTCTATTATTGATTTGATCTTTTTTGCCTCTCTACCCGAAGGATTTTCTCTTTCTCTCTAATATTTAGAAACTTTCCTAGGATATATTGTGTAGGATATGCTGGCACACGTGTGCCCTTTTAATATGTTGCTTCAAATCCATTTGTATTTCAGGGAAGTTTTCTTTAAATTTTTATCTTTAGATATTTATTTTGGTTTTCTGTTTTGGTGGCCCTTAAATGTATGTCTGCGGGATATCCCTTTGTCTGTCTTTTTTATCTGTTCTTTTCTCTTTAAGCCTTTTAAACACTTTTCATTTTTGTGTCTTTAATGTCACTTACGTCTTCTGCAGTGTCTTTTCTGTTCTCCTTTTCGTCTCTTCTTTATTTCTCTTATCATTTTGTTTATTCTTCTGTTTCTTCTTGAGTTCTGTCAGTTCGTGTTTTCCCTCTTCCTGTTGTCTAGACAGTTCTTCTTTGAGTTCTTATGCTTTGTGACCGTCATAGTGGTGGTGACTTCACTGACTTTCTTAGGTTCATGCACGAATAGTTACAATTTTTATGTTCACTATTATATTTTTCTAGTGAGCATTCTTTGACAGTTGGTACATTATGCGGCTCATTTCTACCATATTTCTTATATCTCTTAGTCAGTGCTGTGCCAGCTACCTTTTTATTCCCTGTAAACTTAATGAATTGGACTTTCCTCTGTTATTTGTAGGAGGGATGGGTAGGGGCAGGGTAGCTCTCCGGATTTTTCCTCAGACAGTCTTTTTTCACGTAGGGTGCCTGGGTGTGTTTCCTTGTGTTGCCGCAAGTCTTCCGCCTCTCCAGACCGGGTCTAGGGGGATTTCTGCCCCCAATTCTAGGTTTCCCAGTCCTTTCTTCGCAGCTGAGGCTGGAGGGAGTGAGCCCCAGCATGCAACATAGACCTCTCTCCTTAAGGAAGTGCCTTTTTGCTCTTGTTCTGAGATCCGCCACTACTCGGCCCTCTTCCTCGCATGGCACACCTTCCGCCTCTCTCCGCTCCCCATTCCCAGCATAGATTCTGTCTGATATCAGCCTTGTTGGACGTTTTATATTTTTGTGTTTATCCTAGGTTTGCTGAAAAGAGTTTTTTGAGGTTTTTCTCTCTTTTTCTTGTTGCTACGTGTATTTTCCAGGAAGATCCATGTCTGTAACTCTACTGTGGTCATAGCAGGAAGTGAAACACAAGATTTTTATTCAATTATGTAATTATAATTCAGGCAGCGCTGTCACCATTCTGCAGCACTACTAGTTGATTGTTATAAAACGGAGAACAATTTTACTGGCTAATTAATTTTTTAAGATCTGTCAAAAAGCAAGAAATAACCTCCCAGTTTTTTTCCTCCCAGTGGTTCCCTAACTGTCTTGATTTTTGGACTACTTATAGTTAAGACATCCACTCTGATTTCCACTTGGGTACCGTAAGAAAATGTCACCAATGTGAATGGAAGGAGTGAATTACCTTTGATACTTCAGTAAGGAATATGGATGAAACGTGACACTGATACTACTATTCTCGCCCTGGCCAGGTGGCTCAGTTAGTTAGAGTGTCATCCCATACACCAAAAAAAGGTTGTGGGTTCAGTTCCTGGTCAGGGCACATACTTAGGTTGTGGGTTTGAGCTCCAGTCAGGTGCTTATGGGAGGCAACCAATCACTGTTTCTATTTCTCTCTCCCTACCTTTCTCTCTCTGAAATCAATAAACATATCCTCAGGTGAGGATCAAAAAGAAAATACTAATCTCTAGGGTCTGGTCTGTGGATCACCTTGAAAACTTTAAGGGTGAGCAACATCCCCCCAAACTTCAATAAATATCTTTATTGTATATTACATATTAAGTGTATATAAAAATATATTTATTATATGTAAAATATATATAGCATTAAATATAGTCTCTTTGTAATTTCTTATAAACTAGTTTCAGGAGTTTCTTTTCAGTTTGGAAACTAGTGGTCATATTCACCAGCGATGTGCTTTATTTGGCCTTTGTACTATCCCAACTTTTTTTTTAAATTAGTTGCCAACATTTCATAATTAGATTTCACAAAACATAAAAAATAAAACCAAGGTCTCCAGCTCTTGTGAAATTAGAAATCTGGCCACGCTGGCCCCTCATTTCTGTCTGCACCAGTTTGCTGGCGCCTGTGCTCACTGGTTCACCCAAGATCCTACTCCTCCCTTGTCTTACTCTGCTCATTTGTGTTACCTGCCTGGACCCCAGAGGCTTAGGTGTTCTTCATTAAAAAAAAAAAAAAAGCTTAAATAATAATTACTAATCTATTTCTGTTAGGCATATGGTAGCTTTGCATTTGTAAGCCTTACGGTCTATACACTAATGAGTTCTACCATTGAAAACTAACAGTTTGTTAATGACCTCGATTGCTGATTTCATGTAGCAACGGCATGTGACAGGAACTGAAAATGAAGTGCCATTAGTGAGAACTGTGGTCACAAGGCTTTTTAAGTTTCATGTAACATATTACTAACCTAGTGAAATGTTCCTGCTTTGGTGTACTCATTAATTAGTAGAATGTCTCATTTCTTCTCCTTCTCTTTTTCAGTCCTCACCCAAGGATACATTCATTGATTTTAGAGAGAGAGAGAGAAACATAAATCAGTTGCTTCCCTTATGCACCCAGACCAGGGATCGAACCCACAACCGTTTTTTTTGGTGGCGCCACTCCAACCAGCTGAGCCACCCAGCCAGGGCTCTCATTGCTTCTTATGAATATAATCATGTAAAATCTAGGTTACTAAAAATTAAATATTTCTCTTTGCTTTTCATATTTTTAAATATGAAAAACAAAGCAAGTCTGGTTGATAGGTTTCTTTATAGTACAGATAATTTAAAATTACTATTGTAAAAAGCATGCCTAAATTTTAGTTACAAGTTATATTTTTTCTTAAGATGTAATAGATCTGATTGAGTTTTGCTAGCAAAACACGCTTCCGAAACATTTTTTTACCATTAAACTTTAAGAACCATTATGACTCTTTGCATATGCTGTTAATTAGAATTTTGCATTATTTGACACTTTAAGCGAAAAAATATGTAAATTTAAATACGTCAAGAAGTTTCTGGCCCTGGCTGGTGTAGCTCAGTGGACTGAGCATGGGCTGGGAACCAAAGAGTCCCGGTTCGATTCCCAGTCGGGGCACATGCCTGGGTTGCAGGCCAGGTCCCCAGTGAGGGCCATGTGAGAGGCAACCATACATTGCTGTTTCTCCCTCTCTTCTCCTCTCTCTAAAAATAAATAAATAAAATCTTTAAAAAAAAAAAATTTTCTGAATCACACAAGACTAAACTTTGATCGGTGTAGCTTTAGTATTGAGAACATGTATATATATAAAAAAAACCTCTGTGCTGTACACCCGAAACTAACACAAAATAATTTAATGTAAACTGTAATTGAAAATAAAATTAAAAAAATAAAATAATACATTTAAATTAAGATTAATTCACATTTCTAGAGTTTACCATATTGAAGTAGACAATTTAGTGATCTTTATTTCAGTTGCAAGATTGTACAGCCACCCGCATTCACTAGTCCAGAACATTTCATCACGGCCCAAAGAAACCACAGACCATTGGCAGTGACTCCCCATTTCTTCCCCCTTTCACCCCCTGGCAACCACTGATCTGTGCTCTGCCTCTCTGGGTTCTCCTATTTTGACATGCCATATAAATGGAGTCGTGCAATATGTAGTCTTTTGAGTCTGGCTTCTTTTGCTTAGCATAGTGTTTTCAAGGTTTGTCCATACTGTGACGTGTCAGTGTGTCATTTCTTTGTATGGCTGGATGATACCTCACTGTACGTGTGGACCACACTTTGTTTATCCGCTCATCAGTTGGTGAACGTTTGGCTTGTTTACACATTTTGGCTATTATGAAGAATGCTGCTATGAACATTCATGTGTAAGTTTCTGTGTGAGCATGTTTTTAAGTCCTTTGGACCTAGAAGTCACAGTGCTGGGTCATGTGATAATTCTATGTTTAACTGTTGAGGAGCTGCCAAACTGTTTTCCTCAGCAGCTGTCCCATTGTACATTCCCAGCAGCAATGTGGAAGAGTTCCGGTTTCTCTCCATCTTCGCTAATACTTATTTTCTGGGGTTTTGTTGTTGTTGTTTTGTTTTAATTTGGCCACCCTATGGATGTGAAGTGGTAGTTCACTGTGGTTGAGATTTGCATTTCCCTAATGACGAATGATGTTGAGCATCTTTTCATGTACTTATTAGCCATTTCTCCTTTGCTCATTTTTAAATTGGGTTATGTTTCTTTTTATTATTGAGTTACAAGTTTTTTTCTATATTCTGTGTACCAGTGATCCCCAACCTTTTTGGCACTAGGGACCCATTTCGTGGAAGACAGTTTTTCCATGGACTAGGGTGGAGGGGATGGCTTTATAGCCTGCCACCAGATGCAGCTTAATTGTCACTTGCCACTCACTGAGAGGATTTTGATATGAGTCTGCAAGTGATTGATTTATTATGGTCTCTGTGCAGTCAAACCACTCTGCTAATGACGATCTGTGTTTGTAGCCACTCCTCAGCAGTAGCACCACCACCTTAGCGCCACCTCAGATCATCAGGCATCAGATTCTCCTGAAGAGCACGCAACCTGGATCCCTCACACGCACAGTTCACGGCAGTGTTTGCACTCCCTTGAGAATCTAGTGCCACCTCTGATCTGACAGGAGGCGGAGCTCAGGCAGTAATGTAGGCGCTGGGGAGTGGCTGTAAATACAGATGAACCTTCCCTCGCTTGCCCCGGGCGCTGACCTCCTGCTCAGCTTCCAGGTTCCTAACCACTGACCAGTAAGGGTGCCTGGCCCAGGGACTGTACTGTGCCCTCTATTTTTTCATTGGTTGCTTGTGCTTTCAGGGTCATAGCCGAGAAACATTGCCTAATCCAAGGTCATGAAGATTTACATCTATGTTTTCTTTTAAGAGTTTAGCTTTTATATTTAGGTCTTTGATCCATTTTGCATAAATGTTTCCCTCTGGTGTAAGGTAGGGGTCCAAACTTCGTTCTTTTGCATGTGAATATCCAGTTTTTTAGCATAGTTTGTTGAAAAAAACTGTTCTTTCCACATTGAACGATCTTGGCACCTTTGCTGAAATTCAGTTGGCTGTATGGGTTTATTTTTGGACTCTCAGTTCTATTTCATTGATTGTATATGTCTATCCTTATGCCAGTACCACACTATCTTTATTACTGTAGTGCTGTAATAAGTTTTGAGTATTAAGTATATTTTGTTGTAGTTTAATTTTTTAAAAATCATGATCCTTTTTGCTGTATATTATGACTTCAATAATAGTTCATGAATCAGAAATTCTAATTTGACTTCATCTTGGATTTAAAAATGCTCACTGAGAATAGTGTTCTTCGATAATTATTATTCATAATTGGGCTAAATGACCCTTCCTACCTGTATGCTGAGGAAATGTTTTCTACTTATGTGTTTCACGTGTCTCAGAAATATTGTTAATAACAATATTTACTATTTGCTTTCTTGAGAAAATAGGACATTAGTTGTAGGAGTATCTTGTGTGGTTGAGAAACCAAATGTTTATTGACTGCCTACTACCAGTTAGCAAAGGTGTTGATTTGTAAAATACTGTGCTAGAGAGTGTGATTTAGACTAATTCCTACCAAAAGGATATTTGGCATAGTTTTTATTTTGATGGATGGTTTTGAAAGTAGTTGAGTTTACTATGAAATATGTGTCCAATGGATCTGCAAGAAGTTTTCTGGAAAAATGGAAATCAATATGCACATTTTCCCATAATATGATGGTTCCATTTTTCAAAGTTAATTGAAGTCCTTGCAGAGATGAAAATCACCTGGAAGCTAAATTTGTTTTGTAGAAAAAAGTGTAGATCACATGGATAAGGAACAAGGGTGTCATTTTTAATGAGTCACAGGCTTTTCTTTGTGGGTGGGATAGGATTGGTTTTGTACATGAGAGACTGAATTGGGCAGTTATCTAAATAATCATTTAAAGCCAGGTTAAGCTTGGGATCCTTCTATAAAGATGTATTTTTAATGAAGAATAGATATTGCTAAATAAAATAAGTATGATATTAGAGATAGCATGATATAGTAATAAAATTGAATTTTGAGTTAGTGTTAGTTGGGGCCCTGCCACCACCACTTGCTAATTGTACGACTCTGAGCTAGATACTTCTCTGAGCCTCAGTTTCATCAGCAGTAAAAATAGAGGTTGTTATATATATTGCTTGTGAAGCTTTAATGTAGAATGATTAGCACTGTAGTTGGTACTCTCTAAATAATTTTTGTTAATGTTATTATATTAGTGCCTAGGAAAACAACCGTGTCAACCTTTTGGGGAAAGGTATGTCTAAATGAATAAAAGCTAACTTATGGGATAGTTTTAGAAATATCTTTGAGGGTACTCAAGCTTAGCTAATAGTATAGCTCAATAGAGTTTTTGCTTTAATTAAAAAATAATGTTTTCTTATTAATTTAAGCCATAGTCTAACTAAAATATTAACCAAATTTTATGAGTTATGAAGTGCTTCAGAGCAACTTTGTTGAATTGTCTTCTGATCAATGCGGCCACCCATTCTGATTACAAATGTCTGAGGGCCTGCTCCGTCAGGCCCTGGGCAGTGGTGGGGGCTGGCGCATAGCTCCTGCGGTGGGCTGTTCTGTGTGCGAGGCAACAGGAGGCACACGTAACCACGTCTTCACAACTGTGAGAGGTGCACCCAAGGACAAGTGTAGGGGCTACATGAGTGAGAACAGAGGGCGTGATCTGGAGGTGAGTGGTGTCCGGGAGGAATGGCCTCCTGGAGAAAGTGGTACGGAGACTGAGAACTGAGGAGTAGGTAGGGGTTGGCCGGGTGAGGCTGAGTGAGGAGCAGCTGGTACAGAGGAAGAAAGGGGTTGTCCTGTTTGGGGAGCAAAGGAAAGGCTAGCCTGGCTGCCGCATGCAGTGAATGAGGAAATAGGGGCGGTCATGGTGGGGAGGTGATACGGCCAAATCCACCGAAGCCTTTTAAGTCCATGTGAAGGGTTTTGAAATTCATCCTAAGAGGAAACCATTCAAGGATTTTAAGTAAGGGGATGGTGAGATCAAGTTCATATTTGTAATTCTATACTCTGCCAGCTTTGTGGAAATGGATTAGAGGGAATTGAGAGTGTGCAAGGGATACCTTCCGGAAGATGGTCAGGTGAGGTGAAAGTTGCTTGGTCTCGTGTGGTGGCCGTGGGAATGGAAAGGAGAGAACTGGTTGCAGAGTTTTGTAGGGGGAAATTGTCAGGGTTAACTGAGGGACTGAACGCACAGGATGCAATGGAAGTGTTACCAGACCAAAGTCAAAACTCGAAACCCTGGAGTTGAAGTAGGGAAAGGTTTATTGATCCAGAAGGCACCAACTGAGAAGATGGGAGACCAAGTGGTGCTGCAGACCCATCTTAAGAAAGTGCAAAGTTCAGGCTTATTTTAAGTCGAGGGAGGGGCGAATGGGAGGGGCAAGGGGTGCTCACTGGCTGCAAACAGCTGGGCACCAGCAGGGCTCTGAGGAAATGGTGGAATGTGTTTGTTCTCAGTCTATAGACTCTAGTTGATGGGAGTCTGGTCACAAGGTTCCTGCAGATCTTTGATAAACAGTCATTCTTTTTGTACATACTTCCCTCATCTCCTTGGGAGAGGCACCTTGGGTAAGGGGGCTGCTGTTGGAAAACTCGGGCTGCAAGCAGAATTCCTCAGATGATTAGCTTGTCCGTCTGCAAGAAGCCATTAACCTGAAGGGCATGGGAACAAAGCAGGCGTGAAGAGGATGTGGCGTCAGAGAGGCCTGGTGTTTCAGTTACAGGACAGGTGACAGGGATGACCATGAGGTTTCTGGTGTGAGCTGCTGGGTGGTTAGCGAAGCCTGAGAAGGAGTAACGTGGAGAGGAAAAAGAAAAATGTAGAATAAGGTAGGTGAGAAGCACCTGAGTGGAGCTCTGAAGTAAACATAGAGATGTGAAGTCTGGAACTCAAGAGAAACCTGAGCTAGAAAGGCAGGTTGGGAAATGACCACAGGTGTTTAAAGCCATGGAGACGGAGGAGATCACCCAGGGAGATCATGAATACTGAGTGATGAGAGGTCGCGGGTCAATCTCGGAGGGTTCCAACAGTGGGAGGCTCGGGGGAGGGGAATGGTGGAGCCTAAGGAGGAGCAGCGGAGAAGCAGCAGGGATGCCTCCCTAGGCGTGGGAGGGCAGAATTCAGCAGCGTTGGGGAGGAGGTGCCGCTGGTGCTGCTAAGAGTTTGTTTTGGAAGATGAGCGATGAGAGCTGATGTTTCCTTTTGTTGCATTTGGCAAGAGCAGCTTCACTGAGGTGGTAGAAGTGGAAACTGGATTGGAGTAGGTTGGAGATGAATGAGGAATGGGAGAAGATAAAATGCAGACATGAACATAGGACTTTCCAGAAGTTTGGCTCAGAAGGAGTAGAGGGTGATAGTTGCAGGAGAGAGAAATTGTGTCAAGAGAAGGCTTTTAATATTCATTAATTAATCAATTTATTTATTTATAGTTTTTTAAAAATTCTCACCCAAGGATGTTTATTGATTTGAGAGAGGAAGAAGGCGAGAGCGGGGTGGAGAGAGAGAGAGAAGAAACATTGATGTGAGAGAGAAACATTGAATGGGGCCTCCTGCATGCCCTCTGTCTGGCCTCGAACCTGCAACCTACGTATGTGCCCTGATCAGGGATCCAACCTGCAACCCTTTTGGTGTATAGGATGATATTCCAACCACCTGAGCCACACCTGACCAGGGCTCTCTTTTAATTTTTAAGATGAAAAAGTCAAGATGCTGACCTATGCAGAGCTGTACCTGATGAACCCAGGGTCACTTACTTGCATGGCAGATGTGTTTAGGAAACTGTTCTGAGTGCAGATGGAAGAGAGAACACGTACGGGGGTGATACATGGAACGCCCTTAAGTGGCAGTTCTGGTGGCAGGGGCAGCCAGGCAGTGCCTCCGTAATTTGCTCCTATTCTGAGCTAGTATTTAGTAAGACTGCTCTCCTTATCTTGTCTACATTTTCTCACGATATTCTTCCTCTCCCTGAGATCTTTTTTTCAGTTTCTCTGAAAAGTTCTACCTATTTATCTAACCTCATGACATGGCTCCCCCTCCTTCAGTTTCTGCTCTCTCCTTCTTTCTGAACCTCTCTGTCATCTACTCCCTAATTGTGGTTCCTAATCTTTGGGCTGAGATTTCCTGTAGTGCTTCAGGATTCTCTCAGGGTCAAGAATCTATGTACATATTAAATATCATCTGTGGATAAATAATGTCTTGTAAATATATGTTAGTATTTTTCAAATATATGTAGCTGCTGTTTTGATGAATAAGAAATTCCTTAAAAGCATTATAGACTTTATAGTTGCTTTTTGTTGTGGATATTTTCACTCAGTGCTAAAAGAACTATCATAGATATCTGCTACATATTTGGACACTAAAAAGGCCGTTCATACTTGAAATGGTTAGGACTCACTGCTTTATGACATAAACTATTCAAAATTGCTTCCTGTTTTTCACTCTTATTTTCACTGTTGCTATTCTGGTCTCTTTAACTCACTTGTCAGTTGCTTACAAGCAGGAGTTGGGGTTCTTTATTCTTCTTCCTTTTTCTGTTTAATACCTTTCCACAGTGGTTGGTAAGCAGCCAAATCCAGCCCACTGCCTGTTTGTTTTGCAAATCCTCTCCAGCTCTGGAGGCTTTCACAGATCACCATTTGCTATGCATCTGATGATAGGAAACACTAACTTTGAACCCCAGTTAAGTGAAATGGTATCCCTCCCAAAAGGAAGTCCGTACTTCTCATCAGTAGACCTGTCCTGCAGAAAGCCGTACAGTCGTCCACCCTTCTCTGCAGTTTCACGCTCTGCGACTTCGCTTTGCACGGTTTCAGTTACCCGCTGTCGACGACAGTCTGAAAATATTAAATGGAAAGTTACAGAAATAAATAATCGCAAGTTTTATATTGCACCATATTCTGAGTAGCATGGCGAGATCTCGCACCATCCTGCTCCATCTGCAGCGGGTGTGAATCATCCCTTTGTCTAGTGTCCACACTGCAAATAAGCCGCCCGCCAGTGAGTCACTAGAGCATCTCCGACGTCGGGTTGGCTGTGGACCTGTCACGGTGCTTGTTTTCAGGTCCCCTTGTTTTACTTAATAATGATCCCAAAGACATTCACATCCCTTTCATAACAGTATATTGTTATAACTGTTCCATTTTATTATTAGTTATTGTCGTTAACCACTTAATGTGCCTAATTTATACATTAAGCTATATCATAGCTACGTATGTATGGAAAACCACACACACACACATATATATACATAGATGTATATATATGTGTGTGTGTGTGGTTCAGTACTATCTGTGGTTTCAGGTATCCACAGGGGGTCTTAGAGTGTATCCCCCATGGATAAGGGGGAAACTACTATATTCAGTTATTTTTATATTTTGACTTTTGTCAATAAAATTTTTGGAAGTTTGTTGGAAATAGATTTGTTATGTAAATACACACCTATATAATGTCCTCCATTTTGCTGCTCAACCTGCGTGGCCTGACACACTTACAATCCGACGCTGTGTAGAAAGTCAAGTTGACTGACCCCGCCTGACGGCAGTGGTTTCCACTTCTGTCTGCACGTCTGGGTTATCGGAGGGTACGTATCCTCTGCCCTGGAGATTCCGAATCAGTGTGTCTGGGTGGAGTCCGAGACCCTGTATTTTAAACAAGCTGTTTCATTGTTTGGGAATCGTCGCCTTTTAATGCATTCATAGAGTTGAACTCCAGGAGACAGTACAGCGAATTTTGGATTAGATGGCAGAGGATGGCGTATTAGTTTTTTTATTTCAGCGTTTATGAACTGTGGGATCTTATCAAAGTCATGGCTTGTTCTGTAGGTTTTTAACATTTTTTCTAGTTCCTTTGTTTATAGACAATTTTGTTTTATCCTCTAAAATGGTAGTTTTACCTTCTGGAATTCACAAAAACCTCTTTTCAGAATCTGATGAAAGTAATGGGCCTTCCCTGACCCCCCCAAAAAGTGCACCTGTATTAATTTCATACGACTGCCATAACAAATTATTCTCTCACATTTCTAGAGGCCAAAAGTTCAGTTCAGGGTGTCAGCAGGCCTGCCAGGGGCTCTCCGGGGACATCTCTGGCCTCTCCAGCTTCCGGTAGCCACCGCTGTCCAGGTCTTGCGGCTGCAGCACTCCATCTGCCTCCTGCTCTTCGCTGTGTCTGTTCTGAGTGTCTCTCACAAGGACACGTCTGCTTGGTTTGGGGCCCATCCAGATAGTCCAGAATAAGCGCCTTCTCTCAAGACCCTTAATTTAATCATACCTTTTACGATATAAAATAACATTCACAGGTTCTGGGGATTTGAGTTGGAGGTGGGGGGGGTTACATTTTTTGGCTTACCACAGCACCTTAGTACATGCTGATAATTTTACAAACGACTTCAAGGGGCTTATAACTCTGAAGTTCATCTGTGGACCCCATAGACTCTGAGTTTGAACCTTACACCTACAGTGGATTCTAATTGTGTAGCCTCTTTATTCTCTCCCCTGTGTCAAGTTCTTACATGCATCATCCTGTTAATACCAATCTCGAAATGATCTTTTCTTCTCGTGTCCTTAGATTCTTTACTTTACAGTTTGCTTTCCGAGTCAGTTTTTCTGATGACCTTAGAAGCTATTTATCTTTAGTAAGGCATTAAAAGAAAAGAAAAGCCTGCCCCATGCGTTTTACTTCATTCTGTAGCAAGGAGACCACGTTCTGCGCAAACCACAGGTAACTGATGACGCCTCCAGTGAGAAGAGCGACTTACCCTGAGTGCCTGATGTGCCAGGCCTTTTCACAAGTGCTTACACGTGGGGTCTTACTCAATACTATAAAGTCTAAACAGTCCTCAGAGGGAGGGAACATCCACCCCATTATATCAGCGAGACAGTGAAGCCTGGTGGAGGTTAATTCGGGGGATAGAGCTTCGGTGTGTGACAGAGTTAGCAAGGGACAGAGCTGGCCTTTGAGTGAAGGTCTCCTGCTCTAAAACCCATGCTATATATTCATGATGGCATGAAAACATAGCACAGCTCCCTTTCAGCTGAGTGGTTAGTGATCTTACACAAGGACTGTGTGTACTTTGGTGTCAGGGGTCAACAGACCAGGGTTTCAGTTAGATTTCCAGTGCTTACGTGCCGTATTACCTAGTGCAATGTCTCCTCTGATATTCAGCTTTACGTAAAACTGAAGCCTGGCTTCCGTGCCTTACAGCACTGCTGTAGCCGTGGAGAGAACTAGAATGAAAGCTCTTCAAAACAGGAAAATGTAACACTATGGAATACAAGGAATTAGTTTCTCATTTGATTATATTCTTGGTACTTTTTTCCTTTACTAGCCTAGATTTCAAAGTTCGGGAATATGGTCAAGCCTCAACCAGAGGCTATATATTAGCTCCAACTATGGATTTCTTGGTGTAAGACCTCTTGGGCATTTGGCTGGTGTGAATGCTTAGGCCTGCTCTCTCCCTTTCATTTGGGGCATCCCCCACTTTGCCTAGCTCGGCTCCACCTGGGATATCTATGTTCGTGATTATTTTCTGAACATTTCCCTTTCCTCGTCAGTTTTTAACTCCTCTCATTGCTCACTAGGCCTGTGTGGGGTTTGGTTGGTGGCCTGGGGCTGTGGCGTGGAGACTCTTCCTGTTTTGTCTTTCCCCACCCCCAGCCTCATGTCCTTTTATCTTTGCTCTTGACTTCCAGAATATAAAGATATAAAGACATTCTTATCTTTTACAAAAATAGCGCCCACCCTGCCACCTTTTACAAAAATACTACTCTCCCTCATTCCCACAGCCCAGCCCATCCGTCCACAACACATAACACCAGTTCCTTTCACCTGCTGGCTTTCGTGGTTTATACGGTGATGCGCAGAATTCCGGTGCCTGGTTGTAGTAGGGTAATCTGATTGGAACATTTCATTGGAGAACCGTAGATGTGAGTATTTGTAGATCTTTTCTCTAGAGCTAGTTAGGTTTTCTAGAGGAGACTTCCAAACTCTTGGCTGCCACATCCTGGGGCTGAGCAGGTGAAGGGCGGGCGTCAGAGGGCTGGACCCGCGCCCAGGGAGCACACTGCACCTGGGCCTCGTGTTGGCTTTGCTGCTCTCCTTCATTTTCTAACCTCGCTCCGATTTTGCCACAGGCCTCTATTGACCTAACTCATTTTGAACTTTCTACCTTAGTGGTTCTTAAATGGGGTGGGGGTAGGGGTCGGATGTTTGGAAACGGGTAGGATTTGAGGGTTGTAATAGAGGCATTGGCTGGGATGCTAAAAGTTTTGCAGTTCTAATGGCTGCAGGAACAATTGCTCTACCCAAGCTATCAATAGCTCCCTTTTAGAAAACAGTGTAAGTTTATTTAATTAATTACTTAACTAATTAATTATATACATTGTGCAGGTGCACATTATAATTTAATATCTGTGTATATCACAAACTGACCACCCCCCAAAATCTAGTTACTATCCATTACCATACAATTGACCCCCTTACCAACCTTCGTTCAACCCAAGCCCCCGCCCCCTCTGATACCCACCGGTCTGTTCTGTGTCTATGAGTTTGTTGTAATACGTTGGTTCTTTAAAAAAAAAAAATACCAATTAGCCCCGGCTGGTGTAGCTCAGTGGATTGAGTGCGGGCTGGGAACCAGAGGGTCCTGGTTCGATTCCCATTTGGGGCACATGCCTGGGTTGCAGGCCAGGTCCCTGGTGAGGGCCATGTGAGAGGCAACCATACATTGCTGTTTCTCCCTCTCTTTCTCCCTCCCTTCTCCTCTCTCTAAAAATAAATAAATAAAATCTTTAAAAAAAAATTAAAAAAAAAATACAAGCTAGTTACTTACCAATGATTTCCTTTGACTTTCCTGCTCTTTTTAAGTTCATGCTTACCAGGGATGATTTCGATTTTATTGGTATTAAGAATTGGACTCTATTCTGAAGCTTTCTTTTAAGCAGGTGGCTAGAGTGGCAGCAAGAAGACTTACTAGGAGGACGCTGAGAAGTCCACGGAAGAGTTAGTGGTAGCTTGAGAGTAAAGGTGGACAGACATAGAGGATGCAGGTGTGTTTTGGAGGTGGCGACCATGTGATTTAGAGATAGACTGAATGTGGAGAACTAAGAAAAAAGAGGACTCAAAGGTGGTGGTAGGTTTTGTCTTGAGTTGACTGGGTGAATGACCGTGTCCTTGTTGAGATGGAGAAGCCTAAGGGGAAGAGCTGGTTCTGTGATGAGTGTTCAAGATAGCTGCTTCCTGGGCCCAAAGACAGTGTCGATTTTTTTCTTTGATATCCGTTGCCTCTTTAGACTTGGTTATCATTCAACTGTCATGCAAAAAAAAAAGCCCCACTTCATTCTTTGGCTGTGTGCTTCTGTACCCTTCCTTATTGCTGCTGTCCACCAGCCTTATTTGTTGCGGACTTTGGGACTCGGCCTTCCCACTCTACTTGCTGGCTCAGTAACGGGCAACTTCAGGGAATCTGTGAGCAACCTATCCAAGTACTGTCTTCAAGGTCGTCTGACTTGTAGTGGACCAGCAGTGACAGCGTGAACCGAGTTCCCCTACTTCCTAACTGCACAACTTGGAAAATTCCGCTCAGCCTTTTGTGTCTCATTTTCCTTAATTGTAAGTTGGGGATAATGGTCTCTGTTCACGTGGGATTTTGTTACTAATTATAAATGCCTGGCACATAGTAAGCATTCTATAAATGTTATCCATTAAGATTATTAGTATTTAATTATTATAAATCTATTTAATCATATATGCTACTGTTAGTCTTTTAGTTAAGCAGCCAGTTCAAAAGCTACACTTTCAGCCTTGCCTCCTCAAGTTAAACCTCTTAAATTTTAAGTGCCCAAAAAAGGGATACTGACCACAGCTGCCTAGTATGTTCAGTATACTTGGTTAAAAAAATAAAACAAAGCTCATTAGTGCTTCAATTTCAGCAGTTCTTGTTTATAAGTATGCATCAGATTTACCCAGGGGGCTTTTCAAAATATCTGGGCCTTCTGGGAGTTTGAATAGAATGGGTAAGGGTGAAGATGAGGGATAGCATCAGACACCGCTCCTCCCTCCGTTTTCTTTCAGTTAATAACCCCCTTGCTTGGTTCCCGTCCTCACCAGTCTCCCCTCCATTAATTAGTACCTTAAGCTACTTTCTCATGGCTGCCCTTAATTATGTTCTCATTCTCTTTTCATCTTGCCACATTTGCTCAGCTAACCTCTGACTTGGGATGAATCCAATCCAATCTGCCTCCAGTGTAGGCTACTGAAAGCCACAGTTTTTGAGCAACATGAGATTCTTTCATGTGGTATTTTGCTCTTCAGTCTTTACTATTCATATTAGAACACCTGACCTTACATGACACAGTGGACATATAACTCTTTCAATTAATATTGATTTCAAAAGTAACTTCAACTCTCATGTAATCCAGTTCCCCAAGATGTCTGTGAGTCTATCAATTATGTCTCCTGTATTTTTACAATATGTTTTGAGTAGCATTAATGATATTAATGTTTTATAAAAGAGAAAACCAAGGCACAAGACGGTAAAATAGTTTGGATCATCAGCTTTCAGGCGCAGTGTTTTTGAACTTCGGAAGATAAGTTTATATGGTCATGTATGAAGCAACCTTTCTTCTCCCTCCACATTCATTGTCTTGTTGGTCAGTGTAATGGCTCCAGCGTCCCTGTTTTTAAGGAATTTGTGATGAATTATTCTTTTTAAATTTTCTTTTTTGCGAGGGAAAATGTCCTGATCGATTCTAGTCTATAACTTTGGGGAGAGGTGTGCTGGTGTGTGTATGTGTGTGTGGGTGTGTGTAGTAAGAGATCATCTTTGGCTTTGGTTTTTAACAAAAATTTTTAAAAATTCCATTACAACTAGAAAACTCCTTTTCCAGTTTCTATTCAGTTTCCTGTATTCCCTTTGGAAATAGTGGGCCTGACCCAATTATTTTTTGAGAATTCATTTCATAGAACAGTATGTTAAAATATTTTTGTTCTTCTAATCAAGTTCAATGTCAAAGCTGGCGGGCATCCACAGCTTCCATTCTTTAACATGTCAATAGTTCTGTTCCTTGGTGAAGATACTGACTCCCTCATTCTACTTACCTGGTTCTGGGGTAGCAGGGTATGATCTGAGGAGCGCAGCTGCTCCGTACATGAAATAAGCGCTTTCTTTCTCTTGGAGCGTGGTTTACCTCGATTTTGTTACTCACAGATCTCTAACTGATCTTTCAAGTGTCTGACGATATGGTACGAGCATGGTAGAAAAAGAATACTATTGATTGATATTGAAAATTAAATGCATTGTTGAATAAAAGACAGATTTTTACAAAATTCAACATGACTTTATTGCTACATCAGAGTAATTTTTTTAGAGGGAACTGGGGAAGTTGAGCAGGACTGGGGAGTTCAGTGTGGCCCGAGATGAGTGAATGCTAATGTATATCAGCCCCTGGTCATTCATGTCAGGCATTTGAAGAACCCTGGAAGCTTCTTTGTAGAATACTAATGTTTGAAACCGGTGCTCAATTTTATTTTTTTCTGTGAAGTGAATTTCCTATAAAACAAAGCCTAACCTCACGGCAATACCACTGTTTCCCTTAGAGTGTACACATAGGCTCTGATGCAGGGACCTTTCATCTGGAGATTTCAGTGTAACATCTTTATTTTCTTATTTTAAAATGAAGATACTTAACATATTTTTATAATTGCATATTTTATTACAAAGCAGAATTTGAAGCATTCTGGGAATCATTTTCTAATGGTGATCAGTATTAATAGTTTGGAATTCATTCCCCTAGACTTTTTCCATGTATTAAATAACATTAATTTCATTTTTTCTTTAAAAACCTGGTATCATGCTGTATACGCTGTTTGTGACTTTCTCTGTTCAGATAACCTGTCCTTTTGAGGGGTTGAGTATGGGGATGCCCTCCATTCTTTTAATGGATTCATATTCTTCCATTATATCATAATTTTCTTATCCATTCCCCTGTTGGTGGACATTTAAGTTGCAGTGAACATCCTTTATGCATATATCTTTGTGTATTTGGTTAAATGTTTCTGTAGGATAAATTTTAAAAAGTAGAACTTCTAGATCAAAGGGTATGACCATTTTTTATTTTAATCGATGTTTTTGGGCTTTGCAAAATGTTATATCAATGTGTTCTTATTTTTGTAAGAAATTAAGTTCTAAACTTGCAGAAGTTTTAGCTAAGTGATGTATCATCATTAATGTATACCAGTATTTCTAATATAAAGTTTCTAGTGACATAAACAGCTTTGAAATGACAGCTTGTTTATTCTTACAGTGATGGAATGGGGGGACGATATTAAAGCAATTTCAGAAGACGAAGCGGTGATGTTGGTGAACCATCAGGCCACCGGAGACGTGTGCACCCTGATGATGTGCCTCCAGGACAAAGGACAGGTGAGCCTTTGCCAGACAGCAGGAAGGGCAGCCTAGAATCCACCCAAGTGTCTTACTATGGGTGGAACATAGACTTTAATATGTTCTTTAGAAAAACTTTCAAAAACCCGTGTTTCTAAGTCACTCCAGGAGAGGAATTCAGAGACTTAAAAAGAAATAATAACTGGGATAATGTGAACTTTATCTCTATAGAGCTGTTTTAAAAATAGTAACTGGGATGAAAGCCAAGTTCATATGGTTTAAATTGGCAGCTGTCTGAAGGTGAAGTGGTAGATTGCCAGCTTGAGAGATATAGAGACAAAGAACAGTATTGTTTGAGATAGGAGAGTGAAATTGGTCCATCATTTTGGTGATCTGGGAGATATTTAGCCAGAGGAAAATAAGGTAAGTGTTATTTTGGATTTCATTTACAAAGCATATTGGAAGGGAAAGTATTGGACCCATTTTACTTAGTGTTATTAAAGCTCTGGTTGAACTAGTGATTTGCATGGTTTATATTAGTAACTAAGATGTATCTATATATTGGGTGGGTTTAAAAGAAATTATCTTTAGCATTAAAGGACTTACCATGTTAGGAGAAGTTAAATAGGTTCTATTCATAGAAAACTAAAGAAATAGTTTATAAAGTTAATGCAGCAAATGCTTGGCCTTAGTAGTGAGTAAACGAATTAGTACATGTTTATTAAGTGCTTCCTATTCGTGGTCAGTGACTGTAAACAGATCACGGCCCTATGACACACTTTCCTCCTCTCAAAGGAGCCCGCAGCCAGTGGTAGGTGGAGGGAGCATGTAACAAACCATACGTCATTGCAAAGTGAGACGTGTTCGTTGGCTGGTGAGCTCACAATGTGTACTTGATGGGTATGGAAAACTTGGTGGAGGGACAAGGACATAACTCACTTTGAAGTAGAATTTAGTAAGGCAGAGTAGTGAAGGGCCTGTTCTTTAGTGAAATCGTCACGGCCAAAGTGACCAAGGCAAGAAGAAACCCAGTGTGCTTCAGGCCTAGAGACTTTGATTCTGTAGCTCAAGGGTCAGAAAATGAGGTGAGAGGTGAGGAAAATATGTTTGATTGTTATGCTTTCTGTTTATCTTGTTTATCTGGAAAGCAGAGGCATAATCTTGCTGGAATGTGGAATAAATTCACCTTTCTTCTATTAAGAATCTTGAATTATTAAGACTATTGCTGTGCAGATGTATTTATACTTCTAGTGATATTTATCACCTTTACCCTAAATTCATGATGTTAAAATTTTGTAAAAACTAGTTTATTTGGCTTTGTATCAAGAGAATCCCCAATTAACATTTTTATTCTCACTGATATGATAATTATATCATCATAATTAGTGATTATGCAGTGTACTTAATTAGTTTTGAATCTCTAAGAATGATTAAAATGGTCAATATAAATATGCCTAACATTATCACTCTAACTCAAAGATGATAACTCTATTAGCTAGAATATAGTTAACCTGAAATTTGCCAGTCATGTGGACAAAAGAAAGTTTGGTTTATTTGCTTTTGTAAAAAGATTTCATTTGGTTTGTCTTAGGTACATTTTTTTTGTTCAGAGTGATTTTTGTTTTTGTTTTCAGGGTAGTTATACTAAACATTTTTATGATCTGATATTGCTGAATAATTTGAAATCTTGAATTTTAAAATCTTCTTTCATAAAGGAATAATTGAGAAATATAAAACTGGAAATATTAAAATCTTTACCTCTTAACTGATAAGTTAGGGCAGTATTGATTTATATTTACAAGTAGGAATGTTTAGTTGATTTTTTTTATGTTCCCTGCTACATTCAAAGAAGGTACTCTCAACACTTAGAGAGTACCTTCTCTAAGTGTTCTAGACCACAGTCGGATTAGAGACTCCTAGACTATAGTCGGATTTCTTCTGTCCAACATTTAATTATTTCTTGTTTTTTAAACACTTTAGGCTGTTGCTCAAATGATGTGGTTGATGGATCATATTTTTAAGTACACAAACTTTGGAATTGTTTCTCTAATTCACGGAGACTTCTTTATAAGACAGGTAAGTAATGAGCATTTTTTTTCTCAGTGATAACCTGATCCAACTGATTCTTGTATAAAGAGGCAAAGCAAAACCAGTTATAATAGAGAACATTAGGGAGCTCTTCCTCTGACTCCATGTTCCCTAAATCATTTATTGTAGTCTGAACTTGAGTATGCACAAGCATTCATATGCTGATAATATGAATATTTTAATGCCTACTCCCATCTGAACAGTACCGTGTTCAGTAAACATTTACCAAGCACCGACTGCATTCTCAGCTCTTCTGCTTTGTACCTGTGTGAATTGGGCAAGTTATTTAAACTCTGAAAGTTTGCTCATTGTTCAAATGAGAACGATAGGTGCTCCCCTCATAGGTTGGTGGGGGGTTAAATGCAGTAGTACCTGTGAAGCACCCAGGAGGGTGCCTGCCACCTTTGTCATCATTGTTGTCATGCTTACCACTGTCACCATCTATATTATCACTACAAGTCACTGTTAAGTGAAGTGTGTAAATTAGCAGTCGGGGGATCATTAAATAAGAGGAATTATTTTGAGAATCAGTAGTAGGAACAGTGAGTATATCAGATTTTTGTGGATTCAGAGAAAAGCTTTTGAGAGGAGAAGCAGATATTTGGCATAAGTACGAAGAATGAGTGCGCGTTTGCTAGAAGAAGGCAGGTTGGGAGTGGGTCCCAAGCGTCTTATCGGGTCAGCACTACATCCCACAGTGTCCCCCAGTGTGCTGCTGGTGTCACAGAGCCTGTTTTCTCAGAAATGGGTGACTGAAATATGACACGCAGGCATTTTGTGTGTGATAAGGCCACATGTAAACGCTGCTTCTGTATTTGGCAACTTAAATCTGGATTGTGCAGAACCTTACACATAATAAGTACTTAATGAATAACTGGGGCATCTAATTAAGCCCCTTCTGAGAACCACACATTCAGAAATAAGCTGGAAGTGTGTAGAAAAATTCTAAGCTCTCTGAAAATAGGTGTCACAAAACACACATTCTTTACTCCAGACAGTTCCCTGTACAGAACACATTTCGTTTTTCACATGCTGTACAATTATCTAGTTTCTTCTGGAAACACCGGTGGTTCTTCTGAGCAGAAGGATGAACAGATGCATGCTCTGGAACCTCAGGAAGAAGTGGAAATGGGGACTGGCCACAGGGTTGAGACAAAATAAATAGTGATCAGAACAACAAAGAAACTAGCCTAGTGTCTCAGAATATCCTCACAATTGAAGCTTAGCAGTAGGGGAATCCGTAGGGAAAATCAGGTGAGTCCTTTAAATCGTGGGGGTCTAAAGAAATTACTGAATTTATAGTGTAGTGTAGTATAACAAGTGACCCTAATGTGATTCTCAGTTATTAAGAAGAGGCAAATTATACTAATTTACCATGTACTTTGAGGGTATAAAAGTAGAAAATGCACTCTAAAACAGTTTCCTTTTTATTACAATATAAGGTTTTACATATTTAAAGACTATTTCAAATATCAGATAGATTTGTAAATTCTTTTCTAAAGAGCAACGCTTCCCCCCTAATAGTAACAAAAATATATAATATGGAGGGAGAGGAGAGAAAAAAGTATTAATGATAAAGAAAATCTCTTGGGACTTTGCTACTAGACAATTTTGAGAACTTATTTCCAAGAATATTAAAAATATTTTACATGTAGGGTTGGGAACTTACATACATAGAGCTTAATCATTATTCAGTTCAGTAAATTAGCTAAGATAGTGTCTTACTTGTTTTCCATTTGGAATAACTTAAAGCCCGAAAGCATGCAGATTATTTTAGGAGCACCTCAATAGCATTGGCTGAAAAATTATCAGTGAATTGATCATCCTGGAAGGAAGAGCCTTTGTACTGTTTAGTTATGGGTTTGGGGCCTTTCTACAATGTTTTCTGGATTCCTCTTTTCAGTCTTTTCCAGTCATCCTTTGCTCTCCTTCCCTCACAAGTAAGATCCAGTGCACCTGAGTTCCCCATTAGCTTGACTTTCAGCTTTTTCCTGAATGTATTCAACTTCTCATCGATATACCGTAGGCGAATCTCATTGGACTCTTTTGTCTGGACAACTGCAATAGTCTCCTACTTATCTCCTGTAATCTTTTTGTCACTGGAGCCAGCAGATTTTTTTATGTAGATAAGATTATAACACTCCCTTGTCAAAACTATCCAGCGACTTTTACCCCAAACCACTCACCAAGTTCAGGGCCCTTGTCTGTTCTCCACCTCTGCAGTTTCCTCTCCTGAGCTGCCTCATTCATCACACTTCAGCCATGCTGGCCTTGGTGCACTTCTTTGATTGCCACAGCGCAAGCTCACGGTCGTTGTCTTTTTTGTTCTCATCGCCTAGAATACTCTGCCTGGAGTCTTGTTCACATGGCTTGTGTCCTCACGTTATCAGCTCTGTACTCTAATTTCACCTCCTCGGAGCTGCTTTCCCTGACCCTCTTGATCCTCTCTGTCCTCTTAACCCTTTTGACCAGTTGAATTTTCACTCCTTACTTACTGTCTCCCCCCCTCTAGTAAGCTCCGTGAGGGTCTCTTACTTTATATCTAGTGTGTAGGACAGTGCCCGGCAGGTAGGAGGCACTCAGTCATGGAACTGATGATTGAATGAACTTCGAGGGGCAATTAGAGCATTTTTTTCTTTAGAAAGAAGGGTTTATTTATATGAGTACTAATAGCTTCTTTTGACCACTAGTCAAGATAGGCAGTAAGTGGGGGGAAATCGCCATTGTAGTTTATGATGGGATTTTACTTTTTTTTTTTTTTTTTTTTTAAATTTTTAGAGAGAGGGGAAGAGAGGGAGAAAGAGAGGGAGAGAAACATCAATGTGTGGTTGCCTCTCACATGGCCCTCATGGGGACCTGGCCTGCAACCCAGGCATGTGCCCTGACTGGGAATCGAACCGGGACCGCTTGGTTCCCAGCCCACGCTCAATCCACTGAGCTACACCAGCCAGGGCGGATTTTACTTTAGAAGCTGTTACTACTATTTTGTTTCATAGCAGTTCAATTTCAAGTGTACCTGTACTTCTCATATGTGTGTCTACCTTCTAGGGAAAATCTCACCGTGACCAACAACTTCTTCTCCTCAAGAAGCACCTAGAAAACAATTACAGGAGCAGAGATCGAAAATGGATTGTCTTATTTCCAGAAGGGGGCTTCCTCAGGAAGAGAAGAGAAACAAGTCAGGCATTTGCCAAGAAAAATAACCTGCCATTTCTTCAACATGTCACTCTGCCAAGGATCGGAGCAACAAAAATTATTTTGAACGCACTTGTGGCACGACAGGAAAATGGAAGTCCAGCCGGAGGAGATGCTAGGAAATTAGGTATGATGGTTTTCAGCATTGTTTTTCCTCTGTTGGAATGAAACGATTTTCTGGAGTACCAGAAGATAACATTGTTCTTTTGTATGTTTATAATTTTTGTCATATGGAAATAATAATCAGGGAGGAGATGAAATACAATTTTAAATGTATCTACTTTAAAAAGTAGTTAATGCTTACTACAATTCATTCAAATAATGCAGAAATGCATGAAGTCAAAGGTGTTTTTCTATTTTCATTCCTGGTGATTCTCACTGATGTAGTAAACATTCCTGTAAATATACTTACATTTTTGTGGGAGTGTTTCTGTGGTGTAGATTCCTGGAAGTGGAATAGCTAGAGTAAAAGACATAGGGAAAGAAGTGACTAATTTGTGAAACTAATCATAGATACGCAAATGAAAGTAGTAATGAAAAAATGTGTTTTTTTTTTTAAGATTTTATTTATTCATTTTCAAAGATGGGGGAAGGGAAGGAGAAAGAGAGGGAGAGAAACTTCAATGTGTGGTTGCCTCTCACATGGCCCCCACTGGGGACCTGGCACACAACCCAAGCATGTGCTTGACTGGGAATCGAACCCGCGACCCTTTGGTTTGCAGCCCGCACTCAATCCACAGAGCTACGCCAGCCAGGGCGAAAAAATGTTTTTATTTATCAAATTTAGAAAACTTTTTTGTTTTTAATACAGAGAATGAACTTAATACAGTTTGGCCATATTTAAGGGCCTTAAAATGTTGATAAATGAGTTATTCTACTGCAAAAAAAATACTTATCATAAGGAAATAATCTGAAACAGTGGCAAAGAAGTTTATGACAGCATTATTAATGATAGCAAAAACAATGGAAATAGCTGGGAGACGGGATAGGTAATTATAAAATATCCATACAATAGAATACAACACAGCCATTACAAATGATGTTTATAGAGGACTTTTATTGGCTTGGAAAAATACTTCTGCTCTCTAATGATAATGGAATGGGCGGGACAAACAGCTCTGGAGAAAAGAATCTGAGCTCAAAGATATAAACAGCAGAGCAGCAAAGATGAGTGAAAGGAAAGATACCAAAACGTTAGTTACCCGCGATTGATTGCTTCTCTGAGTTGTAACATTATGAATGATTTTTTTCTCATTTCTTAGTGCTTTTCTGTATGTTTTTAAAATACTGAGTATGTATTAGTTTTATGGCCAGGAAAAAGTGAACCATACTCAAAGATAGAACTGCATATCTTAGAGATATCCTGGTGAATTATAATGATTTGCAGACAATATTTTGCCAACAGCATGAAGACTGATGAGCAAGTTTAAGACACTATAAAAATTGGGTGATAGAAGCTGAAAGAACCTCACTAGGCCTGTTTCCTTAGTAGCATTTTGCTATTTTTTTAAAAAAATTTTCTTTAGACAAAATAGAAATAGAGATGATAGGCCCTCAGAAATATGTATTTTCAAATGACAATAAGAACCAGACAGAGAAAATGCCTTGAGATCCCACCAAGTTTTCCTTTCATTTGTTTTTTTCGAAGCAGCTGCTTGGCAGTCAGCTCTCCTAATCTTTCACCATCTATTGCAAAGACAAATTGAAAAAGTTTTTTAATAGAAAAGGAAAGTTCAGAATAGCTTTGCCACTCGAGAGATACTGTGCAATGTCAGCCAAGCCAAAGCTCGACGGCAGAGGACTTCCAAATAGGGTTTGCCGTGCTAATGAAGACTGCTGGGTTTCAGAGTTGTGCCCAGGCCATCCCCTGACATGTTCTGGACCTCAGATGCAGCGGCAGTTGTTATGTTGATTACCCAGTGGTGAAGAAAAACTTTTTTTTTCCTTTGGGACGAGACAATTTCTGCTTATAACCCAAGGCAAAGTAGTTTATTATTTATCTTACCTTAGTTAAAATTTTTATTCTGTTTAGGAAAAAAATATAAGAAATTCTAGAAAGTCGTATACCTGAAAACTAGTTTTACTTGCATTTTACCGTTATTTCTTTATGTTTTGGTGTTATGTATTTTATTTTATTTACTGTCCATATTCATTCTGTAGTGTTTTATTCCAAACGAACACTCCACGTCTTTGCGTCTGTTTTGAGATGTAATCCATACACATATCAGAATTAACTTAAAGTGATTCGGTGTTTTGATTATTGTATGATTTAATAGATATTAAATGACTCTGATGAGTTTCCCCTCATGGTTTTATGATCAAAATTTTGAAACATATAAAAGTTGAAAAAATTTTGTAGTTAATATCCATGAACTCACCAACTAGATCTGGAATTACCATTTTACTGTGATTTGCTTTATCATCTCTCTCTCCATTCTCCTATTCATTAGTTTACCTTTTTTTAAATGCCTCCCACAGTAAGTTACAGATGGCAGTGTGCTTTGCCCCTCAACATTTTAGCATGTCCATCGTGGGTAGCTGGTCAAAATGTGTTTTTTTACATAAATTCTGTTCCTTTAGCAGTATGTTATTTTAAACCACTTTTTAACTTATTTCCTTTATGGGCATTTTTCCCCTTTCAGGATGTTGTTGCCTAAATTTTTTTAAGCATTTAAGGCCAGTTTGTAATTATTTGACATACCAAAGTAATATATTGTTGATTCCTAATGCACATTTGGACCTATATTTTAAAATAAGTTTTGTTTTTTAGGGATCTCAAATGCCTCAGGTAAAGGATAGACCACTACATGTTGAAGTCTGGCTGTCAGCATTCTGAGTGAAGGTTCCCGTCTCAGTTCTTACTCAACTTCGCTCTCCATGCTGACAATAAAAACAGGGCTTCCCCGGTTCCTCTCCTGCAGCAGTTACCTGCTGTCCCGACCAAGGGCAGACAGGCTTATTCCTTTATTTGTGTGTAACTCCTATGACAACGGGAGGAGTTTTTGTTTTGTTTTAAACAAGATCAGCCACTGATGATCATGTGTGTCAATAAAGTGCTCACTTTATTCCCTTATTCCAATATTTATTAATGTCTCCCAGGTATCACATTACCTGGGTGTTCATGTTATGTTGTCATATTTTGGGAATGATTTTGTTTGGTTTTGAGGTCAGCTTTTAATTTTTGTGATATGATACTTTAGCTGCTGACCTTTGCCAGGTTTTGAGTGAGAAAATATAAATTAGACCTAGGTAGCGCATAAGTGTATTGAATACTTGAATGATACATGTTCAGTAAATAACAACGCTGTTATTTGTTCACTTGTGTGAAATTCATATATTTTATAATAGGAAATGCTTAATTTCATCCTAAGTGTGTCACATGGAGCAGTAACACCAAGTTCATCCTGTTTTCTTAAAGCAAAGGTATATGAATGTGCTTTGTACTCAAGTAACCTATACCATGTAATTGTTGTAAATAATATTAAAATTGATCCAATTTTAAGTCATTGTTTTTTTTTCTTTGTCTCAGACAGCAAATCAAAAGGCCTCCAGTGGATAATAGATACAACCATAGCTTATCCCAAATCTAAACCCATGGATGTTCAAACCTGGATCCTTGGATACAGGAAACCAACAGTCACACATGTACATTACAGGTAAGAATTCTACATTAGTACTCAGCATGTATCCAACATAAAGTACTATCTTAGGACTGTGAATGTTTCAGTATTACATTTGTAATCAAAAGTGAAGTGAAAATGGTTGGTTCAAAATTATTGTTATATGTTTATTATGAAATTATCATTTGAAGTAGTACTTTTCACTGAGTGATAAAAGTCTCTAAAAATGACATTCTAGTAGCAGTATGATTACTTGATTGTCTGAAGTGCTTCTGTAAAAATAATTAAAGGGCATGCATAAGGATAAATATATACTAATTTGGGTTAAGTAGATTTGTATTAATAGAAATAGAATTTGGTGTTGTTTTTTTTTTTTTTTTAAGATTTTATTTTTTATTTATTTTTAGAGAGAGGGGAAGGGAGGGAGACAGAGAGGGAGAGAAACAGCAATGTATGGTTGCCTCTCACATGGCCCTCACCGGGGACCTGGCCCGCAACCTAGGCATGTGCCCTGACCGGGAATCGAACCAGGACCCTTTGGTTCCCAGACTGTGCTCAATCCACTGAGCTACACCAGCCAGGGCTAGAATTTGTTTTTAAATCATTAAATCATGTAAGATTTTCTAAATGATTAAATGGATAGCAACTATGATCTACATTTTAAAATATTTAATATTTTAATACTATGTCATTTGAATAAACAACAGGAAAACATTTATTGGATACTCTATGCTAGCTTTTTGAGATTTTTGTTAATGTAGATATCTTTTTTAAAAGAGTTTCATGTAGCCCTAGCTGCTGTGGCTCAGTGGATTGAGCACCAACCTGCGAACCAAAGGGTTGTCAGTTCGATTCCCAGTCAGGACACATACCTGGGTTGCAGGCCAGGTCCCTGGTTGGGGGCACACAAGAGGCAACCACATGTTGATATTTCTCTCCCTCTCTTTCTCCTTCCCTTCCCCTTTCTCTAAAAATAAATAAGTAAAATCTTCAAAAAAAATTTTTTTTAGCCCTCGCTGGTGTGGCTCAGTGGATTGAGCGTGGGCCTGCAAACCAAAGGGTCACCAGTTCAATTCCCAGTTGGGGCAAATGCCTGGGTTCCGGGCCAGGTCCCCAGTCGGGGGCGGGGAGGGGGTGGTGTGAGAGGCAGCCACACATTGATGTTTCTCTTCCGCTCTTCCTCCCTCTCTAAAAATAAATAAATAAAATCTAAAAAAAAAAATTTTTTTTTGAAGTTTCATGTGTTTGTAGGTACTTATATGAAAGCATGATGCTGATGAGTTCTGAATAGATTTGATCACTTTATAATCCATTTATCTTTATTTCCTGGTCAAAGATCTCAACCTATGGCAACTAAGTTACAAAATGAGCAGTTAGTCCCAAGGAAGATCAGAACTGCCAAAAAAGCCCTTAATTCAAGAGGAAAACTACTCAAATTACATACCCTTAGAGAGTAGATAGGTAGTGTATTTATAAGCCATCATATGTGTAAACCATCATAGTTTTACAAATATAAGTATAGAATTGGAATAATTTGAAACATGAATTTTAAAACTCAAAATTAGGAATTGTACTTTGGGTTTTGGACATGTGAGGGATGACTATAAAATTTTAATTGATTCTGATGTGTGATTTCCATTGCTGAATTATGAAACTCATGTATAAACTTAGAAAGTAATTATTTTTTATTTTAAACAATTTTTTACTTTTCATTTACAGTTAGCATATAGTATTATATTAGTTTCAAGTGTACAGCCCAATGATTAGACATTATGCAACTTCCAAGTGATCATCCCAATATCTCATACCCATCTGTCACCATACATAGTTACTACAATATTATTGACTGTATTCCCTATGCTGTACTTTACATCCCCATGACTATATGGTAAGTACCAGTTTGTACTTCTCAATTCCTTTCTCTTTTTCACCCATCCCTTCTAAATCCCTCCCATCTGGTCATCATCAAAATGTTCTTTTTATCTGTGAGTCTGTTTCTGTTCTGCTTGTTTGTTTATTTTGTTTTTTGGATTTAGTTGTTGATAGATATGTGTTTATTGCCATTTTATTGTTCATGTTTTTTTTCTTCTTAAAGAAGACCCTTTAACATTTTTTGTAATAGTGGTTTGTTAGTCATGAACTCCTTTAGCTTTTTCTTATCTGGGAAGCATTTTATCTGTCCTTTGATTATAGATGATAGCTTTGCTGAGTAGAGTGATGTTTGCTTTTCATCATTTTGAATATTTCTTGCCAATCCCATCTGGCCTGCAAAGTTTCTATTGAGAAATCATCTTACAGTCTTATGGGAGCTCCCTTGTAGGTAACCAACTGCTTTTCCATCGCTGCTTTTAAGATTCTTTGTTTTTAACCTTTGACATTTTAATTATGCTGTGTCTTGATGTGGGTTTCTTTGCATTCATCTTGTTTGGGACTCTCTACACTTCCTGGACTTGTATGTCTATTTCCTTCACCATGTTAGGGAAGTTTTCTGTCATTATATGTATATTTTTTATTATGTTTTTTCCCATTACCATTTATCACCCCCCTCCCCCAAAAGGACTCCATGTCTGAGTCCTTTTTTCTTTTTGTTTGTTCCCTCAACCTTTTAACCCCCCTCCCAATTTTCACCCTGCTCTCTATCTATGAGTCTGTCTCTATTTTGCTTGTTAGTTCAGTTTGTTCATTAGATTCCATACATGAGTGAAATCATATGGTATTTGTCTTTCTCTGACTGCTTTATTTCACTTAGCATAATGTTTTCCAGGTCCACCCATGCTGTCACAAAGGTTAAATTTACTTTTTTACTGCTGAGTTGTATTCCATTGTGTAAATGTACCATAGTTGTTTTATCCACTCATGTACTGATGGACACTTGGGCTGCTTCCATATCTTGGCGATTGTAAATAACACTGGAGTAAACAGGGATGCTTATATTTTTTCAAATTAGTGCTTTGGGTTTCTTCAGATATATTCCAAGAATTGGGATTGCTGGGTCACAAGGCAGAACCATTTTTAATTTTTTGAGGTATCTCCATACTGCTTTCCATAGTGGCTGCACCAGTCTGCATTCCCACCAACAGTGTCCCCCTTTTCCACATCCTCGCCAGTACTTGTTTGTTGATTTATTGATGATAGCCATTCTGACAGGTGTGAGGTGGTAACTCATTGTGGTTTTAATTTGCATTTCTCTGATGATTAGTGACATTGAGCATCATCTTTTCATATGCCTACTGGCCATCTGTATGTCCTGTTTGGAGAAGTGTGTATTCAGGTCCTTTGCCCATTTTTTAATTGGTTTGGTTTTTTGGTGTTGAGTTTTGTTAAGTTCTTTATAAATTTTGGATATTAACCCCTTATCAGATGTATCAGCAAATATGTTCTCCCATTCCATGGGTTGTCTTTTTATTTTGTTGATGGTCTCCTTTGCTGTACAAGAACTTTTTAGTTTGATGTAGTCCCATTTGTTTATTTTTTCTTTTGTTTCCCTTGCCTGTGTCATTATTTTTTACATAGGTTTTCAGTTCTTTGCTCTCTTCTCCTTTTGGCACCCTCATCATGCAAATGTTGGTAGACATGAAATTGTCCCAGAGGCTCCTTATACTCTCCTCATTTTTTTTTTTAATTCATTTTTCCTTTTGCTGTTCTGATTGGGTGTTTTCTGCTTCCTTATCTTTCAGATCTCTGTTTGATCCTCTGCTTCATCTACTGCATTCATTCCCTATAGTGTATTCTTCATTTCAGTTAATATATTCTTCTTTTCTGATTGGTTCTATTTTATGTTTTCTGGTTGCATTTTTATGTTTCCTATCTCTTTGTTGAAGTTCTCACTAAATTCATCTACTCTTCTCCTAAGTTCATCGAGCATCCTTGTAGCCAGTGTTTTGAACTCTGCATCTAGTAGACTGTTTGTCTCCATTTTGTTTCATTATTTTGCTGCAGTTTTGCTCTGTTGTTTTGTTACCTGACAGGGACCAGGCTGGAGTAGGTCTGCCTCAGGCTGGCTGGTGGTGTATTGGTTCTGACTTTGTGTAGGAAAGATTTCACAATATGAGTCCAGGTGGTTTTGAGAGCATATTAATTAAAGCTAGGGACAGTGAGACAAGGAAGGACTTAGGATAGAAGAAGCAGCAGAAAAGCTCTGCGTATGGTGGAGGTGGGGGGGCTGCTTTGGCTCACTGAAAAGTCAGAGAAAAGGTGCTTGAATAAGTTCAGGGGTTTTGCTACCCACTCTTCCCCTAGGTGCAAGTCCCATGGGGGTCTCCAGAGTTTAAAAAAAAGTATGTGCCCAAGAGAAGAGTAAGGGAGCACTCCAAGGAAGGCGTGCCCATGCCCTTTGTTTTGAGGGCTTTTATCTGTCCTTTGCACATGGGAATCCCAGAGCAGGTCTTGGGGGAGGGTCTCAGCAGAATATTCGTCAGCTTTCCAGGTAAGTTCTTTAATGTGTCGGTGTACCAAAATGAGCGCATAGGGGGACTAGGGTCATTTTCTGGTCAGTTTCACCTTCAGAGAATGTCACTGAAAAGGGACACCCCACCACGGTCTGGAATGTAGAATCTATTTGCTCCTAAGTGTCCTTGTTTAGGAGAGATAAGACCTTGAGCTTATTATCTGGCTATAAATTGCTTGACCAGTTTGTTCAGCTACCTGTCTCAGTTTCCCCACTCCACTTCCAATGGAATTTTCCTAGCTTCTTACTAACTTGCCTCATTTTCATTTGGGACACTTTTCTTTGTCTCCTCATTTTGGCAGCCTCCCTGTGTTCGTCCCTGTGTATTATACAGAGCCGCTACATCTCCCAAGGTTGGTAGAGTGGCCTTACGTGGTCAGACCCTTGTGTGGGCTGTGTACAGCCTCCTGTTGTAGTTGAGCCTGGATTGCTGTTGGCACCTCAATGGGAGGGATTTCTCCCCAGGCCAATAAGCTGCAAGGACTGGCGCAACCACTGTGGAAGATCCGCTGTGCTGGTGCCCACCCCACAGAGTAGGACGTACTTCAGCAGGGCCCTGGTGCCTGCTGAGTTTGCCCGTTGAGTGTGTCACTTGTGGAAGTGGTCAGATGGTGCTTCGATGTGGTCCAAAGTTGTCCACCGGGTGCGCTGGCTCTGGGGCCTCCCAGGAGGTGCAGGCCAAGGTCTTCTGCTGCCTGTGTTCTGTCCAGGGCTATCCAGCACGAACTAGAAAGTGATCGGCAGATGGCTTCTACTTGGGTTTAATGTGGAGGTGCCTGGGAGAGGCCAAACTGTGAACCAAGGCCAGCTGCTACTAGTGCCAGGGCTGGGGCCACTTAGCAAAATGTATGGGGCACAACTAGGCCAGATGTTGCTTGTTTGAGAGATTTTAGAAAAGGCCAAAGCATGAGCCAAGACAGGTCATTTGTATGGAAAGCCCACTGGAAACAGATTGGGTTAGTCCTGTAAGCTGGGTGGGGCGGGGTCTCAGGGAATCACCAGGGCAGGGCAAACAGTCTTTACCAGGTTGATGGAGACTCATAATATGGGGTGCTCCTGCCAGCTCAGTGGGAGAAGGGTCAGAAAACAAACAATGACCTCTGCTAGCACTTCTGTCTGGGAGAAAGCCGCCTCCCCAGCTCTCTCCCTGATGCAGACAGTTCAGCTCCTCTCCGTATGTCCCTGTTGCCTTTCTAACTGCTGCCCCAGCTCTGGAGCTTAGAGTGAGTAAAGCCAAGTAAGTCTGTGCGGGAGCCCCTTAAAAGGAGCTGCATGGGATTCCAGAAGCCCTCTGTCTCACTCAGCCTCAATCCTGTGTGGTTTTTATAGACAGAAGGTATGGGACTTCCCTTCCTGGCACTGGGACCATGGGCTGGGGGCCGTAGTATGAGGCTGGGACTCTTCAAGGGGGTACCTCTACAGCCGAGGTATCCCTCCCAATTTTGTCCACCACATGTGGGTATGGAAACAGCCTGTTCTGCATCTCTGCCTCCCCTGTCAATCTTGATGTGGCTTCTTTAAGCTGTAGGACTTCCATTTAGCTAGATTTTAGGTGGTTCTGAATGGTGATTGTTCTGTAGTTCAGTTGTAATTTTGATGTGGTTGTGGAAGGATGTGAGTACCACATTAACCTGTGCAGCTATCTTGACCTGAAGCCCAAAAGTAATTTCTTGATGTCTGTTTTGACTCCATTCCAAATATATTGTCCATTTTACTTAAATTATTTAGTACTTACTATATACAAAGCAGTGTGCTAGGCCCTGGAAGAATTTATCCAGAGAAGACCTGTGCTCAGGTGGGAAAGGGAGGGCAGAAGGCAGGGGCGAGAGAGAACAGAGGGGCTGTGGTGTCCAGATAGCTCTGAGGATTTGCAAGAAGCTTGTGAGAAGGGATGTGGGCCATGCCCGGGGCAGCCCCCAGGAATGTCTCCATCCACCGTAGATGGGCTAGGCCTTGTCATCCACTTTTCTAGGCCCTCAGGACCCCCTAGGGGATAGGGCAGAAGACTGGTTTTATTTGGGGATATTTTGCTGTTTTTCTAATACTTCCTAGCTTTCTTAATTCCAAAATAATCTGTTTATTGCTTATCCTGGATTTCTCTTGGCAGGAATAACACTATTAAAGTTAAAATAAATTTAGGCCGGCTGGTGTAGCTCAGTGGATTGAACGCAGGCTGGGTACCAGAGGGTCCCAGTTCGATTCCCAGTCGGGGCACATGCCTGGGTTGCGGGCCAGGTCCCCGGTGGGGGCCATGTGAGAGGCAACCATACATTTCTGTTTCTCCCTCCCTTCTCCTCTCTCTGAAAATAAATAAATAAAAATCTTAAAAAAAAATTAAAATAAATTTAAACAAACATGTTACTCCTTATTAATTTTTTTTCCTGTTCTCAGAAAGATTGGTTTTTGTTCAGATTCTTATTGTTTGGTTATATTTTAAAATTTTAAACAAGGGTGAGATCTTTTCACTTATAAGAGATTTTAAAATGCAACATTCGAAATCTTATATACACAAATGTGAATAATACCTGTAACTGGGGTTAGATCTCTTTCTCTTTAAATGTGGGAAGGTGAGCAGTCCTCTGACCGTATTTTAGGGAAATCTCGTGGCAGGCAGTGACTGTCCTTTCTGTGTGGTACAGTTTAGCACCTGCTGAGAGCCAAGGACATGCCCCCGGACCGCTGGGGCACTGCGTGATGATAGTGTAGTGCTCCTAACCATTAGAATCCGCTTGGGAAACAATAAAATTGGCATAATTTATTTAACATTAATCAGTGGTTTGGCCGGTTTTTATTTCCTTAATACGTGTCTTTTTCATTCTTGGAAAGTATTGCCAAGGCTACCAAGTAGCGCTGCTCCCTTCCTGTCCCCGGGGGAGCGCACCGTGACAGGTGTCGGGAGGTCTCTGAACGAGAGAGGCTTTTCCCCAGAGAGTCAGACTGTGGCGGTGAGATTAAGTGCTTAGGAACCATCTGGTCTTTATTTAAATAGGAAAAGAATCATCTAGATTCCCAGGATGTTCTAGATTTTTAAATTTCTGTATGGATGCTTACTTAGGAAAGAGCGTAAGAATGCAATAATTTATTTTAAATGTATTAAAATAAACTGTTTGTCCTTCTAATAGCAGTTTTCTACATTGTCAATTTACTTCTTTCTTCTTCAGCCTGTGTTGATTTTTAGGATTTTCGGAAGAGATGAACCCTAAATATACATATTATCGTATGCTGTGAAATACTTCCCTAAAATACCACATAAATGCGAAAGTAAAAATGTGTGACAAGGTTATAGACTACATTCTATCTTACAAATAAGTAGTGTTGTTATCTTTCAAAAGTCACATTTTTAGTCAAGTATTGGGAGCTTGTTATTTAGGAAATTTGTAGTAAACGGTGATTAAGTACCCAGGACACTTTACTAGTTAAATTGACTGTGTACCTGGCTGCCTGGGCTTCCGTGAATGCATCGTTTGAGCACAAGGTGATACCCGATACAGAGTATCCTTCAAGTATAACGTACTATTGTTAAGACAGAGAAAGTGTGTATGGACGATTACTAAATCCAGTATTAGTAAATTAGCATTCCCTGTAGAGTGGATGTAAGCCACTTACTACTTTAAGAGAAAAAATATCTTTTCTTATTTCTGACTTGCCAATATTATGTATTGTTTAACTAGGGAAATATTTTTGATTAATTTACTTATAACTACATTATTGATCTTTTTCCAAAGTAAAGCTTGTTTCAGAAGAGCAATTAAAGGTGTAACTCTGAGAAGCGTTTAAAGGGAACAGCTTTTTCCTCCCCCTGCCCCCTTCTCACACTGGAAGGCAGCTTCCTCCTATTAAAGAAGTAATGGGCATGGTGTGCTGATGTTAAGGAGTTAATTGGAAAATTAAACATGATTAGATTTTAATCACAGGGATACAGTGTTCGTATGGATAAAAGCAAATTAACCCCTGTCCTTCATATAAATGTCTGCTTTGCTCCAAATTAAGACAGTGAATTAGAGAAGCTGGTCATATTATGCAGACAGAGCTTATATTTCCATTTTTAAAATCTTGAAAAAATATGTAACCATGAGTATATGGAATAGATAGATTACCAAAAGCAGAGGTGTTGCTTTCATGTTTAATTTGATTGGGACTTTGGTTACTTTGGAGAAAGCATTGAACTAGAGATTACAGGCAAGAATTTATTTTAAATTTTGAGGAGAAATTAATTCAGAAAAGTGATATTTAATGTTTTTTAAGCAAATATGCCCATTAGCAAGAAAGGGCAAATATTGCTCTGGCCGTTGTGGCTCAGTTGGTTGGAGCATCATCCTGTAAACCCAGAAGATGTGGGTTCGATTCCTGGCCAGGGCACATACCTGGGTTGCAGGTTCAGTCCCCGGTTGGGGCAAGTGCGAAAGGCAACCAGTCTATGTTTCTGTCTCACATCAATGTTTCTCCCTCTCTCTCCCTCCCTTCCTCACTCTCTAAAATCAATAATCATGTCCTTGGGTGAGGATTAAAAAAAATAGAGTGGGCAAATGTTAATATTTTGATATATTTGCCTCTGGACTTTCTTTTATTAATAAAAGAAATAAAACATTTCTAGTAAAGTTCCCATTTTTCCCCTACCCAGTTCCTTACCCCTTTGCTTCTACCCTTGAAGCCACTACCATCATAAATTTGGTGTGTATTCTTCCTGTCCTTATACTTTTATTATATAGATATATTTATAATACTGTTTTGTATGTTTAAAAATTTTTTTTAATTTATTGATTTGAGAGAGTGAGAGAGAAAGAAACATTGATTTGTTGTTCCACTTATTGAAACATTTGCTGGTTGATTCTTGTTTGTGCCCTGACTGGGGATCGAGCCCACAACCTTGGCGTGTGAGGATGGCACTCTAACCAACTGAGCCACCTGGCCAGGGCCTGTTTTGTAAGTTTTAAAAATGTATATAACCATACATGGTGTATAATCTTGCAACAGTTTTCCACTCTATTATTTTCTAGATCTTTTCATTTTTACATTTATGGCTCCCTTTCATTCATTTGAACTATAAACACGGTTTACCTATTCTATTCCTATTATATGATTGTCTGTTCATATGGATGCTGAAGTCCATGCTCTCTGGACAGTCACTGTCCAGTGGTAAAAGCTACTAGTCACCTGTGGCTGTTGAGGACTTAACATGTGGCCAGTCTGATAGGAGATGTGCTGTGTGAAATACATTGTATTTCAGAGACTAGTAAGAAATAGGTATGTAAAATAAACCATTGGTAATTTTTGTTGGTGACATGTTGAAACGATATTTGGAGTGTGGTTAAAGGATTAAATATCTTTAATATCTTTAATGTTATTAAGAGAAATAACAGAAGGCTGAGCAGTTCCATGATCTGCTGTCTGCAGGTCGGGGGACCAGGAAAGCCGGTGGTGTCATGTAGTCTGAGTCCAAAGTCTGAGAAGCGGGCGGGGGAAGAGGAGGCGATGGTGTTAAGTCCCCATCTGCGTCTGAAAGCCCAAGAACCAGGAAGGCTGCCCTGGCTGGTGTGGCTCCGTTGCTGGGCACTGTCCTGCAGCGCGAAGGTCGCCAGTTCCGTTCAGGGTCAGAGCACATGCCTAGTTGCAGATTTGGTCGTCCAGCAGGGTGCTTGCATTTCTTTCCCTTTCTTTCTCCCTTCCTTCCCCTCTCTCTAAAAAAAATAAAATCTTTTTAAAAAATATTGTTTTAAAAAACACCAGGAAAGCCGATGTCCTGGGGCATAAGATGGATGTCTTAGCTTAACCCAGAAGAGAGATTGGGTTCACCGTTCTCCATCTTTTCGTTCTGCTCAGACCATCGGTGAACTGGTGGCCAGGGCGCTCTTCTTTACCCAGATTCAAATGCTACTCTTGCAGAGATGCCCTCACAGACACACCCAGAAATCATGTGTTCCAGCTACCGGGCGTCCCCTAGCCCAGTCAGACTGACACATAGAATTAACCATGACAATAGTCTATACAGAGATACTGTGTTTGTTCATAGAGGGGAAGACTTAAAATTATAAAGGTGTTAGTTCTCCCAAATTAATCTAGCAAATTAACATAATTCTAATTATATTACACGCAGGAGGACTGAGAATCAGAATCTGGGAGGGTTTTTCTGGAAACTTGACAAAAGGGTTGGCAAATTTATTTGAAAGAGTAATTATAATGAATAGCTAAGATAATTTTGAAGGTGAATGAAACAGGAATTCTTCCTACCAGATATCAAGACTTAATGTAATTAGAACAATGTAGTATGAAGGCAGGGCCAGACCAATGAAAAGATTAGAATGTCTAGATTTATTTGGGAACTTGTGTATGATTGACTAGGTATCCCATATCAGTAAGGAAAGAATGAACTGTTCAATAAATGAAATGGTTTGGGACCACTGCTTCTGTATTTGAGGGAACATAAAATTGAAATTTTACCCCTACCGTATTCCCAAATAAATTTCAGATAGATTTTTATCTCAACATCAATAATGAGACTCTAAATTATTGAAACAAAATACAGGAAACTCTTAATGTTCTCATAGTAGGGTAGACCTTCATTATAAGACAAAAATCATAAGTCATAAATCATGAAGGAAAAATACAAATTTGATGGCATCAAAATTAAAAACTGGAGTATGCAAAAGACACTATAAAAGAAGTTAAGGTGTTGGAAATGCACATAGCAAGGATTCACATTGAGTAGATAGGTAAAGAGCTTTTACAAATCAGTAATTATGGATATCAAGTACTGGTAAGGTTTTAGGAAAAATGAAACAAATTGGTACAGCCAATTTGAAGAACACTTTGGCAGTTTTTTAAGTCCTTCCTCTATGACATAACAGTTCTTGAGACTACACATTCCAGATATTAGTACAGCATTTTTTCCAAGGGTAAAAAATCAAAAACAAGCATCGATCAGTAGAGGAATGGCTAAATAGAAAAAGAATATACCAAACAGAATTTGCATCTGACTTCTGACATCTTCAGTGGGGTGTCTCATAGTCCTCTCTAAAATTTAACTGGGTTTTCCTAAAACCATACACTCCACATAGCTTTCCCCATCTAATTATTGACAGCCGCTTCCATCCTTCCAGTTACTCAGATGAAGAGCCTTGGAGGTGTCCTTGGCTTCTCCCTTCCTCCCACATCTCAGTCAGGAAGTCCTTTTGGTTCTGTCTTCAGATATGTTTCCTGGATCTGACTACTTCTGTTCATGTGGCCCTGGCCACCCGCTCCGAGATCACTGCATAGCCTCCTAGTTGCTGACCCTGTTTTTACCTTTGTCTCTCTTAGAGTCTCTTTCCAGAGTGGCCTTTTAAAAATCCGTCAGAGCGCATCAGTCTTAGGTTCAGAATCCCATCAGTCTTGACCCATCTTAAAAGTCAGGAACCTTACAATGGCGTCTGAGGCTCTGCTCAACCTGCTCCTTCCCTCTGACCTCATCTCCTGCCGCTTTTACTCATTACCCTGTGACTCTTCTGGCTCTCGCACTGTCTTTGAAGGTGCCAATTATGTTTCTACCTCTGGGTCTGTTTGGCTTTTTCCTCCTCAGAGTCTCTCCCCTTGGAAAACTGCAGTGTGTGGCAGTGGATTCAGTATGATTTTCTGATTATATATCTTAGAGTTGGTAGTTATAAAGGTAATATTCAAAGCTCACCCCGTAGAAGTAGAGTCATTTCTTAGATTGCCAGAATTAAGTTCTGAAAACACAATAAATGAGAGATAACATTAAGATACATATTTTTTACATATTAACATCTCTGAAATAAGGAGGCATCTTAAAATCAGTATAATACGGCATTAGTTACAATTTAATTGGCTATTTGGCATGCAGCACCTCAAACAAACCGAAGTCCAAAAAGTAAGCCTCCCTCTCTCCTGCCCCCTCCCAAAAGGCGGGACAGTGGCAGCCGTAGAGTCGGTGTTCACCTCTGGACTGCGAAGGCCCCTAGGGAGGGCATCTCACTTTTCACTGTACTGTTTGGTTTTTTAGTCATGTGTGAATGTATTAATTCTTCAATTTAAAAAAATTAACTGAAAAAAGAAAGTGCCCACAGAATTTAGGATTTTGGTTTAATAATCATTTGATTCATCACAACAAAAGCATTTTCATCAGATAGTTGTAAGAATTCACTCGGTTCACACTTAAAATGCACACCACTTAATAGTCACTAAATAGATTTTACCCCTTTAAATCAAGGATATTGAAATACTCAAATTACATAGCCTAAGAGATTTTCATATTCTAGTGTTTTATCCATAATTTATTTTTTTATTTTTTTTATTTTTTTTTTAAGATTTTATTTACTTATTTTCAGAGAGAGGAGAAGGGAGAGAGAAAGAGCAATGTATGGTTGCCTCTCACATGGCCCTCATCAGGGACCTGGCCCGCAACCCAGGCATGTGCCCCGACTGGGAATCGAACTGGGACCCTCTGGTTCCCAGCCCGCGCTCAATCCACTGAGCTACACCAGCCGGGCCATAATTTATTTTTTAATTTATTTTTATTAAAGTATGCATACAACATATTAGTTTCAGGTGTACAACATAGCGATTTGGCATTTATATACCTTACAATGTGATCACCATGGTAAATCTAGTACCCACCTGTCACCGTACAAAGTTATTACAATGTTATTGACTATTTTTCTTATGCTGTACTTTATATTCCCATGACTTACTTATTTGGTAACTGGAAGTTATACCTCTTATTCTCCTTCACTTTTTCATCCATCCTCCGGCTATCTGGCAACCATCAATTGGTTCTCTGTATCAGTGAGTCTGTTTCTGTTCTGTTTCATTTTGTTTTGTTTAATAGGTAAAATCATTTTTCTACTTAACATAATACCTTCTAGGGCCATCCTGTTTTAGCCATAATTTAAATGTGAACTTGAACAGGCTTAAATTTCTATAATAATACTTTTTTGGTGTAAAAGCTAGAATAATGCAGAAGGAAATAAATATGTAAAAATCGGTTACTCAACAGAATGGGGACCAGGTTTCGGTCACCTTTTCCCAGTGGCTGTAACTCCAGTTGTTCCCAGCTAAGTGGAACACACTTAGAGCGTGCACCTAATGACACGTGTGTAGAGGTTTACCACTCACAGCCCCAGCCCCCAAATTACTCATCTGGGAGTGAGGTCATAGGATTGCCTCTTGAACTAAACGTGGCTTTCCTTCCCCCCCACCCCAGCATAAGGAAACAGTGTCCTATCTTTAGTTTTTCTTATGCGGGGACTTTTCTCTGCCATTGCTTGTAATTATTGCTCATTTCACCCCTACTCCTGCTGTGTAATAATTCTCTTCTTCCTGTCTGCCTTTCTTATCATCCTTTGTTTTCTGTTCCTTTGTCCTAGTTTTTTTTTTTTTTTTCTGGAAAAGGCTGGACATTTTAGTCATCTGTCATTATTCAGAGCTTCCAGTTGGAAAATGCAAAGTTACACATTAAATTTAATCTTCAAGTTTTTAGTTCTGCTTGGCTGTTTTTATTAATGTTCACCACCCACAAGTTCTTTTTTCTTTTCTGCACCAGCAGGTTTTTTCCCCGTTCCTTTGAGAAAATATAACGGTTTAGTTGGGCACCGTTCGGAGTGCCGGAGTCATTCTATAAGTGGTCTCAATTGAGGGTGACTCCGTTTGGTCTGAATGCTGCATTTTTGTCATGAAGTTGAAGATTTGAAAAAGGTGAATCATCATTTCAAATAAGATAAAAAAGCTCCATCTTCTAGTTAGAGGATGTGCTTAATTTCTTCTCAAATATTTATCAGAATTTAAACATGAAAGAAATTTTTTACTGTTAGCATAGTAAAGAACCAAGACTATAACATATAACATATAAGTGTGATTTGCTAGGTTATTTTCACTGTATGAACCTGGACATAATATGCTTTGAAGAACGATAATGAGCTTTGGAAATGAAGAGCTCTCTCCCTACCTCCTTGGCTCTCTGGGGGTTCACCGTGTCTCTTTTACTTATCAGTCTCTTTAAGATCAAGTGCAATATAATGACTACCACTGGTGTTCAAAATATACATTTTTCTATAATTTAATTTCATTTTGTTGGAAATGTCAGATTTTTAGAGTTTACATTTTAATTGAATAAGGGTTAAAAATAATTCTCAGTGATGATCCCTATTAAGAATAGAATTCAATCTGAGAAGTGGAAGATCTAGATTTTTATTTAATCCTTCATTGAATATAAGGTCATATATACACACATACACATGTGTGTGTGTCTGTGTGCGCACACACACAATCTCTGAGAGACTGACAGATTATATAAATACAGACCTTCTCCAGGATCCTGTTTTTAATCCTCTTTCTTTTTTTCCTATGGCAGTTGAGTTCCTCATAGCAAAGCTTATAGAAATGGCTTCTCTACAAATGGACCTCCAGCTCTTAGTCTTTCCCCGAAGTTCCAACCCCTCATTCAACTTCTTTTCCTCCACATGGATACCCTGTTGCCTCTTCAAACCTGTTACTTCTAAAGCTGAATTCATTTTCCTTCACCCAAACTTGCTTCTCCCGGCTTTCCAGTTGGGGTTGATGTTGACATCATTCTGTCCACACCCAGAATGAAAGTTTTAGAGTTTCTTTGACTCTTCAACTTTTAAAATTTGTTAAATTTTTATTTATCGATTTTAGAGCAAGAGGAAGGAAGAGAGAGAGAGAAACATCGATTTGTTGTTCCACTTATTTATGCATTCATTGTTCATTGGTTGATTCTTTTATGTACCCTGACCGAGGATCAAACCCACAACCTTGGCATATTGGGATGATGCTTTAACCAACTGAGCTGCCTGACCTGGGCTGTTTTCTTTTCTTCCTTTTTCTCTTTGTTATAAACTTTAGCGGGACTGGTGGCAAAATTTGAACGAAATAGGTAGATTGTAGATCAGATAACAGTATTGTATCAGTGTTAATTTCCTGATTTTGTTCCTTGCCCTATGGTGATATGAGAGACCGTCCTTGTATTTAGAAAATAAACATGGAAGTATTTAAGGGATACAACATCTGTAACTTACTCTTAAAAATGAAGGAAAATAATATATATATCAGAAAACTATATATGTGTATAGAGAAAGAATAAGATAAAGCAAATATGGGAAATAGTGATATTTGGGAAATCTGTAACTTTTCTCTGAGTCTGAAATTATTTCAAACTAAAGAGTTTTGGGTCATCAGGGAGATGTAGGGAAGTCTCTGTACCTTTTCCACAATTTTGCTATGAACTTTAACTAGTCTAAAAAAATTAAGTCAATAAAAAGCCATTAGACTCATGGAAAGCATCATACGACTATCATAAGCAAATATGTCATTGTCATGTCTTGCTTACTGGACAGTTCAATTTATTCAGCAAGAATATGTTAAGATTCTTACTCTGTCTCAAAGGATGTAACAGGAATAAAAATATAAGAGAAACATTTAAGGTCTAGACTTTGGCCAAGACGGAGGCATAGGTAAACACACTGTGCCTCCTCCCACAACCAAAAGAAGGACAACAACAATTTAAAAACAAAAAACAACCAGAACTGACAGAAAATCAAACTGTATGGAAGTCCGACAACCGAGGAGTTAAAGAAGACGCTTTCATCCAGACAGGTAGAAGGGGCAGAGATGGATAGCTGGGGTGGGGAGGACTCGTGCTGAGGCGGCGGCTGGCGGGCACAGAGAGGCGGTGGATTGTGGAGTGGGGTCCCACATTCGAGCGCAGATAAACGGGGAGGATCAGCTGGGAAGTGAGACAGACCACGCAGCCCAGGGCTCCAGCAGGGAAATAAAGCCTCAAACTACTGATTGAAAACACCTGTGGGGGTTGAGACAGCAGAGGGAGGAACTCCCAGCCTCATAGGAGAGTTCGTTGGAGATTCACAGGGTCCTATAATGTACACAAGCCCACCCGCGTGGGAATCAGCACCCGAAGGGCCCAATTTGCTTGTGGGTAGTGGGGGAAGTGACTGAAATCCGGCAGAGAGTGGAGCAAGTGCCACTGTTCCCTCTCAGACCCCTCTCCCACGTACAGTGTTACAGTGCATCCACATGGGTTGCTCTGTCCTGGTGAATACATAAGACTCCACCCCTTACTATGCAACAGGCACACCAAGACCAAAAAAATGGCCCAAATGAAAGATCAGATCAAAGCTCCAGAAAAAATACAACTAAGCAATGAAGAGATAGCCAACCTATCGGATGCACAGTTCAAAACAGTGGTAATCCGGATGCTCATAGAATTGGTTGAATTTGGACGCAAATTAGATGAAAAAATGAAGGCTATGCTAAGTGAAATAAAGGAAAATGTACAGGTAACTAGTAGTGATGGGAAGGAAACTGGGACTCAAATCAACAGTGTGGACCAGAACGAAGAAAGAAACATTCAACCAGAAAAGAATGAAGAAAAAGTAATTCAAAAAAATGAGGAGAGGTTTAGGAATCTCCAGGACATCTTTAAACATCCCAACATCCGAATTATAGGGGTGCCAGAAGGAGAAGAGGAAGAACAACCAATTGAAAACTTATTTGAACAAATAATGAAGGAGAACTTCCCCAATCTGGCAAAGGAAATAGACTTCCAGGAAGTCCAGGAAGCTCAGAGAGTCCCAAAGAAGTTGGACCCAAAGAGGAACACACCAAGGCACATCATAATTACATTACCCAAGATTAAAAATAAAGAGAGAATCTTAGAAGCATCAAGAGAAAAGGGGACAGTTACCTACAAAGGAATTCCCATAAGACTGTCAGCTGATTTCTCAAAAGAGACCTTGCAGGCAAGAAGGGGCTGGAGAGAAGTATACCAGGTCGTGAAAGGCAAGGATCTATATCCAAGATGACTCTACCCAGCAAAGCTTTTATTGAGAATGGAAGGGCAGATAAAGTGCTTCGCAGATAAGATCAAGTTCAAGGAGTTCATCATCACCAAGCCCTTAGTATAGGAAATGTTAAAAGGATTTATCTAAGAAAAAGAAGATAAAAAATGAACAGTAAAATGACAGAAAAATCAGTTATTAAAAACCACACCCAAAACAAGAACAAAAGCAAATTAAGCAAACAGCTAGAACAGGGACAGAACCACAGAAATGGAGATCACTTGGAGGGTTATCAACAGGAGAATGGGAAGGGGAGAGAGGGGGAAAAGGTACAGAGAATAAGTGTCATCAATGGTAGGTAGAAAATAGGCAGGGGCAGGTTAAGAATAGTGTAGGAAATGTAGAAACCAAAGAACTTACATGTATGACCAATGGACATGAACTAAAGGGAGGGAATGTAGGTGGGAAGGCGTGTGCAGGATGGCGGGGAATAAAGGGAGGAAATGGGACAACTGTAATAGCATAATCAATAAAATCTATTAACAAAAACAAAAAAAATCATGTAAGGTCTAGACACTACCATCTCATTATCTACACCCTCCTGTGACATGTTCGTCTGCTACAGTTTGGACTATTATAAGGAGCAGGGCTCAAGAGGAAGGGGTGCCAGGCTCAATTACCCCTGACTGTGAAGGGATTCGGGGGCCTGGGTGCTGAGTATTTGCCATCTCCTTTTCTATACAAATGTTAAAGTCCCTCAGAATTCTCTCCTAGATGACCCCGTGGTTGCTACTCTAGAGGCTTGGTTTATCCCTGTATTAAAGCAGCTAAAAGTTTGTATCTCAGTTGCCGAATTCCATTTTCAGATAACTGAGTGGAGATTTTTTTTTTTAAACCTTTCTAGTGGATCCAGAGGTAAGCTATAAATATTATATTTTAGTATGTTGAGAATGAGTCCTGAGTACCTTATTTTGGGATAGTGGCTCAAAGCAAAATTTCTGGGAATTGAATGCTGGGAGAAATTTTCACATGTTAATTTGACAGTGTCTGTTCTTGTCCATAAGTCTATTTTTGGTGGCACGTAGTTTCTGCGTTTCTGAGTTATTCTTGTCACACTAACCCCAGTGGTGTCAGTTAACAATGCCCATGGTATTGATGGCTGTCTGCAGATGGCGCCTCATAAAGTTTTACACTGGCAGATTACTTTCAGTTTAATTCAGTTTGTCAAACCTGAGTTCCCATGAAGGAGTAGGCACTGATTCACACAGTGGATATGCAAAGATGAGTATAGCAGGGTCTGATAGAGGAAGCAGACACATAGGAAAATAAAGAGAACACACATGAGTAAGCATAGTTACAAAGTTCAGAATTGGCTCTGGCCAGGTAGCTCAGTTGATTAGACCATTGTCCTGATATACCAAGGTTGTGGGTTCTACCCCCAGTCAGGGCACATATAAGAATCAACCAATGAATGCATGAATAAATGAACAACAAATTGACATTTCTCTCTATCTCTCTCTCCCTCCCTTCTTCCTTCCCTTCCTTTCTCTCTCTGAATATCAATAAGTTAAAAAAAAAATTTTTAAAGGACAAAGTTGGCACTGAGAAGGAATTATTAACCATGGAGGAAGGAAGAGAAGAGGACAAAGGAGTAAGAGCCACATCCTTGTCTTCCTTAGGAGGAAGTCAATGAATACATTTGAAATTGGATGATCCAGAATAGTGGTATTAGCATATTTATTTATAAGCAATATGGAGGTGAATAGCAAAAAAGTTTTCTGGGAAACAGGTATCTGAGGAGGGAAAAATAGGGCTGTTGTTTTTCTTTGTGAACCTTGTAGTACTCTGACTTTTAAAAACTACATGCATATTGTTACTTGGTTAAAAAATCTTTATTTAATGTTAAACTCTGTTTACTCTTCTAGGCCATCTCAGGTGATGCCTTTTCCAGGGGTCTGTGTCACAAGCAGACATGCACGTCCCTTCATTTAAACTTCCACAGAGATTCTTTAAACTGCCTATACTACAGTTATCATAATCTGGTTTTAGATTATTTGTTTACTTTTCGTATACCTCTGCTGGATTATTATTCTTTAATTATATTTTGTTTATGCTACTACAGTTGTACCGGTTTTCCCCCCTTTGTCCCCCTCTGCCCAGCCCTGCCACTCCCTCAGGCAGTCCCCACACTGTCGTCCCTGTCCATGGGTCATGCATGTATGTCCTTTGGCTACTCTTTGATCTGTGTTGTGCTTTACATCCCCATGACTATTCTGTGACAATGAATTTGTACTTCTTAATCCCTTTGTCTTCTTCACCCATTCCCTCCTATCCCCCTTCCCATCTGGCAGCCATCAAAACGTTCTCTGTATCTATGATTCTGTTTCTGTTCTGCTTCTTTGTTTATTTTGTTTTTTAGAAACAATTGTTGATATGTATTTATTGCCATTTTATTGATTATATTTTTTATCTTCTTCTTCTTAAAGAAGACTCTTTAACGTTTTATATAATATTGGTTTGATGGTGAGGTTATTATGTTTTTGAAGGTAGGAAGAAATTTACCTTAAAACCTTAGGTGCGTATTAGCTCCCTACATGTGGTTGGCAGAATGCAGGGGTTAGCTATGTTGTTTGTTAACACACATTTTGGAATCTTTGTGGCATGAAACTTCAAATATTCTAACTCAAATGTATAGGTGCCAGCTGCTATAATTACTCTGCATCTTTTTGTGAAAATATAATTTATTTAGTGCTCTGAAATCTGATTCTGTGGATTTTGGTAGAATACTCGGTGTTTAAGAGTTCATTCTAGATTACGGATAAAAAAAATTTTTAGTTCTTGAAAATCAGGAGCTAGTTTTTAATTTTGATAGCTGTTAGTATCAGGAAGATTTATTTATTTCTGTTATTTGTTTGATTGTTTGCTTATATCCTAGAAGAACTCCTTTATTTTCTAACAGGACTGGTATTCAGTGTATTTGATACTTTGCCATATTACAGGATGATTACTCACTTTAATATTTTAATCCCATGGTGACCAAACAATCAGATTGCTTTGGAGGGAGCATTTGGTCTGTCCTACTGGCTGTTTCCTAAGGCAAGAGAATGCCCAAGCTATTCCAGGCAGGTGGTGGGGTCGGATTTCTATTAATACAGCCCCACTCCCACACTCCCCCATTTAAAGCTATAGATACTTCACCAGCCTCACCACATTCTTTCAGGAGTTCACTTGGTAAACCCAAATAAACTTCTTCTGTGTATTACAGCATTACTTTTCATGTCATTTTCTCCTTATAAAGATGTTTTAAATACTATTTCAAGATATTCTTTAGCCCTGTGGCCCTTGCTAAGTTATCCTCAGGTTGATTGGGCCTGATTTTATATTTACAGAAATAGTATATTTTAGAGGTCAAAAAAACAATACTAATAATTCTCTAACCCACTTGGCTGGGATAGAGATGAATAGTTTAAAAAGTATTATTTACATTGCAAAATTGTGTTAAAACATATTAAATAATCAAAGTAAACGGTGATTTATAATTCCATTTACTTTAAAAAACAAACTGATTCTTAAATTTTTAATTTTAAAACATTTTTCTAGATGAAAGTTAACTGACTTACCTAAAAATCTAAATATTTAAGGACATTTAATTTGGAGAAAATGAAACAAATTACTGAATTTCCTGCGTAACTCGGGGCACCTCCCTTGTGCTGGGACTAAGATCACGAGGCTTTATTCCGTTTGGACTCTGCCCCACACCTACGTAATTCGGGGTCGTCTAGAGGTTTGGGTGGGCTTTGTGCTCCGAAGTCGTGGCTCCCACTCTGCTTTCTTCTCTCTGGGATTCCTCAGTTTCCAGCTGTTACTTACGGTCACCCTTGTCTGTCCTCTGATTCTTCAGCGGCGAGACTGCTTGTTTTAACTGTATACCTTTTAGCTTCCTTGCATGGCACTGACTGGGAACAACTCTTAGGTAAAACAGCCATAAAAAATGGAACGCTTGCCCAGTGCCATTCCCGTCTTCCGAGTGTTGACTCTCCTCTAGTATCTGCCTGCCGTTAGTCACTCTCCGGCATCTTCCACTGATACTGTTTCTGTTTTGTCCAGAACTGTAACTGTTCCCTGTTAACTGTTCTGCAGTTACAGGGAGCAGAACTCCTCTCGTTTTGTTTTAATGGACATTAAAAGTCACAAGGAAAGTCATAGTTAAATCTCAGATTTAAAGAGGTGAAAGATTTTACTCTTCAGTGGGTCCTATTCATTTTTCTGGCCTTGTACTTTTAAAGTATTTTTGAATTGTGCCAAAAGGACTATAAACATAAGCACTGAAATCACGTGGTGGTACTTGGTTACTAACATGTTATCTGTGTGATTCAGAACATTTTTGTTAAGATTACTGTTTAAATGAAAACAGAGGATACCTAGTCTACAGAGTCCTAGGTGGGTCCCCAAGAACACGTGCCTTACTTGGCATATCTCAGGTGTGCAACACTGCCAGCCGTCATCTGCGACACCCAGGTCAGAGACTGCAGACTGTTACTCTCCAATTTAAATACCGTTCGGCAGGAGGCATTCTCATAAATTGCTGGTGGGAATACGAATTGGTGTAATCTTTCTGAAGACAGTGTAGCTAATGCATTTAACCTTTGACTTAACGATTGTGCTTTTGGAATTTTATCCTGTAGATATATCTACTTGTGCCTATATGAATGGACATTTGCAGTGTTTATTCCTTGCGACATAGCTTGTAAAACAAAAGATGAGGAGCTATCAGTAAGGAATAAGAAGAATTGAATGTTTACCATGTATTAAGAGATTACAATGACATTAGAAAATATTTTTAACAATGATAATGAAAATACGATCTATAAAGTAATGGGCTAGAGCTTAATCTGTGTTTAGAAGAAAATTTATAGCCTTCGAAAGCTTCTATTAGAAAAGAAGAAAACTTAAAAATCTGTAATCTAAATATGTCTCAAGAATTTAGAAAAAGAAAATCATATGAAATCCAAAGATAGTGGAAGACAGGGAATAATAAAGGAGAATTTACTGACATAGAAAAAATAGGATAGAATAACAACACCCCCCAAAAAAATTTTTTAACACTATAAAATAGATCGACTCCTGGCAAGACCGATAAGAAAAAAAGGAGGCCCGTGTTACCAGTACCGGGAATGAAAAGGGGTCATCACTGCAAATCACGTAGCATGAAAACGACAGTAAAAGGACATTAAATGCCTCCTGGCTGGTGTAGCTCAGTGGATTGAGCACAGGCTGGGAACTAGGGGGCCCTGGTTCGATTCCCCGTCAGGGCACATGCCTGGGTTGCGGACCGAGTCCCCAGTGAGGGCCATGTGAGAGGCAACCATACATTGCTCTTTCTCCCTCCCTTCTCCCTCCCTTCCCCTCTCCCTAAAAATAAATAAATAAATAAAATCTTTAAAAAAAAGTGCATTCTCTTAAAAAAAAAAAAAAGAACATTAAATGCAATTCTTTCAGAGAGAGAAAAGAGGGGATACTTCCTAGCTTGTTTTATAAGACCAGCGTAACTTTGATACCAAAATGTGAACCAAGGATATTATAAGAAAGGAGAATTTACAGGCAAATCTCTTACATGATTTTAGACATAAGATTAATCCAGCAATATATAAAAAAGTATGTCATTTTATGTACTGAGAGTATATGTTCCAAGCATGAGTTTGGTTGAACATTCGCAATCAGTCAGTTCAATGCATGGCATTAACAGAATCAAGGAAAAATTATATGTGTTTTAATAGCTAGAAAAGAATTGATAAAACATGTTTTAAGTGGCAAAATAGGCTCAGACACTGAGCATGATTATTTGCCAATAATTTAACTCAGCTTTACTGTGGATATTATAATAAGTTCATAAGTCAAAAGTATACAGGGAAATGTTTCTTAATAAGCCAGTAAAAAATAGCAGATTCCAAACCAGTGGTTTATTTACACTGTTCCAGACAAGGGGAAATGGAAGAAATAATGTTCAAACCTAGTCTGAGGTGCACCTTTCTATGAGGTGGTTCTTGGGAAGAGTTAGCTCAGCCAACCCACAGCTGACATCTGTCTGCTAGCACAAAGCAGAATTTCTTTGTTCCTAAAGTATGTTGCTAGGAAACAAACGTGCTGGTATCGATGAGCAAAATAATATTCTGGTTTTTTTATTCTATTACAGTTGTCCCAACTTTTCCCCGTTGTTCTCCCCTGCCCCCTACCCCCACCTTTCACAGTCAGTCACCACCTGTTGTCCATGTCCGTGGTCACCCGCACATGTTCCTTCCCTTTTCCCCGCTTATCCCCCTCCCGCTGGTTGCTGTCAGTCTGTTCCTTGTTTCCATGCCTCTGGTTCTCTTTTGCTCGTTGGTTTGTTTTGTTCATTCGGTTGTTCGTATAAGTGAGATCATATGGTATTTGTCTTTTAATGAGCAAAATAATACTCTTCACGGGCTTCTGCGCCTCTTGGTAAAGAGTTGCTTTGCTTCAGCAGAATACCCACGGCCTTCGGAGAGCTCTAGACCAGCAGAGCCGCCTGCCCACACTGAACCCTCTCTGATGGTCCTCCTCACGAACTCTGGGCATTTCTAGTCTAAACTCCCCTAGCCATAGCAGCCCTAGCTGCTTCTCCCCTTGTTCTCCCTGATCCGCCCTCAGCAGTGCCCCTCGGCAGCTGAGCCACTCCAGCCACATGCAAATGCCCACGACAACATCCTGACACTTCACTGTTACATCAAAACACCTTGTAAATAAGTAAACAACTTCATTTTTGTCACAAACAGGTGGATTTGAAGTCACATTAAACCAACACACAACAAAATGCAACTCTTGTTCATGATAAAAAGGAAAATACTCTTAGCAAACTAGGAATAGAAGGGGATTTCTTTAATCTGATTAATGGGATCTACAGAAAATATTACAGTGCATATACTGAATGGTGAACTACTGAATGTTTCCCCCCGAAAGATCGGGAGTGAGAGAAGGTTTTGTTTACACAGAAAATAACTTCCCCATTCTCAGTCACCTCTCTTCAGTATTATACTAGAGTTCCTAATCAGGCAATAGAGAAAAAGAAATCAAAAGTGTAAATATAGAAAAAGTAAAAACAAAATCGTCATTGTTTGCCTTAATTCCCCTTCCTACCTGCAGTTAAAATTATGAGACAGTTGGTGGATGTAGACGCACAGTCTTTACATATAATTGGTTGTTTCAGTCAACCAGGTACCTAAAGAGACTTCTTAGAGAAGGAAAAACTACTCACAACTGACTTTTTTTAAAAAATCAACTCCCTTTCAAACCCACTCTAAGTGGAGATGGCTTGAGACGAGGAGTTTGGCTTTCTGCAAATGAGGAGTGAGCTAGCACGTGTGCTGCACACCGAGAGCATTTCGTCGTGGGCGTATGTTGGCCTGCCGACTAAATCCTGCAGGGCGTCGTGTGTGCAGAGGTGAAGTCGTCAGTTGAAGCAGCCGTAGGGTCTTGTGTATCCTGGGTAACGCTCCCCCACAGGAATCTGCATCCTTAGTTAGAATAGGGAGAGGAGGAAGAAGAAACTATAAAATCCTTGAAATATCTCTAATTTGAGAGTTTCGTGTAATTCAAAGGGTAGAAGTTACTTTTGAAGAGGTGGAAAGACAAACCTATTTAAATAGCCCAAGATTCCTTCTTTGAAATTTTATTTCCTTGTCTGTACTCCAGTTATATCAATATTAGTGTTAAAAGTCTTTAGAACCTCTGTCAGTAATTTATCTTTTGAATACTTGATAACAGCTCTTTACCCTTTTACATGACTAGCTCGAACCTGGCTTCAATATTACCGGTGGTATAGAAAGTGTGTTTGTATACAAAAAGTGCACATATACATGTATATATATACACATACACTCACACACACACTGTGTGTAAAAAGTATTGCACTGTCTGGAAATAGTCGTGGAATGCCAAACCACCATTACGGCTTCTGGTCTAGTCTAGTCACTCCATCTGTCGCTGTGCCCAAAGAACTTGAAAGAACAATAATGCTTATCGTGACTGATCTGGGATTCAACAACCAGCAGCACCACCTCTGCTGATGCCAAGGCATGCCACTGCCCTTTGCCAAACACTTTGCACGTATAACAGCTTTGTAGTGTAGACAATACGATTAGCCCCATTTTACAGATGAGGGAACTAAGTCATACAGAAGTTAAACAATTTTCCAGAGTCACACAGCTGGCAAGCGGTAGAGCCAGACTTCATCCCCAGGCCGTCTGTTCCAGAGTCTGCGCTCATGAACGCCGCGCCGCACTGTCTTCTGGGATTGTTTTCATTGTGTCTGCAAAGCAGACTCCACGTGTAACAAAAAACAAAAACCCCATGTTTGTGGAAGAAGCTCTCAGCCAGGGAGTCCCACTTACTCACTTAGTGAGGCATACAAGAACGTGAGTCTGTGAAGAGGTAAAAAGTTTTTTTTTAAGATTTTATTTATTTTTAGAGAGAGGGGAAGGGAGGAAGAAAGAGAGGGAGAGAAACATCAGTGTGTTGTTGCCTCCATGTGCCTCCAACTGGGCATCTGGCCCACAACCCAGGCATGTGCCCTGAGTGGGAGAGAGGTAAAATTTTTAGTGTGAAAGAGATCTTTCAATTACTTAGGAAAATAGGCATTAAAAGGGCTAAGAAATCCTGGCCTATGGGATAATTTTATGTAGTGTAAACATTTCCAGTATTTTTTCTCTTTTTAAAAGGGGTGCCCTGGCTAGTGTGACTCAGTGGATTGAGTGCCGGCCCACAAACTGAAAGGTCACCGGTTCAATTCCCAGTCAAGGCACATCCCTGGGTTGTGGGCCAGGTCCCTAGTAGGGGGCATTCGAGAGGGAACCAGTCAATGTATCTCTCCCTTTCTTTCTCTCTTCTTCCCTGTCTAAAACTAAATAAATCATTTTTTTAAAAAGTGGTAACATTTCTTTAAGTTATCACTTTGTCTGTTAACTCTTTCCTTGCAAGGGAAATTTTCTTTCTGATAGGGGGCTTTACATTAGCAAGTTGAAATGCGAAGTTTCTGGACTTTAGCATCTCCTTCCCCATTAAAATACTTGATAGGCTAAAACGCCCATATTCTTGCTTTATGAAAATGTAGTACTATATTTGGAGGGAATAGAAAGGTGATTAAGAATGGGAAAGTTATTTTCTGTGTAAATAAAACTATATTTTGGTTACCTTTCTTTCTTTTTTTTTTCCAAACTTTGAAAGCAAAATTTTTAGTCAGAATTGTGTGACTGCCCTGACAGGTGTGGCTCAGTTGATTGGGTGTCATTTCACAAAACGAAAGGTTATTGGATCGATTCCTGGTTGGGGTGCATATGAGAGGGAACCAATCAATGTTTCTGTCACTTTCTCCCTCCCATCCCCTCTCTCTAAAAAGAAAAGAAAAGAAATCAAAAACCTGTGGGGGTTTTTCTTAAATTGATTTTTAATATATATTTTTTATACTGTCTACTGATACTTAAATTTGGTTGTTAAAATACCCCCCAATTTGATATTTAAATGTTTAAATAAGAGAAAGGAATCTGATTCATAAATAACTTCCTTTCTGACTTTTTTTTTGAAACTGTGTACAAATGATTATGATACATGAGTAATTTTTTGAAAAGCCTTTGAAGGAGTCAGAACATGTAATTTTGGTCATTTGGAATCCTTCCTATGAATATTTGACTGGTCTGGACACTGTTCTACTGATAAACTATAGAAGTAGTTTGGTGTTTTTATGGTGGCATGCACTATTCATCATCATATTTTTAAATCCTTACTAAGTAACTTGCACACATTTTGCCTAAGCTCGGAAGAGCAATTTGGACTCCTTGTAGAATGGTAGGTACTAGCCAAAGATAGAAAATCATCTTAGACCTTTCAAAAATAACAAGACAGCTTCTCAGAAGAGATGGTCGATTTATGTCTACTTGCATGCCCTTCCAAAATCCCAGTAAAAGAACGTGAAGGAGGTCTTTAAAGGTGTAGATCTCCAAGGGTGGAGGGAAAAAGAAGAAAGATAGTAGCAGCAAAGCTTGGGCAGTTGGAGACAGAGCCCTAAGCCAGCCGAGGGGAAAACCGAGAGCCAACCTTATTTATGCCACAGAACCTCCACAAGGCTGAAAAACTGGCAGCATCGGTACCTGTGGACATGAGATTGAAAGGATTGCTAAACTTGGGGAGACTGGTTAAATCTGTTTAGGGAGAGCTCGGATCCCCAGAACCTCTTCCCTGCATCCCACAGGTGGGTGACTATTCTTTCCCTGCCCCGGCCAGCACTGGAGGTGTGCTCTGGAGAGGGAAATGCGGCTCTCTGGACCCCCACACACGAGGCAGGGGTCCCGTCCTGCAAGTAGCATGGTTAAGTGATGTAAATGTGCCGAGACTCCCAGCCCTGGTCCCTCCCTCTGCTGCCGGAGAACCAGCAGTCAGGCCTTCACTAGCCGATCCTTCTCAGGGGAAATGGTGAAACCAACTTAACTAGCCCAGCCAGATAATCCTCAGTGAAGTTCACGGTCAGCCAACTTCACTGCCATGCTGAGATATTCCGTCAGCTGGTAAGGCCCACATCTGTAAATGTGAGTGAGCAACAGAGGATTACCAGGTCACCGGTAAGCTGAGCAGCCTCCTCTGTGAAAGACAGAATCTACAGCAAACATAAGACGGTGACTTGGAAGAACAGAGACTTGTACAGGTCAAGAACAGCTTCCCAAAGTCCTACTAGTATGTGGGAGTTCATGAACCCTCTTCCCTACTTTTGTGCATATTTTAAACTTCCCATTGTAATTCTCTTAGAGATGTGATATTGCAACAATAAAACAATAATAACATACCATAAAAAAAAAAACCTTGGCACATAGAAATTAAAAATATGATAAAAAGATGTAACAACTCAGTAAGAAGTTTAGAAGTTAAATAATAAATCTCCCAGAAAGAGGACAAAAAGACAGAGATGGAAGAAAATTAATTCCAACCCTGAATTCTTTGTCCAGTCAGCCAGATGTGCAGACAGAAGGCACTGCAGAAATGCAAGGTTTCAAGTACCCTTTGTCAAGAAAGTATTGAAGGATGTGCTCCGTGGAGATGTGGAGTACATACAGAGAGAGGGAGGCATAAGATGTAAGAATATTAAATCCACAGAGATGCAGGAGTGCAGAGAATCACTGGAACGATGGTGAAGGGCCTTTAGCAAGGCGAAACTACGGGCAGCAAACCCAGAATCTGGGTGAAATCCTTCAGGAAGGTGAATTTGAAGGAATGTTTGACGTACAGGAATGCCTTGGGGGAAGATCTAGACCACATGTCAATCTGGCTCCTCCCTGATTTTTAAATAAAATTGTATTTGAGCACACCTACACGTTTATTTACACAATGCCGATGGCTGTTTTCACACTACAAGCAGAGTTGAACTGTTGCGACAAAGATCACGTGGCCTGCAAAGTCTAAATGTCATTTATCTGGCTCTTTAAGGAAAAGTTCACAGACTTGATCTGGAGAATTGATTCTGGACAATTGGCCAAGAGCATGGGCAGAGTTAGTTATGTGTACATAGAAAACTAAAACTGCTCGATTCAGGGAGAACAAAAATTGGTCAGGAAAGGAAAAGTAGCCATGATTTCCTACATGGCTTAGCTTCGAATATATTTACATGATTATAATAATGTAAATGTCTCATATCATGCTAGTTAAAATTACCATACAGTTGCATGGGAAGCTGGGAAGGTTGTGCCTGTGTGGAGGGAATGGGAAGAAGAAGGAGCTTAATCCTCGCGTTCCATAGTGGGAACTCAGCAGATGAGCCCAAAGCTGAAGAAGAAACATGGTGATAAACGTCAAGTGAAAGAAGTTCCTCTCAGGAGGGAGGAACGAGGGTCAGAGGGCCAGGGTCCGCTGTTCTCTCACACAAATAAACCCTTTGTAGCCTTTTTAACTGTGTACCTTTATACCTTTGATAAAGGGGGGAAAAATTAAAACCCTCTTCCCCCAAATTTGGAAAACAAACAAGAAAAGAAACTCTTTCTCAAGGTCAGCAAATACGTAGTATTACTCATGCTGTCCCCTCTGTTCTCAGCTCCAGGGGGTGGTTATCACTAGCCATCCCGTCTGCCTGAGAGCTGTGTCCCGGCAGCCACTCCCAGTCCTCTGAGTCCGCGTTGCTTGTGAAGCCTACATCTCCGATACAGTTGGTGAAAAGGCAGAAAGTTAGGGGGATTCTGTCTAGTTCACAGACATTCCCAGCAGAAGAACCTTGCTAAGCTGCATTATTCGGCCTAGCACTTGACTGTTCCAGTGTCCTAAAGCACTTGCCTTTTAAAATTTCATCTGTTCTAAATACCGTTTCTACTTCGCACACAGGCATGGGAAGAGGGTTGTTTCTCAGTGATTATTTGTAGATAGAGGATAACTAATAATATGTTTCTACCATCCAGCACTGGACCTAACATAATAGGTTAATAACTGTTTGAATGAATTAATAAATGAACACAGTTGTATAATGAACTTTTTTTTAAAAACCGAGATAACTTGAGAAGCTGAAGAAACCCACCCTTGCAAAAGAGGATTCTGTAACTTCCTTCAGCTTTTCTATCACCAAAGCTAACCTGTGGCTCTGAATGATTTTGACTTGTGAACTAAAGTAATTTTTGCCCTTATTTTCTTAACTAGGATCTTTCCAATTAAAGATGTACCCCTGGAGACTGATGACCTTTCTGATTGGCTCTATCAACGTTTTATTGAAAAAGAAGACCTCTTATCGCATTTTTATAAAACAGGTATACAGAATCCTATTACGTACCTTCCTGAAGTTACCAGTGGTTCCAAAGATGTACTTTAGGGGAGAGAACCATTTTTTTGATTCTTCAGATACCCTAAAGGAATCAAAGTACTTTTATATTTAAGAATTCAGCTTAGAATTTTCATAAGACAAATTTATGTTGAATTTATTCAGGCACTTGCTTCATCAGCCGGTGTGCAAAGATCAGGTGGTAAGTCACATGTTGCACAGATGGATCTCATTCAAGGGAGAGAGTGCACTTTCTGCAGAAGACTAATCGTGCACATAGTTATATGAGCTGTTTCATGCAATAGCAAATGACATTTGTTTTTTGGCGTTGTACTTGACTGTTTAAACAATACCATCATCTAGCAGGCACTTGAGTTCATCTGTAACTGCTTTTTTATATGCTTATTCTTTTTTATAGGGATAAAGTTCAGTTTTCTCCGTGGCAGAGGAAAGTCTGACCCTAACGTCCCTTTTCTATACTTTAGTCTCCATGATCTATGAAAACTACAGCATAGGAAAAAAGACTTAGTGGGGAAGGAGGAGAGAGGGAAGAGGAAAGGAAGTGATGAGAGAAGGAAATTGTACCGGGAGAGCCCCAGGCACAGCACAGCGCTTTGCCGAATAGCTTCCTGTAGGCTGATTTGCTAGAGGCCGCCATTGGGGGAGGAAAAAAGGGGAAGAAAAAGTTGTCCCAAGGCTGAGGATGGCCATGGGTTTTTCGATGAACAGAAGGCACTATTTTCTTCCCACTTGGACGTTTTTTGGTACAAAATTAAAGTTCCTGTTAAATCAGACTATCGAAGGCCTGATGTTGAGCTAAGGCTAATACCATTCATTGTCTGTAGTGCTTTTGATTTTGTGTGTAATAGGATTGTTTCACTCTGCCTTCCTGATCTGAACTTTCTGATTCTGGGGCTGCGGAGCAGTGCGCATGAACACGACAGGAGCTGGTCACTGTGTGTCTTTAGAATCCCTAGTAAGACTAGTAAGACACCCCTCTCTTTCCCTGTTTGCAGTCCTCGGTCTTGCTCTCAGATTTCCTTAACGATGAGACAGGATGGATGTGTGAGAAGGCACAAGGCAATTAAGAGGCCAACAGGGTCTGTCTCTTTATGATATTTGTCCTAAATTGTAGCAACAATAATGGAAGCCTCTTTTAAAGAAACCTATTTGCATAATAGACCTCAAAACTTGAAAGGGTTCTCTGTACATTGCTTGGGAGAAGCAAATCCCCTCATGAATCAGCTTAGGCTGGGGGATTATCAGCAAGGACAAAGACTATTTGAAATGCTGGAGAGTGTTATCAAGATGACCTTAGGTAGTGTTGCCCTGGAATGGCCCAGCTTTCCTTTGCAGAAACCTGTTTGCTTTGTGTTTCTCCTCCTTGTTATTAAGATATAGTTCATAAATCATATTGCCTTTTGAAACTATCAGTGATTTACAACCACCTTTTTTTTTTTAATTTTTAAAAAAGTTTTATTTATTTTTAGAAAGAGAGGAAGAAAGAGAGAGAGAAACATCTATGTGCAAGAGAAATACTGTTCAGTTGCCTCTCATAGGCACCCCCCAACCGGGGACCTGGCCCACAGCCCAGGCTTGTGCCCTGATGGGGAATTGAACTTGACCCTTCAGTTTGCAGGCCCACACTCAATCCACTGAGCCACACCAGCCAGGACACAACCACTTTTTTGTGGCAAAGACATTTAACTTGTAAATAGAGGAATCAGTATAAATTAATGCTTATTGGGAAAGTATTCAGTATTGATTTCACACATCTTATGTCCTGGCCACTGAGGAGCTCTGTAGAGTCCAGTGGGAGACAAGGGAGCAGAGTCCCTGGTCTCATGCAGCTTCCGTTCCAGCAGCAGACGGTCTGTAGAGCACAGGCGGCAAACACAAGGCCCGCCACCTTGTTTCTACCTGGTGGCAGCACCAAGCTCCTTGCCCCTAGTTAAGGAGTAGTTACATTTATACAGTCCTGAAGTTACATTCGTCCCTTTGAAGGCAACCGCGAGGCTGATGTGGCCCGGTGAACATGAGTTTGATACCCTGCGGTAGAGAAAAGACAGATTGAGATCATTGCAGACTGTGGAAAGTGCCAAGACGGAAGTAAACACGGAGACTGACTAGGGTTGCCGGGGGAACAGGTGGTATTCTCTCTGATACTGGAAGAATGCAGGTGCCACAGCCGTTCCCTGGGACGAGGAGTTGCAGGCCGAGAGAATGAAGCAAAGGCTCAGAGGCAGGAGAGGGCTCAGCAGGCTGAACGTTCTATTTCAAATGAGATCTCTCTTCAAGAGCAATGGGAAGTCACAGAAGATGCTTTAAAAAACTGAACTTCTAGTTAAACTAATATTCAGCTTTTATTCCAGGAGACCTCCCACTACAGTGAAACAAAGTAATATTTCCATCTTGTTTTTTAGGGGCTTTTCCACCTCCCGAGGGCCACAAGGAAGCTGACTGCAGGGAAATGGCCCTCAGCAACACATGGATCTTTCTCATACAGTCGTTCGCGTTTTTGTCAGGCTACATGTGGTACAGTGTCCTTCGGTATTTGTACCACTGCCTGTTTTAGGACTTGGGCTTGTCCGAGTCACCGTAGGAACTCAGACTTCCATGAGTGTGTATTATTTTACATGTGCAAATCAGAATATTAAAAAAAAGCAAAGGAAATTCCATGGATGGATTAATATTTATCCCCCTTTGGGATATTTTAAAACTCTGTGAAAAGGAGGATCGGTAATATACCTGCTAATATGTTGTAAGGACTTTTCATGTTTTAAAAACATACACTCTGCCACACATTTAAGCGAACATCACCTTTGGAGAAGAGGAAATCATAAGATCATCCTAGAAGACTGAGAAATTCTGCTGCCAGCAGATACGCGATCATCTAGTTCCAGCCCAGAGCGCTGTGTCGTCGTCCTAGCTCGTGTCTCCATCAGGGCCGTGCTGTGGGGCCTCCCTCGCCCAACGTCTGCTGAGTTACTAGTAACCTCGAGGGGCGCTGGCTGGCACCTTCTGAAGAACTGCCACCCTGTCATTTGCTGTGACGCTCCAGTCCTCACCAGCTCAGTGAGGTTCAGGGTCGGGCATGCCGGGGGGCGGGGAGCCGTGTCCAGTGGACGCGTCCCTGTACTGGAATGCGCTCTTGCAAAAGGCTTGCTCAGTCCGTGTTTACATGCACTAGTGCTTTCCCGTGGGGGGTGGGCACTCGGTTTTTCCTTTTGTATAGAAGGTGTATTGTAGATTGACCATTGTTTCCTACAAAATGCACTTTTATCAGATGCGTCTATAGCAAGGGACTGGTGATACAGCCTGAACACACACGTGCGCGTCAGCAGTGAGTGTGGTTCTTGAGAGGCTGTGTCGTCCGCGTGTCTTATCTGTGCTCTCCCGTGCCTCCCGCACCGGGTGCTGCGCCCAGCTGAGACTTCTCTCTGGCTCAGAGGCTTGGTTTGTTTTATTTTAATTTTGATGTATTAGCACCAACTGCATTTGGGGATGGTTGAAACAAATTAATGCAAAATATTTAAATGATCAATATATGGTGAAATAGGCTAGTTTATTAGAAAAATAAGAGCTACAGCCAGGCTTAAAATGGTGACAGGTCGTCACGTGGCTCCCCCAGAACCTGTCACATCAAAGAGCTGCCCGTGTTGGGGCGGTGTGACCAGGAGAGAGACCAGCATACGAGGCTCTGCCGTCTCTTCCAACCGCTTTTGGAGAAGACAAAGTGAAGTGTCTATTTCTAGGAGGCATTTTTTCATTTTTATTTTTCACTATGTTCATACAATTTACCTCACAGTAGAACCAAATTCTTCTCAAAAAGTGCTTGGCACCGCCTCGGTCGTCACCCGCGCGCCCTGCATGGAGGCGGAGCATGTTCTTGGTCTGGGCTTGTAAGACTCTGAGATCCCAGTGAGCTGGTGGTAGTTTCCTGTGACGTGAGCAGCGTAGGTTCCCCCTTTGTCGCTAATCATACAAATGACAGTTCTGAGAAGTAGGCTGAAAAGTAAAAGGAAAGGCTGATGTTTTTTGTTTTTAAATAAACCAAAAAAACCCTGGGAAGAGAGAAGTTTTTTCTCAATTACGTGGGAAAGGTAAAGCAACACCAAATACAGGCCCACCGCAGCCTCACCTCCCGGTGAACCCCCTGCCCGAGGCAGAGAGCGGCGCGTTCACCGACATACCTCATTGGCCGTGCGACTGCTGGTGGGAGGCAGGAGTGGCGTCCCGTGTTCGGTTAGGGGGCGGGCGTTGAGGTGCCACTTTGCAATCTGAGCATTTCATTATGTGTTTTGCAGTGATGGTGAGTAGGTGAAACCAATCTCAACTTAGCACTACAGATAATGATAGGAAGCCAAATAGAAGCCTAAAAATGCTTCTGAGGCCCAGCAAATGCTGCCGGATTACAGGATGAACTGAAATTGCTCATTCGAGAGGCTAGTCAGCCACCTGGGGGACAGTCGTTCGCTGTCGAGCGTGGCAGACACGGTCCTAGCTGTCAGCCCTTCTCGTTGCTAAAGCCAGCCACAGGCAGAGTGGCCAGGCCTCCTCTCGGAAACGACGAGGAATGCGCGTGTGCACACAGGCGGGTTAGGGCCACTTGGCCATCACTGTGCTCCAAAGGAACGTGATGTTGTTTCATACACTGTACACATTAAACAGACTGTTCTTTAAGACGCTTTACTCTTCAAGTGCGGTCATTTCAGCAGCCTCTAGAGTGACAAATACCAGTAGATGTGTGAGTCAGTTTTTGAATATAGATCTGTGAGTTGTAAATAGATGAGTGTTTGATCTGCCCTACCCACTTTGATTCTTTACTGACATGTTCCCCGTCTTCTGATTGAGAGCATTGCCAGCGCTTTCCTTACTGGAAACTGGGGTCCTCAGGCTTGCGCTAGGGAGTGTGAAGAGAGAATCCGTGTTCTTACGTGGCTGTCAGGGAAGCAGCAGTGTGCCGCTGTACGGAGCTGAATAAAAATTCCTGCCCTGCCCTTCCTTTGCAAAATGAGGTGAGAGGAGTCTAGTGAATATCCATTTTGTCAAGTGGGAAGAAAGTAACACTGTGCCAGTTTTATACCGTTAGCTTTCAGAACCCCTGCTGCCCTGCCTAGGTTCCCACAGCAGACGGGGTCGCGAACTCCCTGCTGACTCCTGGAGTCCCAGAAGCAGAGCATCTGCCTGGCCTCAGGTGGGTGCAGTGACCACAGAAGTGACCATCCCAAAGTTCACACTTAACTTCAGAAACTATTATTGGTGTTCAAATGTACAATATTGTAGAGAAGCCTGTAGGCCAGTGGAAGGTAAAAAGAAATTAGAGTGGAAATGATGTCTTGGGTAGTCATGTCAACTAGTTGAGAATCTAAATTGTAGAGGTTTTTTTAAAAAAACATAACTGTGATTTCAGATCTGTCTTGTTATCTGTCATGTTTTAAAATTAAAACTGACCCTGAATTTTCTACAGTAAAGGAACTAGAGATTACTGAGTAATTATTCCAGTAATAAATCATAGGAAACCAAAAATCTAATTGTGTTTAGGAGTTTGAATATTTATTCTCATCATACTTTTTTTCTTCCTGGATGTGTACTAGTTTAAAAAACTGATTTGAGTTGTTTATTAGTTTCTCTTGCTTATCATTATTATTTTTTTGACTGTGAATGAATAGTGGAAAGATTTGGAAAGACACCTTCAGGAAGAAGAAACACAAAAACCTAAATAATGCATAGACTTAAAAGGGAATTCCTAATAACCAAGAGTTGGCAGTATTGCAGTTGTTCTCAAGCGGTTTTATAAAAAGGAAATATTAAATCACCAAAAGCAAACCTCAGAACATCACTCTAGTCCTCATATCGTGTGGGTCTGTTCTTTGCTCACGTTACTCTCACTTCTAGTGAGTTCACCTTAGTGATGTTTTTTGACAATCACTTCCCTAAAGACTCTTCTGAACGAGTGGGACCTGGTTATAATCATAGAACGTAGCCTTTAATCATGGATAGTCTTACTGAATTCTTTTTGTATTTAAGAACATTTTATTTGCACTACCGCATGGGAAGAAGAGTCAGGTATTTTCTCCATCACACAGGACTCACTCCAGAGTTACCGTCACTGGCATCCCAGCTCTGGTCCACAAAGGACGGATGAAAAAGGTTAGTCTCATTTGTTGCCATGCAGGGCTGTGAGCCTGGCTTCTGGCAACATGAAAAGCAAAGTCAAAAGCAGCTCGGGGCGGCAGAAGTCCCGGTTCATGTATGAGGGGGATAAACGAACATGTTTGGGACCAAAACCACCTAAATCGGACACTGCTGGGTCACGGAGGGCCGGGCATTCCCTGGAGCATCTCTGGACGCTGCTGTGTGGTACCCATCTCGCGTCGATCCCCAGCACGGAGGCACTGGACCCTGGGCGTGAACTGCGGGTGCGGAACTGTCGGGGGAATGTAGCTGTGGCCAGTGGAAGAGAAAATGTGTTTTTCTGCAAGATTTCCATTTGAGGATTTTTACATTTAATATTTTTTTAAAACACTTTAAAGAGCAAAAAAAATTTTTAAGTGTATTCTAGTTGCAAAATATGCACACATATTTTGAATGGCTTTATTTTTATTGTGTAAAACTGTTGAACACATGTCTGTGATGCACACATTCTTTCCGTGTAAGGAGTCTGTGCCTTTCACAGGGACTTATGTTGTGACTGGGTGATGAGATAGTCCTGCATCGGACTGCCGTTGTTGTGTTCAGTGCTCTCTCTTTCTTTACAGTTATCACAAAGTTGTATTTATTTTATACAGAAGGATTTCTGTTTTCCTGGTGCCATAATGTTTACTTCAGCTCGGTGGCCTGTCTAGCTGTGTCTCTGCGTGTTGTGACGTCTGACGAGAATGAGTGCAAGGGCTGCGGCAGCTGCAGTTTCTGTAAAGGGCTGGTCACACGCGGGTCTGGTTTGTGAATGCATCGGGATTATTTTAGTAACCACATTACCTTTTCAGAAATTGAGATGTGAACACCAAAAGAAGCATTTTCTCAACAACAAAAAAAAATTAATAGCTGGTTCTATTTTTTTTACCCTAGAAAAAATAAAGTTGATTTTTTTCAAGTAAAGTGCTTTTAATTCTTAGTGGGGGTGGGATGTTTGTGTTTCATCGGAGCTGCTTTGACATGGACGCTTGTAGACACACACGTAATACTCCATGGCAGGTGGATGCTGGGGGCAGACCGGAAAACCAATGAAAACCGTCCTTCTCCCTTTGGTTTTGAACCCTTTGCCCCTCCCCCTCCCCTGCTCTCCCATCCAGCGGTATACCGGTAAATGCTTCACAGTCTGCTCTCCTGGAAAAAAAATTTTGTATACAAGTGTGCAGGTCATACATTTTGATGATAGTGAGGATTTTATAACACAACAGATAATAATAAAATGTACTTTATTGTAAATTCCATATAGCCTATTGATTCTCCCAGGGTGCTCTAATTGATTTTTGCTGAACTCTTTGGCCAATTTATGAATGTTATCCAACCGTGATTTGAAAAATGGAATTAGATCCTAATCTACTCATTTCTCGAATTTGTCATTCAGTCGAATATGTGACCTACCGTTAAGCTATTTCTTAGCCTTGTACAAATTATCCTCTTTTACGTGAACCAGTTTTAGCTTCGGCACCAATGGGAAGAGCATATAATTTAATCTTAATAATAGCCATTTAACAACTACTGGCAAAATTCTGAAACTTAAAACAGCTGGCTCTCTTGCTTGAGCTGGTAGGAGATGTCTTCAGCACACCACTGCCCAGTTCTGTTTTATTATTTTGGTTTGGTTTTGTTTTTTAGGCTGTTAGTGTTGAATAAACTCACAGTTAATGTACTCACTGCTCTCGGGAAATTCCTGTCTGTGACCTGGCAGAGGGGCTTTTACGGGTAGGAAAGCATTAACATCAGTTCTACAGAGCAGGCTTTGGATTTTTGAAGAATGTGACAAAAAGCAACTTTTCCTGAAGTGCATGTAAAGTTTGCATATTTTCAAAGTTGGTTCTGTGCTTTCATTTTTCAAAGTAAACTGTGATATAGGCATCTCTAAGATTTTGCTTTGAGCATTTAAAATGTTTTTTGTTTCTATGTTTGTAGAATATATTCGATCCCACTGAAAATTTTTAAATGTATTAAAATACCTTACATAGCCTACACAGTAAGTTCAGTAGTTACAGTTCAGTCTACCTCTTCTCTTTCGTATCTGGGTTTAGGCTGCTGATCTGGTGAAGCTGTAATTTTTTCCCCTGGAAGTGGTTTCTGTGGAAGGACAAAGAATAAGCAGGGCGGAGGCCTGAAAGCTCGTTTGAATCAGAGAGCTATTGCTGACCAGCCCTATTCCTCACGAGTTGGGGGGAAAAAAGCCATTGTTTTTAATTTTCACTTAATATGAAAGTGTCTGTTTTAAAAATGTTTCTTCCTGCTGGAAAAAAAATGTATTTTTAAAAGGGAAAAAAATTCTCTTTTGGCTATAAGAAAAAGTCAGCTGTATGAGCAGGTGTGACCATATCATAACATGCTGATCTGATATAAATCAATAAATTTTTACCTCTCAGGACTTGGACAACCTTGTTCTTAACTCTCAGAGGCTTGAGAAACAGAAACTAAGTATCGATGATCCGGATAACGAATGGAACACGGGAGGAGGGTTGGCCAGCCACTGGAAATCTTCAGACGGGCCCAGAAGAGTTCTTGCACTTGGACAGGCAGGCTTTTTTCATAATCCGAAAATATGCTGAATTAGCTATGACTAAACCCATTTTTACAGAGGAAGAAGTTGGAATGATGGGTTGGTTTGGTTTGGTTTGGTTGTTGCTGGAAAGCATCTCCCAGAGCGCACTCCTGAGTTCTTCCCTGGGGAGCTCCCACTCCTCCTTGGAATGCCTTGTAGGTGTGACTAGAGGTGGTGGCAGAGTTCTCTTACCTTAGGCAAGAGAGCGTGCAGGCTGTCCTTATGACCACTGCGGCCGTCTCAGTGGTGTCACTGAGAAGTGGCCAGGCTGGGGTATGGCCCCTCAAATAGCAATTGCTGCATCTTCATTCCTTGGTTTTATTTTTGATGAAAAAAACTGCCTGCAAAGGGGCTTGCCCCGTGTTTTACCAGTTAACTAACACTGATTCAGCATCAGCTGACGGACAATTGTGGGAAAAGAAAAGAGGTACCTAGAAGCGGAGAAATCAGAGGAGCTGGGGGTCCTAGGAAGAGGGGCCCAGGGGCGTTGGAAGGCAAGGGAACCCCGAAGGCCGCTGTCTGCAAACAGGCAGACACACCCTGACACGGGAAGGCCCAGAGAAGTATTCAGACGCAGAAGTCTTAAGGAAATCACCTTCCGTGGGAACTCTGTCCTGAGACTGCCATCCGTCCCTGAGAGCTCACCTGCAGGGGCTTCCACCTGCCCTTCCCGGTCCTCTGCCCTCTTGGCAGGAGAGCATGCCTCTCAGCCATTAGGCATGTCCAGGATGCCAAACAAAGGGGCACTTCAAAATATTGGTGACAAGGAGTCTCTTAATCAGCATCTGGAGCCCACAACGGGGCTTTTTATCTTTTCCTGACATGCGCACATTTCAACAAGGGCAGAGTGGCACTGGAAACGAGGCATCTGGGCTGCGTTGGAGGGAGGCGCTCCCCTCTGCTGCACTCCGTGTGGGACAGTGAGGGCCACGGCCGCTCGGGGCTCCCGGGCAGCACAGCAGTAGAGGCAGCCGAGACTCTCTGGGCTTAAAGCCAGGCCTGGCACAGTGTCACTTCGGTTGCAGAGTCTCAGGGACAGTCCAGGCCGGGGGTCTGGAAGGGTCTCTGAAAGGGCGTGAGTGCTGCGAGGCAGGGCTCACTGGGAGCCACCTGTGAAGACCAGCCATCATGGTACCAAAAAAAAAAAATCCCTCGGCTCTTTGAATAATTAAAGAACACTAGACGGGCCCAGAAGAGTTCTTGCACTTGGACAGGTTTGCCCATAATTTTAGCAGTTGGAAGTTTGTTTTAAATCTTCACCTAAGGATATGTTCATTGATTTAAGAGAGACACACACATTGGTTGCCCCCTGCACGCACCCCATTTGGGGATCGAACCCTCAAACTTAGGTATGTTCCCCAACCTTTTTGGTGTACAGGATGATGTTCCAACCAACTGAGCCACCTGGCCAGGGAAGTAGTTGGAAATGTTTTGTTTCTAAATATTTTAAAGAGGATTAGATCTGTTGATCCATCGGTCATTCAGATAAATCCCATTAATCAAAGGAACTCCTATCTGAAGGAACTCCTATCTAACCTCCAGGTTTTATATTGTTTTTGACACTGATGAATGCATCAGCCCTGAGAATTTCCGAGCCAGTAGGAAGTTTACAAATCACCCTGTTTTGAGATGGTGGCTTTCATTCTGGTGTAATTTTGGTCCACGGCTGGTAGCATGAAATGTCCCCTAATAGAACTACAAAGACCAGAACCAAGTCTCTTTATTTCCATTCAGATGTTTTCCCCCAAACAGAAGATTGCTTCTGCTTAAGTTAAATCCGGAGGCTGGAGGTCAGTTGTCGAAGGGCTGATGGATCAAAAAACTTCTATCGTGTCCACCGATTGCAAAGTAAAACTTTGTGGTTCCCAAACGCTCTAAGACTATTTTTATGCATTCCCCTCAGCTGTTGCAGAGATACAGTGAGCCACTAAAACCCAAAATGCTTTGGATGTGAAACTGAAATGTATTTTGTTTTTATTTTGCCCTGTATAGAAGAGAAAGAGAATGCCTTTGTTTCAGACCAGAAGGGACAGTAATTTCGATCTCCTGTTAGTTGTTTTCTTTTTTTTTTTTAAGATTTTATTTATTTATTTTTAGAGAGAAGAGAAGGGAGGGAGAGAGAGGGAGAAACAACAATGTATGGTTGCCTCTCACATGGCCCTCACTGGGGACCTGGCCCGCAACCCAGGCATGTGCCCTGACTGGGAATCGAACCGGGACCGTCTGGTTCCCAGCCCACGCTCAATCCACTGAGCTACACCAGCCAGGGCTCTGTTAGTTGTTTTCATTTCTGAACTCCAGGTGTGCCACTGGCAGCACGTACTAAGCTCAAGGCCACGTCTGCCTCCAGTGCCCAATGTCACTCTGTCGTGGTGGCCTCTGGGTTCCAGGGCTCGTCCAAGTGGGAGCCCACAGCAGGGAGCAGAAGCCAGGACCCAGCCCCTCTGACAAGTTCTCACCTCTCCCCCTCACTCTGACCGTGTGACAAATGGGACGTTGTCAGAGCTCCTTTCAGTATTAAGTGAGACCGTGCGTGTGGAGCACTTCATACTGACCGCTCCGTAAGGGAGGCCGTTTTATTCCACCCCAGCTGGGTCTCACAGAGGCTGCAAACTCTCCCACACCTAGCTATGCGTAAGGTCCGGATGACCTGTTTGGTTTCGTCTATAATGCCCACATCTCGTTTTCCAGAGCCCCGGGTCCTTTGGGTTTCTAAGGTAAACTGAAGTGCAGTCAGCATAGCCAAGCTTCTAACCTCACCTCATCAGACTACGTCTAGTTATCTAAGGCTCCAGACAGCTGCAAGAAAAAGCCTTGAGGTTGGAGAACCAATTAGGAAGGCCGGGAGAGGAGAGCATGAAGAGGAAACGGTATGCACTGGATGGAAGACATTACACAGTCTTAATAGCGACCCGCTTTGGCTTCTGAGACATGATGTCACTTATGGCGAAGACCTTGAAATAATTATCAAAAGGGAGGGAAATATAATTTCTCACAGTTGGAAGCTATCCACCAGCCCTTAATTCTCTATGTATAATTCATATGATCCTAAATATAAAAGCCTTGATGTCGTCGATGGCATCCTAAAGATTCAGGAAGCAGTGACTTTTAAAACCTTTTCCTTTCTAGTTGCAGAAAACTCTGAGGTTTATATTATATATTGAGGATTCACATTTCATCTTTCAGTCGTAAATGCAGTGTACTCAGTTCTTAGAAATTTAGGTATCAGAAAGAAATGGGCAGATTAGAATCAAATATTGTGCCCTGGCTGGGTGGCTCAGCTGGTTGGAGCATCATCCTATACACCAAAAGGTTGTAGGTTCGATTCCAGTCAGGGCACGTGACAAGGTTGCAGGTTTGATCCCCAGTTGGAGGGCATATGGGAGGCAACCAATCAATATTTCTCACGTCGATGGTTTTCTCTCTCTCTCCATTCCTCTCTAAAATCAATAAAAACATATCCTTGGGTAAGGATTAAATATATATATATTGTTTATGGTTATCAAGGTGGAGTACAGAGGAACTTCGGGTGGAGCTGGGACAGCAGGCATGGATCGGGAGCTCAGCTCTACTGGGGGTGGGAGCAGGGAGGTGATAAGGAGGTGATGCTGCAAAACCTGATCAGGCCCTAAGAGCCTTGATTCTCCAGCCTGATGCCCAGCGTGCTGTCAAGCCCGCCATTCACAGAACCTGTTCAGAGTACAGACACCAGGAGGTGGAAATCCCATGAGAGAGGATGAGGGACAGAGGGAGATTATGGAACAGGTCTCTCAGAGGAGATCTGAAAATAGCTAGAAGCCGTCACTTGGTGGGAAGCTCGGCAAGAACAACTCAGGTGCCTGCCCAGACATGACGCTGTCCAGATCGGTGCTGCGCTGGCTTGTAATGAAGGGCACCTGGCTTGGTTTTCCTAAAGGATGGTTACAACAGGCAAGGGACGGAATGAATTAGTGAATGTGGAATTTATAAAGCAGTTTCTCCTTGGAGACAGAGAAATGGAATCGTTGACTACTCACCCTTCAGAATCCGCCTCGCAGAAGGTAAGGGATAGTAATCGGAATCAACAGGAGGCCTGTCTGAGCGACGGGGAAGCCCGGTGTCCCTGGCGGAGCATTGACTCGGACAACTTACTGTTTTTTGAAAGAGAAAGGAAAGGAGTGACAGGAGGGCCACCACCCCAGCCCCAGTGGCAACGACCTGTCCAATGACAGGGGTAGATTCTGGCAAGAGAGACCAGTCCAAGCGGAGTGCTGCATGGCTTTCTCATTCGGAAGGTATTTATTGCTGGGGGGGCGGGGGAGGGGGCGGGGAGGAGTGGTGGTGGTGGGCACAGAATATAAGCACAGAGAATCTGGAAACTGCAGGCAGGAAGGAAGTGAAGCTAAGGGCTGGAGCCACTGAAGGCTTGCTATAAGCCGCGGCAGCAGCCGAGCACTCAGCTTACTGAGCCAGTGGGAAGCAAGGAGCTTCCTCCTGCCACACGCTCAGCCCGACATTTTGGTGGTGCGGGTGTGTGCGTACCAGTGAGTCTGCACGATGAGCACCTGGGCGCTCCTGCCAGGGGCTCCAGCTCTTCCCGTCAACCTCGCACCCCACCAGCAAGACAGCAAGCTGGGGAAACCCTTCCAGCCGGCTCAGGTCCCAAGTCTCAGGGACCTCCACTCACGGTTCCTTGTGCTACCCATTCCCTCAGGCAGCTGTGGTCCGAATTGGAGGGGACTCGTGAAGTGCTCAGGATTTTGCGGATGAACGTTTTTCTCTAGCTTAGGGTGGGACAAAAACCACATGGTTCCAGAAGCTTCCATTTCTTGATGGGCACTTCCACAAATGTGTGGTTTACCTGCTTTCCTTGTGTGACTGTTTTTCTGGCTGTTTGAAGCTGTTGTGTTTTTGTTGCTTTTACATTTCTGTGTTATTTCTTTGGCCAGTGGGGAGGGAAGTTCTGTGATCCTGCTATATTCCACCATCTTGAACAGAAGTCTAATACATTTAACACAGTCAGTTCATTAAAGGGTGGCTCAGCTCATGCCATTTTCATGGCTGTTATTACATTACTACAGCTCAGGGGGAAAGATTTAGTATAAAGAGTTAAGGAGTTATTTAATAGGCTGAAAGCCTTCCTAGGCGAACTGAGATTTCAGTTGCCAAAAGGAAAAAGGGGAAAGGCCGAGTGGGGCAGCAAGGACAGCTAATCTGCAATGCCAGTTCCCTCAACTTCTACTCCTTAGACAGTGCCCACCACACCGGGTGTGGGGGGAATGCAGTGAGACTGTCCTGGTGGAAGGGTTTGGAGAACCGTACAACACTCCACAAGAGTGAGGGGCGGTTACAATTAGAATCGACAATGAGACAGGTCCTTTCTTGTCACTAGAAGAATTCTCAAGCTGGGCAAGCCTGTGCCAAGGGGTACCAGGTAGAAGACTCCAACTCTGGTGGGGGTTGGACCAGCTGACCTCTGAGGCTTGCTCCGCCCCTTGGGCCACTGTCAGCCAGTGGGACTGTGATAGAAGTTCCCACTCTGCCTGTGTTTTCTGCTGTTCTCAGAGGGACAAAACAATGAGTGCAGAGAACAGGGCTCATTTGCTCTCGTCCCTTGTAAGAGGTCTCTCCCGGAGCATCAAGCCACCAGGCAGGACCCACTACGTAGGTTGTGGGACCAAGTGCAAATGAAAATGCAAAGCTCCTGCCTGGTAAAATAAATAAATAATTTTTTAAAAATTAATTCATTAATTAAGAATTTCATGATGGTGACAGCAGAGCCTTAAAACAAGTGCAGGCGACACATTTATGAAGTCAGCCACACCACCAGGACCACCAAGGAGGAAATGAGGAATAGGAAGGACCCTGGGGCGCTGCACAAGGGACTCTTGCGGAGGAAGGGACAGAGGAGCGGACACCAAGTGTGTCCTGTGTGCCCCGCAATGCTCCCAGCGCTTCACACGTCGGTACTAACGGCACTGATGAAGGAGGCACTGTTAGTGCCACTCTTGTATAGGTGTATGAAATGGCACACGGGGTTTAAGTGACTCGCCTGAGGTCGCCCGACTAGTGGTGGCAGAGCCAGGTTCAGATGCAGGCAGTCTGGCCTCTTAGCCACCGTGATTTTCTCTTTTCCAGGAGTTTCTATACAGTTGCTTAGACGGGGGGCAGTTGCAGGGGACCTGCTCCAGGAATGTAAATGGTTCACTGGGTCTCAGCCTCTTCTCCTTCATCGACCTTAGTAAAACCACACCAAACCCATCTTGGGGGTGGGCCAGGTGGCCAGCAGCCACAGCTGCCCAGACAGTCAGAGACAACCGTGTGTTCGTCATCGTGGTGAGGGGTGTCTTTGCTTGGGTTCCCTCAGCAAAGCCTGAGGGAAGGCCATGGGTGCCGCTGGTTTATTTGAGAAGTGATCCCTGGAATGAGTCAAAGAGAAGAGAGAGTGGAAAGGTAAGGTAAGGTAAGAAGGGAAAGGAGGGAAGGGAAGGGGAGGGGAGGGGAGGGAAGGGGAGAGGGATGAGAAAAAGCCAGTATTAGGAGGCATTGCTGCGGCCTCCACTGTAGGCAGGAGCTCAGCTCAACAGGCTGTGCACCCCCCACCACCTCCCATGCCCCCTGGTTAGGGCTTCCCCTGAGGCCATTAACTTCCCCCAACCGCTGGGCTGCCCCTGCAGTGGTGAGAAAGGCCCCCCTGGCACTAGAGAGGCCCCAAGGCCAAAAGCAGAAAGACTCAGGACTGTGCTTGAGGTGGGATGTGCCCAAGGTGAGTGTGAGTCCCCAGGGAACCTGAGGCGTTCACCACAATAGCAGCTCAAGGCAGTGGGCCAAGAGCATATAGTGAGGGACACTGAAGCCACCTATAAGAGGCCACCAGATTTCCCCAGGGACCAGCCTCCCTTGGCAGGGAATATAGGGGTGGCAAGGATATCTGTGGACAAAATGTCATTTGCGTTGTTCTCTCGAGTTCTTTGCTCCACACTGACTGCAGTTGTCCATTTTTTGAGCGACTCTCTTACCTACACCCTGTCCTTGGGACAAACACCAAAGCACAGGAGAGTGGGGCAGAGGCCCGGCGTCCGTCCGTCTGTCAGTTGTTGTTTCCTGAGCGGACAGGGAAGGGGTGGCGGAAGGCAGAGAGGACACAAGCTCTGTCCCCCTTACAGCAGCCCGTCGACACCCCACACGGCATCACAGAGATTAGCTGGCACCCGTGCAGAAGCGCTTCAGGTGAGGGGTTAATCCCCAGAGTCTTCCTGGAGAAGGAGCCAAGAAGCCCAAGGGAGGCTTCAGAGCGAAGCTTCACTGCTGGCAGGAGAACATTGAAACCCGCCACCCTGCTCCTCAGCCCCCTTGTCCAGCACGTGGGGCTGCGACTTCCAACTGGCTGCTGGCCCGAGGCTGGCCTGTGCTCAGCCAGGTTCCTGGCTCAGCAGCCGGCTGGGAGCCTCTTAGCCAAGTCCTCCCCTCCCCCACACCCTCTTCCGGGCCCCATTTCCTCAAAACCATTCTCTAGGCCCGAACCGCCTCTTGCTGTTCTGAGAAACTGGTTGGCAAGTTGACCGGCCCAGAGCCCCTGAGCCTGTGGATGTTTACGACTCTTACTGAACTGCAAGAGGCCTGGGAACTAGAAATCTCTGAGTCAGGTCCCAGCTCAGGCTCTTTCTAGCCAGCTAGGTCCGATTCCCTCAGTTTCCCCATCCACAGACAGCAGTCGGCCCGGCCACGTCCAGCTCACAGCGCTGGTGTGAGCACAAGTGAGACAACGTCTGTGAGCGGAGTTTTCAGCCCGATGAGCTGTGAGTTGGTGGAACATAACAGCCATTGTCTGCCGCCCGTGTGCCTGGCATCGCACTGGTCCCTCCGCTCCCTTCCTGGCACACACAGTGGACTTTGTTGTTTGGAACTGGTTAGCTTGGCACACTCCTGCTTGTCTGGAATCTAAACTGGACTCTCAGACAGGCCCCTGGTGGGCTGTCTTGGATTGTGGTTCAATGGAAGGGGCACTCTGTCTGGGGCCAGAGCCAAGGGTCCCCCCTGCAGACCCAACAGCTAGGGGCTCTGTGGCCTTTGGCAAACCCCTTGATTTCCTAGAGCCCTGTGTGATTCGTCTGACAAAAGGGGCTATTATGCCTGCCTGTCGGCCTCATGGGTTCTCCGGAGGGTCAAGCGGGACTGCGTGGGTGTACCCCGTGTGCGCTAGGCACCCACGCAGTAAGCGAGGTAGGGATCATCTCTGACGTGACCCCGCAGCACGCATCCACCCATCAGGCCCGGCATGGACTTGGAGGCGCAGTTTTCTGGATCTTCCAAGAAAGTCAGTGAATGAAGAGGAAGGCTCCTTCCCTTAGGAGCCAGGGATACAGGTAGTCGTCGTCATTGGGATGGTGATGGTTGTATGAAGCGTGTGTCAGAAAAAAGAAAGGAGAGGGAAAGGAGTGGAATTTGAGTCCCAGAAAAGGAAGAAGAAAACAGCAAGATGTCTTGGGAGGGACGGCAGGAACCTGGAGAACGGAGCAGGGCTGAGCCTGAGGGCAGGGCTGAGCCTGAGGGCAGGGCCTGGACCAAGGCCGGTGGCGGGTGATGTTGGCTCCCCCTGCCTGCCCTGCTGGTGGAACCCGGATTTTCTCATGTCAGAGGGCCCTCTCCCTGCCCACGAACCGTGGCTGAGCCGTGATTGACTTAGCACCTCCTCTTATGCCACTGATCGGCTTACGAGTGTGACCCAGACCTGGCCAGTGAAGAGATAGTCTACTGGGGGCTTCTGAGAGAGATTTTCTTCCTCCTTAGTGAGAAAATGAGAGGGATAGGAGGCCTCATCCCTCTTCTGCATCAACGCTCCTCCAGTGCCTGCCCCTCCCACCTGACTTTAAGCACCTGAGCTGGATAATTGCCGGGTCAGGTTTCTAATCAGCTCCCACACCACTGCCCACACCTTCCTGTTTGGACTGCCTGGCATGAAAGGGTGAGGCTTGGAGCCTTCCAGGGAGAAGAAATCCAGGAGTTGTTGTGAAGTTAACCAAGCACCTGGACATTGTTAGGTTGCTGATTCATGGAATTCCCTCCAGGCCTGTTGGTGTGTGAGGGAAGGAATGCTCTCCAGCTGTAAGTCACTTTAACCTAGTATTCCGCTGGAAAGAGAACCGGGGATGAAATGGCACCAACAGCAGGTGTCTTTGAAGGGTTTGCACAGCACTTTTATATACTTATTTTATTTGTCACAAAAGATGAGAGGAGAAGTGACTTTTTAAAAATATTTTATTGATTGATTGATTGATTGAGAAGGGAAATGAGGGAGGAAGAGAGAGAGACAAACATTGATGTGAGAGCGAAACATCGATCCGTTGCCTCTGGCACACACCCTGATCGGGACTGGACCTGCAACCCAGGCATGTGCCCTGACCAGGAATTGACCCCATGACCTTTGACTTTGCAGAACCAAGCCCAACCAACTGAGCCACACCGGTCAGGGCTGATCTTATCTTCTTTCTAAAATAAATGAGGAAGCCGAGGCCAGGGAGGGTAAGTGACTCCCAAGGTCACACACCGACCGCGGGGGTGCGGGGCGGGGGGGTGCGGGGGGGGGGGTCTGATGTCCCGAGCCAGGTTTCCTGACTCTCGGCCCCATAGGCTTCCTATTCCACCGGGGCGAGACCCAGATCCCAGGTGAACAGGAGCTGCAAACGCTCCAGACAGTTACAGTGAAAGGTCAGGCAGCTTCCCACTCTCAGCTCCCAGGAGACTCGCAGGGGAAAAAGAGAGAGAATCCGATCACCAGCTGTGGTCAGCCATTAGGTGGGGGAACTGGGGACCAGACAGAGAGGGAGTGGGGAGGTGGACAGATGAGAAAGGTGGCATGTTCCTCCACCACCCCCAGGAAGCTCCTAGATGGAGGAGGGAACAGTGAGAAGCATAAAACAAGGACTGCAGTCTGTCCAAGCACGAGGCCAGCTGACTTCCCGAATGGCAGGCACTGCGGATCCTGCAGTGGAGAGACAGGCCGTGTGGATGGATGAGCTGGAGAGACGAGTGTCAGGAGCAGGCTCCTGAGAAGCCTGGAAGCTTCCATAAGAGATGAGGTCTCAGCAGAGGAAGGAGCCAAAGAACCTCAGGGAGGACCAGGAAGGGACAAGGAGGGTCGTGGCCCTGTGGTCTCTCTGGAGCCCAAGGTCCCTGCAGTCATGGGGTGGAGAGGAACACGGGCTTGATTCTTTTGTCCTCGTCCCTTCTTTTCTTGCTTCCACGTTTTCTTTCAGTCAACAAACATGCACTAAGAGCTTGCCATGGGCTAGGCACTGGGGCTGGAACAATAAAAGACAAGGTCTCCCGGACCTTGCGTTCCAGTCGGGAGAAGTGGAAAACAGCTGAGTAAAATACAGCCGACCTCCTTATTCTCAGATGGCAGATTGGCAAACCCACCTACTTGCTAGAACTTTCAGCGTCATGTGGAAACAGAGCCAAGTTGTGAAAAATTTGAGTCACCTGATGTGCACCTTCCGGGATGAGCTGGAACCTTCTTGCTCAGCCCTCATACTATGCACAAGCCTCCACTCTGCGGCCTGTTTACTGCCACTTCTAAAAACTTTTCTGAAGTGCCATGTGCCCAGTACACGCAGGAAGGCAGTGAAGTGCCTTACAGAGAAGAGACAAGTGTCGGATAAACTCCACTCAGGCACGAGTGCTAGTGGCTGCGAGGTCAATGTTAATGAGTCAACAAAACCTATTAAGTAAGTTGTCTTTAAACAGAAACACCCATAAAGCCAGGTTAGGTATTGATGGGTTGGTGAAACACTGTGGCCAGAGGCTCATAGGTATCGACACTTGCGTTTCCCCCAGGGCTCAACATTTGCTAATTCAATGTTTACGGCAGCTTTCCAGAACACAACTACCTCAATGAATGAGATAGGACTATACTTTTATCGGTTACAGGAGCTGGGCGTGGGGGGGCCTCTGCTTTAGTAGTGCGGATGGAAAAGGCAGGGGGGCTGTGCACAGTGGGGTGGTGAGGAAGGGCAAAATGCCTCGGTTTCTTTCTAGTGCCTCATTCAAGAGGGAAGGCGAGAAGTAGGGTGGTGACTGGGGACAAAGGTGGGTTTAAGATCCTAAGACCCAAATATGTGTATATGTTGAGGGAATGGATAAGTGGAGAGAGACGGGTGAGAGTCAGGGGGACAAAGTCATGGGACAAGGAAGGGGGTGAGCCTGGAGCACAGGTGGAGGGTCACAGAACAAGGACGATCGGCAGGCACTCCAGTTTAGATGACGGAATTGGGGCAGGGAATGGGGCATCCATACCAATGTTACCTCATTCAGTTGCTCCACAGGCCAGTGAGGTCACACACACACAAAACCTCCATCTGTCTCATAAGTTAGTTCCCAGAGCATTCCTTCTGCGCAATTACCCTCTCACCTCCCAGCACGTGGAAGGCCATTTCTGGGCTTTGGTGGCACCCTGTCAGGTCACTGGCCACCAGCTGGGTCCAGATCTCCACATAACGCTGGCCAGAGTTCAGGGTAGTCCTGCATTGTTCCCCTTGTCGTGTTACCTGACCTAGGAGATCCGGTTACCCCAGGATAGTGTTTACTACTTTGTCCCCGGCCATGTGATGCTGTCAAGGGAGGAGCCTGGATGTAAATTATTAAGGAAACCTCAGGTTCTCAACAACTGCCTGGTGATTCAGAGATACCAGGAAACCTGAGAGGAGTCAGCCCTCAGGCTGCGCCGGCTGGGATTGAGCCTGCCAGTGATTGAAACCTGAAGTCTGGGGGCTCACCAGGGCCCTCTGCACCCCAAGATCTGTAGGGGAGAGGAGATTAGCCCACTGATAGGAGCCCAACTCAGAAACTTCTTCAAGGGCCCCTGGCATGTGTGAAGATGATGAGGCAAAATCAATGCCTGTTCCTCTGGAGGAGTTCTGGTGAGGCATGGCCTCCCCTAAAGAGAGGCTCGACCTCACTATGGAAGGCAAGCTCCCTGTCCTTGGGGAGACCCTGGCCAGACAGAGGACCCACACATACACTGGGACTGGGACTGATGCAACTAGAACCAGATACAGGCAAGGGATAAGCACTACGCAGAGGCTAGAACTAGCACACTGTAGGGGCAAGGCCCGGAGCAGAGGACTAGCAGGAAGTCGCCCCCTTCCCAGAGGCCTCCCTCCATCCAGTGCAAAGCTATGCCAAGAAGGGTCTGAGCTGGTTAAGTGCTTGCAGGTTCTGGCTGCGGAGTGTCCGGACGCTGTGGTTCCTTGCAGGCACAAAGCTGCAAGGATCTCACTTGCCTATTGCACCAAGTCGCAGACCACTTTCTGGAAAACAGGAAGGGGAGGCAGGGAGGAGCTCAGTGTTCATCCTCTTCAAGCTTCCTTTGGCTTCGATTAGCAAGAGAGATAGCCCCTGGGTTTGCTCAGGGCTCTCACGTCCCTGCCCTTGAACACATTACCACGCTCACTGTGTGTGTCTTGGGCTCTCAGATTGCTGAGCCTGTGTGAGTGTGAGTGTGCATGTACATATCCTGCCATTCAAGGGCACAAGTGCATATCTACATGTGTCATGATCTCTGCATGATAATTCCTGTGTTTGCCTAAGCTGCCCCTGAGCACACGAGTGTATGTGGGTGTGTGCGCTGGGGGTCCTCTTCTGCAAACACACTGAATATTCATCCACCGGGTTTTAATGTTCACTGACACGATGACATCAACACAGTGACATCAGCACAGGTGGCTGAACATCAAACTGGGTCTCACCAGTTCCCTGGCTTTGGCCAGAACTGACGCATGAACCCAAACACCCCCAACACCCCTTCTTCCTTCTCAGCCTGCCACGCGTCCCTGAAGAACTCTCGTATTCTACACCTAAGACTTTCCAAGACGGGCTGAGGATGTGTGACCTTTGGAGCTTCTACTGAAGCTCAGTCCATTTGTTCACTTACACCTCAATCACCGAGTTTCTGCCAGACCAGCTTCCCTGGGTTAAGAACCACGAATGTGGCTGAAATAATCCCTGTCTTCTTGAAATGCACACTCTAGTCAGGGAGAAAGGCCTGGACAAAACTACTCATGAGCAGCTCTGATGAGCTTGTGGGAGCACAGGGAAAGGAGACACGGATGCCCCCGAGGGACCCGGGGTGGTTTCACTGAGGTCACATTTGGCTGGTACTGGAGTCAAGTTTCGACAGCAGATTGTGCAGAGCAGCACCCCAGAGCAACAGTGCAATTGGGGACCTAGGAGTGAGAGAGTCCACAGAGGGTCTACTCTCAAACCCTTCCTTGGGGCTGGGTGTTGCTTGACTCCAGGGGAGTGTCTCACATAGAACGCAATGTGCCCCCTAAAGTTGTGTGATGCTGTGGCCCTGCCTTTCTTCATCTGTATTCTTATTGGTCTGTGCCCCAGTCTTTCCTATGTTACACTAAACCCTTTGCAAGTAGGACCAAATGAGAGGAAGTGGGGGGTGAAGAGCGTGGGGCAGGAGGAGACAACTGAGGTGTGCATGCTGTGGTCTCAGACTCCTGCCTCCTGAGCTGCGAGAGAATGCATTTCTCTTGCTTGAAGCCACGAGTTTGTGGTGCTTGGTAGTCAGTCCCGGGAAACGAATCCCATGCAAACTGACTTTCTACAAAGGAGCAAAGGTGCAAAGGCAGCTCCATGGAGCAAAAATAGTCTTTTCCACAAACGGGGTTGGAACAACTGGGTATACATACAGAAATAAATAAACTTGCATTCCTACCTTTTAGCACATATAAAAATTAACTCCAAATGGATCATAAACCTAAATGTAAAACCAAATCTATAAACTGGAAGAACCAGAAGAGAAAACTTTTGTGACCATCTGTTAAACAAAGATTTCTTAAACAGGATACCAAAACATGCTTCATAAAATTAAAAAAAAAAAACATAAATAAGACTTTTTAAAAATCGAAGTCTTGTGTTCTTCATCAGACACTGTTAAGGTAATGAAAAGACAAGTCACAGGTGGCGGTGCATGTATGTAATAAAGGACTCGTGTTTAGATTTTATTTTTAAAATTCTCAAAACTCAATAATAAAGAAATGAACAACCCAATTTTAAAAATAGACAAAGCTTCAACTAGACACTCCCCAAAAGCAGACACACAGGTGGGCCAACGAGCACATGAAAAGATGCTTACAAACACTTGTTAGGGAGATGCTCATCCAAACCACAGATGCTACTATGCACCTATCACAGTGTCTAAAATTAAAGACCTTCAGTAGCAAACGACGGGAAGAATGCAGAGCAACTGGAATTTTCATGCACTACTGGTGGGAGCATAAGGAGGTACAACCACTTCGTAAGAATGAAGTAGTTTTTTTAAATAAACATGTGCCTCTCTTACAGTCCAGCTATTCCACTCCTCGGGGTTTCCCCAACAGAAATGCAAGCATATGTCTACACAAAGACCTGGACACAAATGCCCGTCAGCAGTTAAATGAATCAAACAAATCACAGTATTTATACAATGGATACTAGTCAACTACAAAAAAGAATAAACTAGCTATATACGCAACCACGAACACATATCTATGCTCAGTGAAACAATCTGGAACAAAAAAAGTACATAATGCATGTTCTGTTTATATGATATGTTGTAAAATGAAATGAATCTGCAGTGATGACGAGCGGATGGGTGGTTGCCTGGGGCAGAGCGGGCTATGGGATGCAGAGGGGAGAGAGAACTTGGGGTGAATGGAGATGTTCAGTGTATCACAGTGATGGTGTCAGGGGTGTATGCATGTCGAAGCTCATCGAAGTGCCTACTTTAAATATGTGCAGCTTATTGTATGTCAGTTAAACCTCAGTGAAGCTATAAAACAAAGAAGAAGGGAAGCCGCCATCCCCAGCATCCTCAGCACCAGCGCTGCAGCCGATGGATAACGACGGGGAGTGGAGGGAAGGGGCGAGGCACAGCGGGGTCCCACAGCCCTCACTCCCAGACAGCCACACCAGCCCACCCACATCCGCACACACGCACCGAGGACTGGATGTGATGACAGTGGACCACTGTCCCCACCCCTCAGCCCCTCCTTCAGGAGACTGCCATGCTTGCCTGCCGGCTGCCCAGAGGGGAGCGTTGGGGGAAATGAGGTCATTAGAATTCTTGGAGCAAGATCCCCAGAGTCAGTACACATGTCAGGAATCATTTGGTCCAACAGATGCTGTGAGCCCCAGGAGAAATCACTTTCTTTGCTTCATTAGTCTTTGCTACCATTAGCAGAGGGATCTCTCCACAGAACTGGGGGTTCTGTCCAGTTGCCACCCTGAAGTCATGCATGGGACACTGGGAAGATGGGGACTGTCCAAGGTCCAGGCTTCACTGTGGTAAGACCCCAATAAACTGGGGATATAATCCCCGGATTTTCAAGGGTGTGACTTTTCTCCTTTTAATAAAATTCCTTATTAAATGTAATCACATTTTATAGTTTCATAAGGTTCTTTCACAAAGACATTTTTAAAAAATTCTATGAGCATTCATTCAACTGGAATATGAGAGGATTTACAACCATATTCGCAGAAACCCCTGCGGAAGGACTTTGAGGTAGCTTATTCTGTAAGGAAATCCAGAAATCTCTCCTGCACTTGACCTAACTGGTTTGTGCCAAACCACAGTTCAGCTCACCGTTTTGCTAGGCAGAAGACTCAGAAATGCAGCCTCCTGTGTGTAAATGATTGTGAGTTCAAAACGATCAGAGTCTACATAATTGGGTGGCCTTGAAGTTCTGCTGGGATGCAGATATTTAGGTCAACAGCCTTGAGGAATTCCTCCACAGTGTGGATTTGAGTCCCTAAGTCCCGGAACGGACTCCCCTCCCCTCACACCCCCACCATGTCATCCTGTAGCCCTGTCCCCTTTCTCTGAAAAGCAGATCTGCTAATCCACCCCCTTGCTGCCCTGCTCACTGTGAAATGGTAAGAGGAGCTGACGTGAGGGCACTTAGATGGCTAAGCAGCAGCGTGAACATTTTCTATTCTGTTGTCTGTATTACCCAGGAAATCCTTCCAACAACCCAGTGAGACAGGTAGTATGGTTATCACTATTTCACAAAAAGAGATGAGGTGAGGGGACAGAGTTTCTAGTTTTCTTGGGGGTGGGGGTAGATTTTTAAAGTTTTAACTGTGATAAATGACATATAACATAAAAATTAGCATCTTAGCCACTTTAACTGCACAGTTCACTAACGTTCAGTACATTCGCACCACTGTGCACCCAATCTCGAAAACCCTTCATCCTGCAAAACCGGGACTCTGTGCCCATCAAACCGCAGCTCCCCACCCCTCTCTGCTCAGCCTCTGGCAGCTGCCGCCCCACTTCTGTGTCCCTGAATTTGACCACCGTAGGACTTCGTGTGCGCGAGATCACGTAGTATTTGTCCTCGTGTGGCTGGCTGATTTCACCCAGCGCAACGTCCTCCAGGTTCATCCACGGTTTCCTAGAGTTTCAGTTTTGCAAGATGAAAAGAATTCTGGAGCCCTGGCTGTGTGGCTCAGTGGATTGAGCGCGGGCTGCGAACTAAGGGGTCCCGGTTCGATTCCCATTCAGAGCATAAGCCTGGGTTGCAGGCCAGGTCCCCAGCAAGGGGCACACGAGAGGTAACCACACACTGATGTTTCTCTCCCTCTTTTTCTCCCAACCTTCTCCTCTGTCTAAAAATAAATTAAAAAAAAAAGTTTTAAAAAATTGGAGATGAGTGACTGTGATCTGTACAACGATAGGACTGTTGTGCTTCACGCCACTGAACTGAACACTTAAAAATGATTAAAATATTGCCCTGGCTGGCGTAGCTCAGTGGATTGAGCACGGGCTGTGAACTAAAGTGTCGCTGGTTTGATTCCCAGTCGGGGCACATGCCTGGGTTGTGTGCCAGGTCTCTGGTGGGGGCCACGTGAGAGACAACCACACATTGATGTTTCTCTCCCTCTCTTCCTCCCTTCTTTCCCTTCTGTCTAAAAATAAATAAATAAAATCTTAAATAAATAAAATAAATAAAAACAGTTAAAATGGAAAACCCAGGTGTGGCAGCCATGAAGGGAGGACTCACGCGGCTTTGGCGAGAGAGGGAGAACCACGCGACTCCGGGGCTCCCTTTGCCCCGCAGCTGACGGAGCCGGAAAGCAAGCTGTAGCAGCGATACGGAGCTCTCTCCGAGCAGTTTGGAAGAACGCAGGAGAGACGCTGTGGGAAGGAAAGGGGTGAAAGGACTCTTGCTAGTGGGCCGTGAGAAGGTGGCACGCAGGTTTGCATTAAGAACTGGAGACTGTGGTGGCAGCACAGCTGATGGTGCCGGGAACCGTGGGAGGCCGGCCGGCCGAGCACGGATTACTGGGGAGAACCAGGGGCTGCCTGAGCCACGGACTTCTATGTCTTTTCCTGACATACGGTACCCCAGGCTGGGCAAAGGGGGGAAGGAAGGACTGTGTGTGTCTGTGGGTGTTTTAAGGGACTTTGGGATCTCAGTGAAGACATAAAGTCATTACTCTTAAGTCTGTATAACTATTGAATAAATAATTCCTTTCCTTTAAAAAAATGGTTAAAATGGTAAAATTTATGTGTATCTTATCATAATTAAAACAATAGCCACGGGAACAAGGGAGATTTTCCCAAGGGCACACGCGCAGGAAGTGGCCGCCCCCAGCCCGAGTGGGATCCAGGCCCCTCAGCACTGCGCTGTGCTGACACTCGGAGCCGAGTCACGCAGGGAACGCCTGAAGCCCCGAGCCCTGCTGTGTGCGCAGCTGCGGACTCAGCAGGAAGGGGCAGTTCACCCACAGCTTTCAATGGGAGACGGTGTCAGATCCGACAGGGTGCTGGGGCGCTGGGGTGGAACAGAAGATGAAATCACCCGTGTGTAGGGTGATGAGAGAGAGCCTGAGGGCCTGGGGGCCACTGAGCCCCGGGCGAGCTCAGGAGAACGGGTGACAGCGGTTGTGTGACGGTGGGTGTGCCAAGAAGCCACGTTTAATGAGAGGCCTGGTGGGGCGGGGGCAACAGGAAGAAGGGCGCCTGCCTCTCTGACCTCCGTGGGGGCTCCCAGAGGAGCTGAGGAGCTGGGGGAGGGAACTGCCCCTCCCTGAGTGGCTTCTGACCCTCCTCTGGGGCAGGGAATGCAGGAGAGGGTGGTAGGGACAGAAGAAGGGAAGGCACGAGAAGCTGGGAGGGGGCACGAGAAGCTGGGAGGGCGCACGGGCCACTTACCGTGACCCCTCCCTCCCCACCCCCTTTCACGTGTCCTAGACATGACTGTGCCCTGACTGGGGGTAATTTTCTTTCAGTCCCCTTGGAGATAAGGAGTAGGTTACCGCTAAAATATGTCTTCTTTATAAACAATTTTAGGTGGCTTTCAAGAATCCAGATAACAAAGAAATCTAGATTATAAAGTAAAAATCAGGATGATGAGAGAAAACACGTAACTGAATGTAAGTTCAGCAGGAATATACAACCTTTCTCATTCTTTCTGACTGGCCCCTGGCCTAGCCTCTCTCTTGCTGGGGTGTTAGTCCTCTCACCCTATTTTGTGAGCAGCGGGAAAGCCAGGAGAACGCAGCAGGGAATATGCTGGAGGCTTGCTGGTTATCTGTGCAGGGGTGAGGTCGGTAGGTGAGGGAGGGGCTCAGGGACCGCTGTGGAGGGAAACCTGAGTCAGGAACCCACGAGGAAGGTGCACCCACAGCTGGGACCCTTCAGCCTCAGGCGCGGTCACCATATCCCCAACCTCGCAGGGCTTCTCTTCCTCACCAGCAGGGGCTTCGGACTGGGCCGTGCCTCTTCCCTGGGACGGGATCACCCTGACGTGTTGGCTCCCGAGAATCCCTGGAAGGAGCTGAAGAAAAGCTCGGTTCTGCCTCGGCCCCCTGATGAGGTCTCCCTGCGGCAGTCGGTTAAAACTCCCGGCAGGGGAGAGAGCCGGGCAGGAAGCACACATCCTGGGAGTCATCTCAGTGCCCGTGCAAGGCCGTCCCTGGCAGTGGAAGAGCCGGTTCCAGCGCAGAGCTTCATTGCAGCCTCAAACAGCCTCCTCCTCCCCAGGGAGACAAACAGAGATGCTGAAGGAGGCAACAGAAACACTCTGCCTGTACTTTCCTCTCCCTGGTGCCTGCGGCCCTCAAGTCCCGGCTGCTCCTCAGAAATCTTTAAGGCTCCCTCCCTCCCTCCCGTCCTCATCTCCTCCCTCTAGTGCCAGCAACCTTGCTTAGATCCTGCAGGATTTGCACTACCCGGTGCTGTGATGACAGCATGCATGCATAAGCTTATCTGAGGCCGCACTTCCTGGAGCAAGCTGAGGCCCAGATTCCTGACAACTCTTGGCCTATAAACCCCCACGGGCACAAGGCCCGGAGCCAGGTGGCCTCACAAGTTCTTCCAGGCAGCCAGGCTGAGAAAGGGCCCTGGTCACACTAAGGTTTTTTGACAACCTTCTAAGGCTCCAGTGCTTGATAAAAGAATAACTAGCTAATGTTTATTGTACTTGTACTAGACCCCAGGTACTTGCATGCATTATCTAACATACTCTTCACAACTTTAAGAAGTACAAAATAGTTACCAAGTAGTCATGGACATGTAAAGTACAGCATAGGGAATATAGTCAATAATATCGTAATAACTATGTATGGGGTCAGGTGGGTACTAGACTTATGGGGTGATCACTTCGTAAGTGATATAAATGTCTAATCACCATATCGTACACCTGAAACTAATATAATAGTGTATGTCCACTGTAATCGAAAAATAAAAAAATTATTAAAAAGAAAAGATACACGTTTTCATCACCAGCAAAACACAGCAGCACACCAAGACTGTTCTATTTGTCACGGAGCGGACCTCGTCCTCATGTGGAAGCAGGCAGGGGTCGGCGCCGGGCTAACTGGCAGACCCAGATCTCCCGCTCTTCGCTCTTGGGCCCCCGGTTTCCATCATTGGCAGCACTGGCCGCCATCGTAACTGACACCGACTGCGGGACTGTTTGGTGGGCGCCCGGTCCCCCCGCTGTGATGACGGTGCCTCGTCATTCCCTAATCTGCCCAGCATCTAGAACACCGAGTGTGGGTAAGATGGATGAGTCGAATGAGCAAATAAACAGAGACATAGACAAACAAATTAATAAGTGAGCAAACAAATGAGGACAAACAGTCATGGACAGACCATGGGTTGACTTGTTGAGAAGCTGGAATATTAACTCGGTTGGATAGAGAAACCAGAAGACTATTCAGGGGCACTCGGCTTCCTCCCTCCCTCCTTGAAGAGTGCACCTTTTCACAGGTGTGAAAGGCGTGGCTTGGGGGTGTGGCCCACCTGTGCAGTAATCTGGAGAGACAGGTATCTGTTTGCTAGAGCTGCTGTCACAAATTGCCACCAACTGGGTGGCCTAAACAACAGGAATTTACTGGCCCATAGCTCTGGAGGCCGGAAGCCGAGATCCCGGTGTCAGCAAGGTTGGCTTCTGTGAGGGAGAATCTGCCCACGCCGCTCTCCTCGCTTCTGGTGGGTGACTGGCAACCTCGTGGAGGCAAAACCCTGACCTTGACCTTCATCTTCACAAGGTGCTCTCCTTGTGTGTGTGTGTCTCAATGTCCAAACTTCCCCTTTTATTGGACACCAGTCATAGCGGGTTAGGGCCCACCAAAATGATCCCCCCTAAGTAATTTAATCTGCAACGACCCTATTTCCAAATCAGGCCCCGTTCTGAGGGCCTGGGGGTAGGACTCCAACACGTCTTTCCCGGGAACACCATTCAACCTGTGACAGACGTACAGTCGGCAGCTGTGTTTCCAGGCTCAATTTCCAAAAGCAGGTCTTTTCCATTCATTTCCAGAGGTGATCTGTTGACATAACTTTTAAAGTCTACGGGAAAATGTGTTCCAAGCGTTGTGAAACCTGCTGAGAAGGCGGTCAAAGGTGTGTGCCCCCAGGTGGTGGACTGAGGACCCCACCCAGGGATTCCTGTGTGGCTGTGCCAGACTGTGGCTCCGGACTGGGCGATAAGGGCTGAGAGCTGAGGCTGCCAGGTACAGGCCCCCCATCCCAGGCGCTGCGGGTCCCAGACAGACCTCTCCTCTCCAGGGGCCACCTCAGTGGACCTGGCTGCCATAAAGTGGCCAGAGAAAAATGTCGTTTATGCTCACATAGCAAACTTCCCTTTCTGGGGCTTCCTGCTGTGGGTGCAAATTACAACACTGCCACCTCTCTTGTGTGACACAGTCCAGCACCCCCACCCCCACCCCCTTCCTCCACTGCAACTTCTTGCTTCACTTCTTCCCAAAGCTCATTACTGCACTGTGCTTGGTGTTTCTACTGGGGGAGGTGGGGACACCTCTAACTCCTTCCATATATTAATTTTTTTCATTCAGTCAGTCTCCAGTAAACTCGGTTTTCACACTTTTACCAACAGTCCCTAATGAAGCAGCTGCCAATAACGATATAAAACAATGAATTTATGGGAGAGCTGCATTTGATCCCAGGTACCACTCGTAATTTAGTGATCGTTGGCAGAATTTACCTGGTTTTAGATTCATCAGAGCAGGAGCTTGGCGAAGTCATGGAGACAGAGAGTTCCTCCCCACACACCCTGTGGAGCTGGTGTCTGCCTGCCTGTGACCCTCTGCTCACCTCACTCCTCCTTGCACACTCCTCTCACCCCGCCCCACCCTCTGGGTCAGCTCCTCCACACCCACAGCTGCGGCTTCCATTGTCAGTTACCTGGTGATAACCTCAGATCTCTGTGTATCTTCTTCAGAGATTATCTCTCCACTGAGCAGAGGAATCCAGTGGGAGGGCCCCAGGCTTCAAAGGCTCCGAACGGGGAACAAACCTGACATCTGCCTCCCCAGATCTGCAGCTTCTTCCCCCTTATCTCCGTGGGTGGCGCCGTCTTTCTGCAGGTTGCATACCAAGAAACCTGGGTGAGGCCTCAGCTCCTCCTTCCCGCTGATTGCCGAAGTCCCTCACCTCTTCCCAGTCTGCTGCCTTCGAAACATGACTAGAGGGTGCCTCTCCTGTCTACGTCCATTAGTCCTCCCCGTTCAGGGATTTCACAGTAACCTGTTATCTGGCTCCCCTGCCTCCAGGTGTCACATCCATCTTTCTCCCCGACTCAGATGTGGTCTTTGTAAAAGTATATCTGATTCTACCCCCTTCCTCTGCTGAGATCCCTCAGGGGCTCCCTGTCATTGTCAGGATGAAGCACAACCTCCTCAGTGAAATTTAAAGACTTCTGAGGCCTGGTTCAACCCCTTGCTCTTGTAACATCTTCACGCACACGCGGGGCCGCCCCCCGTTCTGTCTGCCTGTAACACTGCCCCCCACCCAGCCCTCATTGCCCTGGCTAACTCCTCCTCAGCCTTCAAAACCCATCTCAAAGGTCACCTCCTGGGGAGTCTTCCCTGCCCCCCAAGGTGGAAGGTAGGTGATACCCTTCCACGCTCCTTGAGCACCTGTACTTGACTCTTTCAAAGTACGTAACACACTGTGTGGCCATGATCGACCTTTTTCTTTTCTCAGCCCAACCAGACTCTAAGTCTTCAAGAGCAGGCTGTGTTTTAGGCATTGTGAGACCCCCGGCACCTGGAACATAGTCCGGCACGTCATGAACAGGTGGCTTCGGTGGCTCTGCTGTATAGAACTAGCCCTTGGCCCCGAGTGGGGTGAGAAGAGGCATTCCCATACGAACCTCGTCACTAAGACGGCAGCACGTGGTCACACCAACATGGGCTTTGAGATCAGCCAGACTTGTTCAAATCTTGGCTTTACCATGCAGGTGCTGTGTGACCCTGGACAAGTGTCTTAACTCCTCTGAATTACAGTTGCCTAATGGGTAAAATGAGAATAAATGGGTAGATGGGTAGGGATGGGGTTTGGAATATAGGTCAATGGTGCTCCAGCAGCTTTAGGTAGAATCCTGTGCTAATTACGCTCCAGAATTTTTGAGAAAAGAAAACCACCCTGCCCCCCCCCCCCACACACACACAAAAAGGCCCAGGACTTCATTGTTTGGGGATGCACCAACTCATTCTGAATCATGCCTGTTCCGGTGTTCTAGAAGGGTTCAAACTCACTCTTGAGATACCCAGTTATGTGATGAAGAGGCATTAAATACCTTGTGATGATTTAAAAGCTAATCTCAGTTTTGTGCCACCAGGATTCTTGATGGACAAATGCTTGGTGCTTCATCACCAAATGATGACACAATTGGCCTATTTCTGATTCAACAGGGAAAAGACCCAAAATTACACCAGTTCAGCAGACCTGATACATTCAACACAGTTGAAACCGACATAAAAGTGTCTTCTTCGAAAACCAGATGGGGATAATAATGCTTTTTATGTGAGCCGTGGGGAGCAACGTGCAAGCAGGCACGCAGAGGACAGTGGCGGCGAGACTCCGGTTCCCCGGGGGCGGGGACCATGCTGGAGCAGGCAGTGGCCTGCAACTCCGGCAGGGAAGACAGCAAAGTGAGCCCTCCCAAACACGCTCCTCAGAATTCACGTCCTGAGAGCACGCCTGCTGAACGGATCCTGCCCTGCTGGTCCATTTGGTGGGCGGAGACCCTCGCCCCTAAAAGCAGTCACAGAATCAGAGCTCTGTAAAGCTGGAGCAGAGCTCAGAGACCCGCTGCCCCCCTCATGTCACAGGGAGAGTGGAGGTGAGATCCAGAGGGAAGACACGGCCCCAGCCGTGCTGCTCACCGCTGTCCGGGGCCTCCCCACGTGCTGGCTGCCCCTTAGCGGTCCTCCGCACATCCGCATCCCTCTCTCCTTGTCCCGAAGCCATCTCGGCTGCCGCTCCCTCTGTCAGCATCTGGCCTAAAGAGGGGAGGTGTGGGGCTCACGGTCCCCAAAGCCCTAAGGGTGCGGTGGGGGAGGCCTTGTCTGCAAAGGCTTCTGGGAGGAAATTTCATGGTGCTTCCAAAAAAAAAAAAAATGCCTCACAGCCATGGACTGACTGGGTCCTTCTCAAAGTCAAGTCCTGGTAGATGGGAAGAAAATTGGAAGTGCTTGAATTGGACTGAAGGGCTCAGAGAACCCCCCCCACCCCCCACAGAGGCTAGGGCAACCGGGCCCTGAGGCACCCTCAGGGACAAGTCCGCCCCTGAAGAGCAGCAGGTGGCTGTTACTATTTCAGCAACAGGGTCAGCTTTCCCATAGTTGGGCCCCGTGCAGTCTGCAAGCGTCCCAAGGGTTCTGAGTTCTCTAGGGTCCCGTCTCTCACGGTGCACTCACCCCATCCCCCCAGAGAAAGAGTGGGCCAGTTGTTGGGGGGTGGTCCGTCATCTCCTTTAGTGCCAGGGGAGAAGAGCCCCTTAATCTGATGACAGGCCGGCTGGCAGAGAGAGGGCGGGGCTGAGCAGGGTGCACGCTCTTCTCCTGGCGGTTCTGGTCCCTGGAGGTCCCTCAGAACCACTTGGGGGACTTCCTTGAATCACAGAAGCCTGGCCCCTCACCAGAGACCCTGAGTCCAGAGGTCCAAGGCATGGCCTTGGAATTTTGTTTTTTAGGAAACAAACCCCACAGGACATGTGATGAACACTGAAGTTAAGAATGACAGGGTGTTGAGATCACATATGAGGTGTTACAAAATAACTTCCTGTAATTATAGCGAAGGAAAGGCCGGCAGCGGGCTCTGCGGGGCCTGCGGCAGCCCGAGACTCTGCCGTTGGAGCTGCTCACAGGTGGCGTGACTTCAGTGCGGCCTAGTGCGCGGCGGGCCTCCCCAAGGCTGTGGGCTCCGTTCCAGTCTGGGGCTCTGGTGGAAGTGTGTCTCCGAGGCAGACACACTGTGTTCTCATCAGAGAAGGGCTGAAGTCACTCCAGAGCAGCTGTTCTTGACTCACCTGCACCGGAATCACCTGGGCACTGGATGGAAGAGCAGGTTCTGAACCAGCAGGGCTGGGTGCTGCCTGAGCAGCTGCATTCTGAACTAGCTTCCAGGGCATGGCGTTGCCGCTGTCCTAGGACCACAGTCGAGAGCCTACATCTCTTCTGAACAGCACCAGCTACGAGTGGGTTGGGATGTTTGCAAAAGGGAGACTCCGCAGGCAAAGTGACCGATGATCCCGGTTTGCCTGGGACCAAGGGGCTCCCAGGATGTGAGACGTTCGGTGTTAGAACCTGGGACAGTCCCAGGAAAACCGCATGTTTGGTCACCCTACCCACAGCCTCTGTCCCAGTATAATTAGTGTGAGGGAAGTCTTGAAATAGGCATCTGGGGAAAGGCTCAAGGATGCTTACAAAGCAACAAACAAGGTGTTATACATTGATTTCAGTGCAGAAAAAGAACTCTTAGATCACCAAGGGAAGGTAAATTCAACTTATCGTCACGGTGACGTGGGGTTGGTTGGTCAGGAGAGTGGAGCTCCAGTCAGGTGGGAATCCCAGACAAGGGATCAGAGGGCCACCAAGGCCAGGATGAGGGAAGCGCCCCCAATCCCACACAAGCTGGCTTCGGTGGGCTTCGATTTTTTAATTGCATGTGATGTCATGTCATCTTGGTTGTTGGAAGCTACAAGACCATTAAAAATCATGTTTAGCTCTGGCCAATGTGGCTCAGGTTGGTCGGAGCATCGTCCCATGAACTGAAAGATCTCGGGTTCGATTCCCAGTCATGGCCCATGCCCGGGTTGTGGGTTCAGTCCCTGGTCCAGGTGCGTACAAAAGGCAACCTATCGCTGTTTCTCTCTCACAGCGCTGTTTCTTTCCCTCTCGTCTCCCTCCCTTTCTCTCTCTCTAAAATCTATAACCATGTCCTCAAGTGAGGATAAAAAAATATCATGTTCAAGTGTGAGTCAGTGTGTTGGCATTAAATGCCTATATTCAATTCTCATAAGCCACTGTCCCCTCCTGCCACTGGCACTTGACCTGGCCTTGCACATAAATTGCACCAGCAGCTTGGCTCTGGACTTGGTCCTGTCTCCACCCCACCGTGTGCCCTGGATTTGGGTAGAAAAGGATCAGCATCCACCTGTCCATGCTTTTCTTCTTCCCCTCGTAGGAATGACTGAGGCAGGAGGGCCCTGAAAGCCCCCTGGAGACTGAGGACCTTGCCAATATGTAACAGCCGGGGAAAGCCTCGAGGCTCGGCACTACAAAGACTGAACACAGAATTCGTGGGAGCGCGGCCACACTCTGGCGTGTGGGTTTTGATCCCTAGAACTAGAGTATGTGGGTTTGGAATGCACTAGCTTCTGGGCTGGAATACTGGGATGCTTCCTAAGTATAAAATATATTAAAATAAGTGCAGTTTTCTTTCTTTAGCAGGGGTGAGGATATGATCTTTGGAGTCGGAGGGGAAGGCCAGCTCCGGCACATCCTTGTGATGTGACCTTGGCCAACTACTTAACCTTTGAAGCTTCGGCTTCCTCATCTGTGAGACAGATGCAGCAACAGCTCCTGGTCTTCTGGGCTGCGGTGTCTTGGCTGGCACAGGGTCAACGCCCCAGAAGAGCAGCTCACTAGGGTCACGAGGTTACCGTCCAGGTTTCGCAGACAGCTGCAGAAGGAGCGGGCCCCTCCCTGCTGGCCCTGTTTTAAGGAAACTGCTCGTTAGCGCACTGCCAGTAACTGAAAGCCCCAAGACGCTGCTCAAGGACTTGAAAAGATGTGGTGCCCCATGTTCTTAAAACCATTTCCTCTACTGAAACCTAGGTTACAAATGATTTCCACATCACTCACTACCTCCCTGGTCACTTTCCTTGGTCTTTGCTGACTTCTCTTCCTCCTCCTGCCCGGGACAACCTAACCTGAGGCTCCCTCCCCACCCCCTCCTCCTCTGCCACTCTCAGGCACGTTCACCGCTACACCGGCTCTCGGCCTCCAGCCCAGACTGCTCTGTTGAGACCTTGTTTCCAGCTGCTCACTGGCTGGCTCCCCCACAGACCCTGGGCCCAACAGGAGCTCAGTGTCCCCCGACCCCACCCTGCCCCTCCTCCAGCATTTCCCCATGCAGAAAAGCACCCCCATCCACCTGGTCACTCAGGCAAGTGTTGTCCTCCCCGCTGCCCTACAAAAGGAGCAGAGCTGCATCTCAGCTAAGTGACCTCCCAGACTGCCTGGGCTCCCTCCCTCGTCTTCATTCCCACAGCCATTCCCTTGGCTCGGTTGGTCTCACGGCCCCCTGAGTTGCTGCCATAACCTCCCACGCCGTGCTCCTGTCCCCACATCCATCCTGTACAGCACAGTCTGGGAGCGTTTGCTGCTCAAAGCATCCATGGGGAGTCCAGCGCCTGCGGAAGACTGCCTCAGCTCTCGGGTTGTCCTGCTCACCTGTCTCACAAGGTGAAGCGCATCCACCAACCTTCAGGCCCCTGAATGCTTCCACGCTTTTACCCACTGTTCTCCTGCTCTCGATTCCAACTCATCCTTTACATATAGTTCAAGTGTCACCTCCCCTGGGGATACTTGCCCTGACCCGCACTCCCTGCCGTCCTCAGCAGAGCCTGGCCCTCCCTCTGGGCTCCCTTAACCTTTAGGCAAAGCTCTCTCACCTCATAGGGAGAGCTGCTCCTGCCATGTCACCTTTCCAGGGGGACCTCTTTGAGGCCAAGGGCTAATCTTTCGTCTTCCATCTCCAGCAGCTACGCCTGTCGGTCACTCAATACGTATTGCTGGTGAAAGTAAAGAAGAAACAGAAGGGATTCTGACAAGGCTAATGCAGACGTAGCTACTTAATAAAAACTGTCACCTGGGGGTCAAACGCAGCCTCAGACGGAGCAGCGCTCTGGCTCTGAGAGCAGTTCCCTCGAATTTTCGGGAAAAGGGGAGAGAATCATAACAGGTAAGGCTTGAAGGGTCCTTTAAGGTCATGTAATTTAACCATCTCGTTTTATGGGGTCCAGAGAGGTCACGTGGTTTCCCTAGGTCACACAGTTCATCAAAACAGAGCTAGATGAACCCGGGTTCCTAGACCTCGTACCCACTGTTCTATGATTTCATTGTGCTTTCCCCAAAGGAAAATTTAGGATTGTTCTCTTAAAGCTCCTATAGTCCGTTAGAAGTACATATGGACTCAGCATCCATGATTACTTTTAACAGTCTTCTTAACTGATTTATTTTATTAATATGCTGAGAGGTAACAAATACCCTGAATTTACAAATACCATGACAGACCACACACAGTTTGTGAGTGGCGCTCTTTGCCTAGAGGTTTGTCCTGGTATTGAACAGAGGCCAGTGTCCCCCTGACTGGTACCCTTGGGCACAGGTTTGACATTGTCCCTCCGTAAAATGTGGTGGAGTTCAGAACTAAACACTATTTGGCTTCACAGATAAATTTCTTCTCGTATGTTCTCCCATCAGCTGCCTGCCTTGAAATCCAACGCTGTCTATTGGTTTACACCTTGTCTTTTTGCTTCTGTCAAGTGGCGTGTCCCTGTTAGGGCCAGTCTCCACAACACCACGTTCTTTCTTCTAGAATCGGGTTATTTACTGAGCACACACTATGCCCTACACCTTTTAGAAATATCTTTTAGCATCTGATTGCTATAAACAAAGAATCTCTCCTTTTTTTTTCTAGAAATCTTTTTTAAGCACGGTAAAGAATTTTCATAATCCCCGACTTCAGATGGCTCCAAGATGCACAAAATGTCTTTTTTGAGATTTGAAATGCTTGATGTAAACATCTCAAAATTTCCGGTAAGGACAAGCCTCTGCAGGTGGGCTGGTGCGGACGCACGGGCTCCTCGTTTGTTACGAAGTGACTTGCAGCCCTCTGGTGGGTCTTTAATGGAACAGGAGAGGGGAAGCTGAGGGCAAGGAGGTATGGCTTCGTTTGCTCCTCCCTTCATTTGTTTGTTTGTTCATTCAACGGACAAATGCTAATTGAATGCCTACTATGTTCCAGGCACGTTGTACATGCTGGAAATACAGCAGCGAGCAAAACAAACAACAAAATCCTATGCATTAGTTACTTAAGATGAAGAAGGCAGTAGAACAAATCTTGGGCAAAGATCAGGAGTTTGGTTTTGGACATGCTAAGTTAGAGATGCCCACTAGTCCTTCAGGTAGCTGCTGCTGCTGCTTCTTTCTTTCTTATCCTCACCTGAGGACATGCTTATTGATTTTAGAGAGAGGGGAAGGGAGGGAGAAAGAAAGGGAAACATCGATTGGTTGCCTCTTGTATGCTCCCTGAGCAGCGACTGAACACATAGCCTAGGCTTGTGCCCTGATGGGGAATCAAACCCATGAGCTTTTGGTTTACAGAACAACGCTGCAATCAACTGAGCCACACCAGCCACGGCTCAGGTAGCTTCTTTTAAAAATGGGTTGGTGTCTCTAGGAACACCTGTAGAGCACTTGTGAGCAGAAAGCATAGATGTCATGCAAATAATCTCTTTGCGATTTCACCAAATTTGAACTAAAACTGACAACACGAGCACATTTCACGTGACAGTTGTGAAGACAGGAATTAGACCCCGGTGAGAACTTCAAGCCTTGGCCCTGCCTTCACGGAGCCGATTGTCCCTTAGTTCTGTTTAAATGTAAACTTCTCAGTGTCTGTCTCAGTTCCTGGTTTGTTTTCTTCATTTGCACCATAGTTTGTAACAGTTGGCTTCTCTGTGAGCTCGTGTGCGTCTCCCTCCTCCCCCTGCCCGCCCCTGAGGACGGCATGTCAGTCCTACTCACCAGGCTGCCTCTGGCACCTGGCAGGGAAGGGTGAGTTTTCAAATTGCTAGGGCAGATAAGATAGATATACAGAAGAAGCTGGTCTAGACTCTGATATGGCACATTCGAAATGAGCAAAGAACACAGGTAATTGCTCTCTTAGGCAATCCCAGAGGTTGAAGGTAGTCAGGAAATATTTTAGGGAAGAAACTGGGAGTGAGCTGAGTCTTAAAGAATGGGACGTATATGAAGAAAGGAAGGTGTAAGTGAGGGGGGAAGGGGTGTTTCCTGTCAAAGTGTTTCTAATTAACCCCTACATGCTCCTCAGCCACCCACTTCGCTTTCCACTCTGGTGTCTAGTGGTCTCTGCTGAGTTGTCCTGCCCCTCACTCCCACCCAATGTCGTGGGCTAACTTTGGCTGGTCTTCAACCAGGGGTGTCCAACCTTTTGGCGTCTCTGCGCCACACCGGAAGAAGAAGAGTTGTCTGGGGTCACATGTTAAATACACTGTGATACGTAATCATACACACACAAAAACCTCATAATGTTTTAAGTAAATTTACGATTTTGTGTTGGGTTGCATTCACAGCCTCTCTGGGCTGCATGTGGCTGGTGGGCCGCAGGTTGGACACCCCTGCTAGGGTTTGTCATGCTGTGCCTATGTCACTCTTTCCTTTATCATTGTCATCACGGTCCCACTGTCCCTTTTTAAATGAACACCCTGCACATTAATGCCTGTGGCGACACCTGGGATATAGTAAGTGCTCAATAAACACTTGTTAAATGAACATGTGATTCTAGGAGCCACTCTCCATATTCCTGGGATAGCCCTTTCCCCAATATTTAGTCTCTGCCATAGGGCTGGGGACATTGAAAACATGAGTACTTGAGGACCTCCTTTAAGTCCTGCATGGTTGATAAGCTGCTTTTTCATATATCTATTTAACAAAGATTTATTGCATGCCTCACTTATTGTAGGACTTACGCTGGCTACAGGAAGCTTGGAGTTGAGCTACTGTGAGACCCATACAAACAAATAATGATAAATATCAAGTTAGGGGCTGACTTAGGTACAAAGTGGTCTGTGAACAATGTAGATGAAGAAGCTGCATGTTGTAATGTGCTAACTAGCAGAGGCTTCCGGGAGTCCAAGTTGGCAATGAACCCTGAAAGATAAGGTGCGTCCTCTAGACACACATGATAACCGGGTGGAGAAGCGAATAAGGGAGTTGGGTGGGCAGTATTGCAGAAGAACAGAATAACAGGTGCAAAGTGGTGGTGGGGGAGGGAGGCTGAGAAAGTGTGCCAGGTTTGAGGAATCGGGGCAAAACACAAGAGCAGAAGAGTGGCCAGAAAGAAGGTGAAGGACTAGATTTGAGGCAGGCCAGCCAAAGAGCTCTGTGGATGTCACTTTCTAAGGGGTACTAAAATAAAAAATATACTACGAATTAACACAGCCAGTAGTAGCTCCTTACATAACTTTTAAAACCTAAATTGGTCCTGTTCCCTGGAGGTTAAGACAGTGCCCTTGAATGGTACTTTGAAAATTCTCCTGGCTGGCAATTCCAATTATGTTATACTCAGTGCATGCAATAAATGTCTCATTTTTAACATAAAGAGGTTTGTAATTCTTATTAATAGAAAATCAAGTTCCTTTCAATCCCATGTCGAACAGATATTTAAAGAAAATTGACCTACTTATGCATTACCAAATTCCTAGCCTTCCGGTAATGTGCAGATGTCTCTGTCTAACCCCGGATGGAGGCCTCCAGGTGCCCTCTCCCAGGTGAAAATGGGACTTCCATCTGGCTGCGTGAGCTGAAAATGCTGGTTTCTGCGTGTCCCCACGAGGAGCGACAGTCAATGAAGCGCTGTCAGTTATGTGTGCAGCGCCCCAGATAACCTATTTAGTGGGGCTTTGTTTTTGTTTGTTTGTTTGTTAGGTGTCTTAAAGGCAACCCTGATTATCTCTGTCTCAGAGCCGCCCCATGCCCCCCGGGACCCCCCAAACACCGAAGACTTCCATATTATCTCTGGAGGGTTTTACACATCCTCTGAGTGTTGGACAAGTCTCCAAATCTGGTGTTCAGAAATACAGTTTCTCTATGATAACAGCACCCTGCACAAAGTCACGTGTAAACGTTATCTTTTTAAAAGGCTTTATTTTTTTAGAGAGAAGGTAAGGGAGGGAGAGAGGGAGATAAACATCAATCGTTTGCCTCCCGTCAGCACCTGGGCCCTGTTTGCACTGGTGACCCTTCGCTTCTCGGGATGACGCGGGATGACGCCCAGTCAACTGAGCTACAGCGCTCAGGGACCTGTGTAAACTCTAAGTCCCTGTACTTTTCAGCCAGGAAGTGTACTTTTCACCTCTGTACTGGGCTCTCACTAAGTCTTCGGCGTGATCCTCCCCAGGCTCAGGGTACAGGACCCTGAGAGAAGGGTCACAGTGCAAAGGTCAGAAGGCAGTTGGTTGAACCAGTGTGCAAAAAAAGTTTGAGAAGAGGTCACTGGATTTCGGTTACCCTGTCGACTTCAGCCAGAGGGCCAAGATTTGCTGAGCCCCGCCAGAGGCCGCTTTCTATCTCCCGCCCTCCCTTTGATTTACCTACGCCTCCTTCTCCTTAGTGGTAGAAAGCGGACGTCGAGACAGACGCCGACGCGGTTCCTATGGATACGACTTCCCAGGAGGCCTAGGATGTTGTGGTCCTCTTAGCCAATCAGAGAGGCGAAGCCGCCTCACTGTGGGCCAATAGACTGCGAGGCCAGGGCCCGCGACGGTTAAACGGGGCTGGACACGGAGGCCGCAGGTCCCGCGACTTTGAGGGGTCTCCGGGTCGGGGGCTGAAGCTCCGTGGCTGCGGCGTGATCTGCAGGAGTCCTGCGGCGGGCCCTGCCATGCCGACCCGAGTCGAAGACTACGAGGTGCTGCACACCATCGGCACGGGCTCCTACGGCCGCTGCCAGAAGATCCGGAGGAAGAGCGACGGCAGGGTGAGCGCGGGCACCTTCCCTGTCCCCGCCCCTGCTGCGGTTTCGCCAGCCGATGGCGGCGATCTGTGTCCCAGTACTGGGTCTTTCCAGGGAAGGGAGACTGCGTCCTCTGATATATGTATGATTCTGTCTTTTTCGCTTTCTCTTCCATTTCCTTCCTCTTCTTCCTGCTTTGACATATTAAGGGCCTTCCGTTGGTGCCAGGTCGGTGACTCCAGAGCCATTTTTATCCATTTATTTTTGAAATTAAAAAATTTTAATTGATTTATTGATGAGAGAGAGAGAAACCTCGATTTGTTCCACTTATTTATGCATTCATTGGTTGCTTCTTGTAAGCGCCCCGACCTAGATCAAACCTGTAACGTTGGTGTACCAACCAACCGATTGAGCCACCCGCCAGGTTTCCTGAGCTGTTTTTAAAGAGTAGAACTCTGGGACAGGAGAAAGGGAAGGACCACAAGAAGAACCTGGAACTTTATGTCTTGCAGTCACAGCTCATTTAAGATACCGTTTATTCTGATCATTGGCTTCATGTTTCCCCTGTGCAGCGTTAGACTTCATTCAGAAAGAAGCAGGGAGAGGAAGCTGCCTGCCCGATGGCGGAGGGTCTTGGCTCAGACCTCTCACCTGGAAGGGCTTCTTCCACTGACGCTCTCCCACCTTTGGCCAAGTGCCATTGCCGGCCTCCCCCAAAGCACTGAGGGGAGGGGAAGGCCTAAGGTGCCTCATCTCCCTCTCTCCCATCACATTATTTTCTGCTTAAAAATTAGAGGGCGATTATGGAAATAAACTTAAGGGGTCCTTAAGTTTACTACACTAAATGAGATGATAAATGACTGTGTGATCTCTTTAACAGAGAAGGAATTTTTACAGTTTGGAGTTCTCATTCTTTGTTTTTGACTGTAGTGAATCCATTCATACCTTGGAAATTCATATTTCAGATATTAGTTTGGAAAGAACTCGACTATGGCTCCATGACAGAAGCTGAGAAGCAAATGCTGGTTTCTGAAGTGAATTTGCTTCGTGAACTGAAACACCCAAACATTGTTCGTTACTATGATCGAATCATTGACCGAACCAACACAACACTGTACATTGTGATGGAATACTGTGAAGGAGGGGACCTGGCTAGTGTAATTACAAAGGGAACCAAGGAGAGGTAAATTCATTAAAAAAAAAATATTTTTAGAGAGAGGGAAAGGGAGGGAGAAAGAGAGGGAGAGAAAAACAATGGGCAAGAGAAACATCAATCAGTTGCCTCTCCTACGCCCCCAACCTGGTACCTGGACCTCAACCCAGGCATGTGCCCTGACCAAGAATCAACCCGGCCTCCTTTTTGGTCTGTGGGTCGATGTCCAACCCACTGAGCTGCACCAGCCAAGGCAGGTAAGTTAATCTTTTACATGTAAGCTGAAAATGGGCCTGGTTTTGCTTTTGTTACGCATCCTGTTTTGGCATCAGAGTCAGAGTACTTAGTCATGTGGCAGAGTGTTCTTGTATTCGGTGGGCCCAGAGAACTTTAGGAAATGCCTTGTGAATCAACACCCATATTTCACATCAAAATATTATACCTCCCTATGTGTACACTTTGAAAACTAGGTAATTCATTACCCCACCTTTACAGTGGTTTGGTCCAGAAGTTATATGCTGTATAACTGCTTTGGTTTCAGACAGTACTTAGATGAAGAGTTTGTTCTTCGAGTGATGACTCAGTTGACTCTAGCCCTGAAGGAATGTCACAGACGAAGTGATGGCGGTCACACCGTGCTACATCGGGATCTGAAACCAGCCAATGTTTTCCTGGATGGCAAGCAAAACGTTAAGCTTGGAGACTTTGGGCTAGCTAGAATATTAAACCACGATACGAGTTTTGCAAAAACATTTGTTGGCACACCTTATTACATGTCTCCTGTAAGTATTTCAGAATTGAGATACTCTTTAAACCTTTGAATGCTAAGCACTCAGATGCAGGGAAAGTGAGGTTTTTGTTTATTTTTGTGTTCAGTAATATCCAATAGCTAAGAATTAATAACACGTTCATTTTAAATTTATGTTTTTTCCAAATGGCCCGCCAGACTGTTAAACTCCTCTAGATCAGCAATTTGAGTCAGGCTTTTATTGAATGACTGCCATGTGCTAAATTCTCGGATTACAAAGATGAAATCGGTTTTGTCTCTGGCCTCAAGAGCTGTGCTTCCCAAAGTGCCATAGGTCCTGTGCACCAGCTTGGGCTCATTTGGAGTGTTGGTTCAAAATGCAGAGTCCTGGGCCCCAAGCCCCAGTCTGGCGAAGTCGGATCTCTGGGCCGGTCCTTGCGCTTGTTTTCTTTCTACTTTTCAGTTTGGACACTGCATTTTAACAGACTTTAGAGAAGATTCTTATGCACGGAGATTCAGGGCTCAGGAGGTTCACTCACTTCAGATAACATGTTTTTACAGTGTTAACTTCTTGTATTCTTTGTTGCTGCCTTTCCTGCAAGGCAGCCGCAGAGTCTATCTGTCTTCTTGTTTCCTCTATTGCCGCACAGTATTTCGTTCCCACAATTCTAAGGAGCGCGGCGATGCATCTGAGTTATTCTTCCTTTCTTTTTGGTTATTTCCTTGGCAGCTACATCTCAAAACAAAACTGCTGGGTCAAAGGGCATGAACCATTTATGGCTCTCTGGATACTGCCTGGGGATGGCTTTGAGGAGTTTGAAGCAATAAGTGGTAGCAGCAGCGGGTTGCGTATGAAATCCGAGCAAATGAAGGTGGAGAGGGGTTGATTGTATTTAGCAGTTCGCAAACATGTCCAGGCTTTTCTAATTGTGTTTAGTTCTGTTGGTCAGTCTGACTACAGTGTACAACTTCATGTTAATGATTTTGTTTTTCACTCAGATTAGACATGGCCAGAGCAGTGTTGTTTTCTCCCTGGATCAAAATCCAAAGGGACCGCCTCTAACATAAAGGAAAACCGACCCAGAAGTGGCTCTGGGAAAATGTGAAACCTGCCCAATTCTTTGTTCCTCTTCCCTCCCGCCCTTGTAATTAGATCTGTTCAGCTTCCCCTAAGGTACCAGGAAAGGGCATCAGACTCACCTGTTGGACTTTGAAACACTAAGGAGGCCCCTTGAAGATTTTGGTCCTTTCCTCGGTGCCCTCTGTTAAGAATAAGAGCTGTGGCACACTTGTTAACACAAGTGTGGAAGAACGGCAGACAATTAAAATAGGAAGTGAGACTATTAGTATAGTTTATACAGTAGACTAAGGGAAAAATGTAAATGAATAGTTCAATTAGCCATTTATGTCTCCATCCATTTAAATGTAGGCTAGATGTATGTATTGGTTATTCTGGAATTTTCTCTGGTCCTTTTAAAATGGGGTTTCTAGATTACAAATGTCAGGAGGGTAGAGGTCTCATATTCACCTTTGAATTGTCAGTGACATTGTCAGTGCCTACAGTGACAGCGCACGTTTGTGACGGAAGAAGAAGTGAATGGATTGTATGTGACAAAGTATCTAAGGATAAGGTCATTGTCTTTTTCCATTATAAATTTGAAGATAAAGTAGAGGGTGTATGTTTTAAGACCAAATAACCTTTTAAGTCGTCCTGCTTTCTTACCTCCTCCCGAAGGAACAGATGAGTCGCATGTCCTACAATGAGAAATCGGACATCTGGTCGCTAGGCTGTTTGCTGTATGAACTGTGCGCATTGATGTGAGTATGAGGGAGGCGCTCCGGTTGCAGTTCAGACGCGGAGGTTTGTGACCTTTCGCTGCGCTCAGTGGTTTGGCTATCCGTGCGTATTCAAGTCCAAAAGAGTCATACCTTGGGTTTCAGTGAATGTATGTGGACTGGTAAAAAAATTATTAATAATATAGCCCCTGAGGCTGGATCTTGACTTGTGCAAGTTTCTAACTGGGTTAGATGCTTCCTTGTCAGACAGATGCTCGGCTCCAGGGCAGAGCAAATCGGTCAGGCTGTGGGAGAGCTGGAATGAAGACCCGGGAGGCCCGGGGAGCTGGAGACTAAGAAAGTGCTCCAGTATTCTCTCTTTCCATTTTTCTCCCTCCTGAGCTATTCTGTAGGGTAGTGATTCTCCACCAGGGAGGGTGAAGCAATTTTGCCCCCATGGGCATTTGACAATGTCTGAAGACATTTTTATTGTCACAACCAGGGAGAGCTGCTGGCATCTGGTGGAGGGAGGCCAGCGGTGCTGAAAAACACAGTGACACTAAGACACACAGGACAGCCCCCTCCACAAGGCATCGCATGGCCCCAGATGTCGGTAGTGCCAAGGTTGGGAAACTTAGCTGTAGAAGAAAACCCCCCGACGTGGAAACATGAATACAACCTGGAGCTTAAATTGCACTCTTGATTTGTTTCCTAATATATTTTCATTTTTACATTACTTTTTTTTTTCTTCCAGGCCTCCATTTACAGCTTTCAACCAGAAAGAATTAGCTGGGAAGATCCGAGAAGGCAAATTCAGGCGAATTCCATATCGTTACTCTGATGAATTGAATGACGTTATTACAAGGATGTTAAATTTAAAGGTGAGGATTATAAGATTATTTTATCTGTTTCGATCTCTCAGTTAAGTTTGGGAGTATGTGTTCTCTCTCGTAGAGCAATGAGACTGAAGAAACATTAAATACATTTCCGTAGCTAGATCTCCTGTGTTAACACAAGTGAAAACACATACATTTGGCAAACTGCACGTCCTTGCTGGCCTCCCCGCTGTGCGTTGTCTTCTCCCACGCGCTGCCGTGCCGACAGATGTGGGGAGCAAGAGAATACTGCAGAAAGTATCCAGATCCTCGGTTCCCTTGTCCTTCCCTAGTTTAACGTGGCAGATGGTACGGCAGGGGCCACAAACGAGGCTTTATTATTCTGCCTCTAGCTCCAGTTGAGAGATGAGAGACCAGAGATAGGGGTGTATGTGGAGGGAGGGGGTAGGGGTGGCTAAAAAGAGTAGAGGGGAAATAACTGAGAGATTATGGAGGCAAAATCTGCCTGTGGGGCAGTGAGGGAGACACCCCAGTAATCAGGCCGATGTGCACATTAAATGCTGTGGGACCGCAGAGAAGGGCACAGGCAAAGTGATGGGACTAGGTCTGGGAGAGTACCCTGCTTACTGCAGCTTAGAGAGGCCCCAGACAGACCCCAGCCATGCTACCGAGCACCTGCACGGGGATGGAATCTTCTAGGACACAGGTGGCAAACACAAGGCCCGCGGGCCGAATCCAACCCTCCACCTTGTTTTATCCCGCCCGGCACCTTGTTTCCCCCTGGCGGCAGTGCTGAGCTCCTTGCCCCTGGTTAAGGAGTAGTTACATTTATACAGTCCTAAAGTTACATTCGGCCCTTTGAAGGCAACTGCGAGGCTGATGTGGCCCCTGGTGAAAATGAGTTTGGCACCCCTGTTCTAGGCTAAAGGGGGGACAAGGGTAAATAAAAATCTGCATTACCACTTGGACTCAGAACCTCATAGTTAAAGCCACCAGTGAACTTATTCTTCTAGGCGTAAATGAGTCCTTTCTTTTGCCTTGGAAATATACGCCCTTTGAATGTGACCGCTCTTTTAGGATGAGTATTGCATTGTGAAATCTGACTGTGACACTAAATACTTCCTCCCCAGGATTACCATCGACCTTCTGTTGAAGAGATTCTGGAGAGCCCTTTGATAGCAGACTTGGTTGCAGAAGAGCAGAGAAGAAATCCTGAGAGAAGGGGGCGACGGCTAGGAGAACCCGAAAAGCTGCAGGAGTCCAGCCCTGTGCAGAGTGAGCTGAAGCTGAAGGAGATGCAGTTGCAGGAGCGGGAGCGAGCCCTCAAAGCGAGAGAGGCGCGACTGGAGCGTGAGTCTGAACGAGGGGCGGAGCGAAGGAGAGCTACATGGGGGTGACCGTGATGTGTGTGAAATCTGTTTAAATGACTCTGTTAGCACATTCTTATAAATACTTGAGAAGCAGGAATATGTTGTATAGAATATGTAAATCACGCTTTCCGGTATCTTCCCATTGTGCTGACTCTTTTTCTAAGATCAGCGGCTGTCACGGCGTTGCTGGGCTCCTCACTGGGAGGGCCTAACAGTCATTGTACCTTATGTAGATTTAGTGTATGCTGATGTATACATTCTGCTGTGATATAGCTGTTATACTTTACTGTTGTTACTTTTCTCTCTCTTTCTTAATAGACGTACTCTACAGCTTTTTCATCGTGAGGGTAGATCTTAGAATTTGCTACATTCCATAATAACCATTACTTCTACCTTCCGATGTGGCTGATCTTATCACAGTCCAGGTCTAAAATCGCACAGTGTATAGGACTGAATATGCTCAGGCAATTCAATAATGGGGACACTAGATAGCCTAGGTTTATAAATACTCTGATGGCTATTAACTGATTAGGTGCTAGCTAGTTTTCGATGTTGAAAGTCTGTCTGTTCTACTAAGGTGACAGCTGCTACCAGGTTTTAGAATTATGCAAGGTAGCACAGCAGCGAGGGGCTGTCCCCTGCCCCACCTCAGGGCTCGCCTGATTTCGCTTCTGCAGCTTTAAGGCCAATGCAGACTTCATGGTTTTTTCTGTTGACGTGTACTTACAAAGCGTCCGATGCATTCGGTAATGGTTTATGTCCTTATAATAGTTGCGCTGTGCTGTGACAGATGCTCTCAGAGTTACAACTGGTGCTTATCCAGACACCTTTTTCTGGCTCGTCTGTCAAAAGAATTCTGTAAAAAAAAAAAAAAAAATAGCAAGAGACGAAAACTTTTTAATTGAGATTTCCCCTAATGTTTGTAATTTCATTTAGCAACCGAACTCTGAACTTTCTGAATCGTGGGCCATGAATAAATGAATAAATAATAGCTTGTGTTATTGATGTAGAGAAGTACCGCCTCATTGAGTTGTGGTTTTGGCCTCACTATTTGGTTGCTGTCATTCACCCAGAAGAAGGAGGGATTGTACTGTGAGGCCAGTTAACACCCTGAAAACTGGAAAGTGAACTGTTGCTCATTTTCAGTGACGAACGCTAGTTTTTTGTTCTCCCAAGTGAGCTCCTCCCACACAACCTGACCGAGGCTGAAGCTAACTTTGTATGTGTGCTTACACCTGTCCTTGCAAAAACACCCGAGACAACACACAGCAGGCCGGATCACTGCACCACAAGCTGGCGCAGCCAGCCTGACTGGGCGTGCGGTGAGGAACCTTTCACAGAGCGTCACCGCCCGGGCCAGGCAGGCGCAGCGATTAGGAAAGATGGCAAGATTACCAAATGGAAATCGTTTTACACTCAAAGCCAGTTGTTAATTTTTTCTTTCTGGTTCCATTCCTTTTCTGCAGAGAAGGAGCGTGAGCTTTGCATCCGTGAGAGGCTGGCGGAGGACAAAGTGGCGAGAGCGGAAAGCCTGCTGCGGAACTACAGCCTGCTGAAGGGGCAGAAGCTCCTGTCTCTGGCGAGCGGGCCAGGTACGAGCGTCGGCTCCGCGGCAGAGCTGCTGCGGCGTGAGGGCCCCAGGGCCGCCTCCGGGGGCTGTGGTAGCCCTTGGGCTCTACAGTGTCAAGTGTTAAGATGGAGTTAATTGAGTGTACAGAGTCCAGCAGGAGTAACACCGGCTTGAGTGAGACCGGTAGGGTAATAATGTGGGTGTAATAATTTATAGTTTTAATTTGAACACTTCACGTAAAATGTCATAGGGTGTGCTTGAGTGTGATATTGTTATGTTACAGAATTACATGCTTATGGTTTTGTAATACCAGGGGGCATTATTTGTGCTGGACCCTGTGTGCCTTGCAATGGAAAGAGCATAGTTATAGCAATGGTTTACTTACTGGGTTCATAGGCCTGAAGCAATGAGTCCTGATGATTTCATCTTCAAATTTATTTACCTTATCAAACGATGTGTTTAGTATTTGATGTTTACTTTTTAAAATTAGGACATTTTTTAAAATCTTGTGCATTTTAGATTTTTTCTCTGGGTATATTATGAGAAGTCTAGCCTGGCTGGTGTAGCTCAGTGGATTGAGCGCGGGCTGGGAACCAAAAGGTCCCTGTTTGATTCCCAGTCGGGGCACATGCCTGGGTTGTGGGCCAGGTCCCCAGTGAGAGCCATGTGAGAGGCAACCATACATTGCTCTTTCTCCCTTCCTTCTCCTTTCTCTAAAAATAAATAAATAAAATCATAAAAAAAAAAAAAAAAAGAAAAGTCTACATTTCTCTCCATCTCCGAGGAAAATTCTAACATTTTCCTGTTGCCACATGCCACACCCGTCCTAGAAAGTATGGCTTGTAATGTATGATAAGCCAGCTACAGAATAGGCCATCACTTTAGGATCTTTACTAAGACCTGTTCAAATTGAAACATGTATTTGTCCAAATTCCATTGTTTACTACCTACCTGTGTGCGTGCGCGTGCATGTGTGTGTGTAGACAGGGTCTCGCCTACGCCTCCCAGGGGCCCTGTCCCTTGCGGGGGGTGACGCACGGCTGGTGTGTGGGCCAGTGGGTCGACTCAAACTGAGTTTCTCCATTTCACAGCGGCCCTAAAACTCATTGAATCTACTCGTTATGAAAAATGCAAAGCGTTCGATCTTTCCTTTTGATTTTTTTATCACGCAAATTATTTAGAAAAATTTTTTGTTTTCAGAATTGAGTACCTGACTTTTCCAATGAAACTTCTTTGGAGCTCTTATGCCTCCCTCACACCGTGCAGGACAGCACGTATGAAGGCTCCTGTTTCCGTCTGGAGTAAACTGAGAGAACCTGGTCACTTCAGTGGGAACGATAGCATTCTGTAAATAGAACAAACAAAAAGCAGTTCAGTTAGTGTGAGGGTTACAATAACTTCCTAGTGATAAGTGATGGGAATCAAGCTAGCAATAGAAGTGAATGAAACAAAGATTTTATAAAACTTGGGCTTCATCTCTGTTGAAAGATTTTCTTTCCTTTTTCTCAATATTGCTATCTACCATTCCAGTATTTTTGTAATATTTATTTCAGCTTTTCTTAGATTCCACACTGCCATCCGTAAAGACAAAATAGACTTAAAAATCATGACTACAGCGATAGTGGGAGGAGAAATTTTTATCTAGATGAGTTTCATGCATGAAACCCATTGCCGGGAATTACTGAACGCCCCGCTGGGGGTGGCTCTTCCAGTTAACAACTTCGTTTACATCTTGCTTTGAGAATCTAGGAGCAAAGGATGAAAAACTAGAGAGGGATCCTGTACATAGTTAGGTATAGGATCTACCTGTATGTGAATCACGGCAAATACTTAAAATGAGCCACAGGAATGGAACGGAGTACCCGCTGGGGCTTGGAGACACTGTGACGGACTGAGCACAGAAAGGACTGAGTGTTTGGGGCGCTAAAATAGGCAAGAGAGCGTTGTGCAGTCAGAACTGCCGGAAATCTCTCCTCATTCTCGGGCTGTAAAATTCAGACGAGAGGAAAGCGTCCTAACTGTATCGAGGTCTGCACGGTAAGCAGCAGCACCTTCTCTTTTACAGCTTTTGTTAGTCTAGTTCACGAAATATGAGTTTTTTCCTTCTGCTTAATGAAAAGCTGATGCTTTTCCTAAACACTGTCCGTCCTTATAGAATTATCCCATTAGAGGTGAAGATAGGTTCCAGATTTCAAATGCGAACTGGAAGGGTGAATGTTATTGATAAGTATGATAAACACGGAGGAGTTGAACTGTTCAAACAATTCAAATCCCTTTTCTATTTCTTCCCAAAGCACTTTTCGATCTTCCGTCCTCGACAATTAAGAAGAAAGTCCATTTCGGTGGAGAGAGTAAGGAGAATGTCATGCGGGACGAGAGTTCTGAGAGTCAGCTCACCTCCAAAGCCAAGTGCAAAGACCTGAAGAAAAGGCTTCACGCTGCCCAGCTGCGCGCGCAAGCCCTGTCAGACATCGAAAGAAACTACCAGCTGAAGAGCAGACAGATTCTGGGCATGCGCTAGCCCAGCCAGGGACGCAGAGCTGCCTGTGGTGCTGAACATCGCCAGCCCCGTGGAGACTGGCATTCAGCCGCTGCAGCTTATACCCTGGGTTCCGTGAGCCATGCCTTCCCGTACAGCAAGCATGCAATTCTGGAACTGCCTTGGCTGTTCTTCAGCAACAGTTGTATAAAATGTTCATACCTTTATTATTATTTTTTTCCTTTTTAAAGGAATGCTTTATAGAAAGAACGACACTTTCTTGGTTGGGCTTTTAATCCTGTGTGTGATTACTACTGGAACACGAGATACTACATTCTAAATGTTGGAGAAAATAATGTCAGGAAAAAAAAAAAAGTCTTTCCCATGAGTAGCATTCACTGAGAAGTTTTAAATGACTGAGTGGTGTGCTTGCAGTGGTCATGTCTGGATTTAAAATTTAAAGTCTGAGGTTTTAAATATTCTAGAGCTTAGAAAACCTAAGTGGATACAATCACATCTTGCTTATAGATATTGCTTATCGATGTCCCATTACTCTGGAGTGCAAATCTGTCACCTTTTGTGAAAATCCATCCCTGTGATGTCTGTGTTCTTTTTTTCCTCCTTTTTATTCTGTCTTACATAAAAGCTGACTGTCATTTCCTCATCTCTTTCTCACTAAATAAAAGATTTCTTTAGTTTTCCTATATTAGTGTCTCTTGCATCTTTGAACTCTCAGTTGGAGGGAGCCTGTGTGTGTGGTTCCCAGGTATCGAAGGGTGGGGACGAGAACCTGTTCCATGCTCACCGCAGCCGTGTGGTGGCGCTTTATTACCGGTCTCATCAATCCAGCTATGCCAGTGGTGCTTCCCTGGGGGCTATTTTGCCCCTGAGGGGACATTTGCAGTGTCTGCAGACATTTTAAGTTGTAACACTTGGGGGTGGGTACTATAGAATGTAGTAGGTGGAAGCCAGACATGCTGCTAAACATCATACAGGGCACAGGACGGCCCCCACAACAAAATGCCGATAGTGCCACGCTTCAGAAACCCGGTCTAACCTAAAATTTGTGGAATAGGACCCCCACCCTTGAAGAAAACTCACTTTGGTTTTGATGGATTATTTTTTAAGTCTGTTTAAATCCGACTTTTCATAGGAATTAGCAGTCCTTACCATGCCTATCACCTATTTCATGTGATGTTTTCCTAGCTGTGCTAATCCTTTTGGCTTAATAAGACTAATTTATGAAGGGTTAATCATGGGAAGAAATAGCTCCTTTATTATTTTATTCCAGATCTGCTACCCAGTTGGTAATGTAGTTTCATAAAGACAGCCGATATCATCCAAATGCAGTCAGAAGCGGATTACCATGCCTTTACGGTATACCCACAGATTACCCCTCCCAGCCACTTAGACACAAATGTTGAGTATAGTTTGCGGACCTAGTGCAAAATAAAAATATGGGGCTCCTTGTTAAAAAAGCAGGGAGCAAGTAGCATTAAAGGCAGGTAGAAAGCCTGTCCTTTCTTCCAAGTTCTCTCTGTTCATTGTGGTGGTGTTTGCCATTTAATGTTCTGGATGAAGAAAAAATAAAATTTGAATTTTTAGCATGAATTTTACTATTCACCTTTTATGTTGTGTGATGCCAGTTTTAAACAAAAAGCCCATTTAGTGCCTGTGTATAACCACTGAAATACATAATTCGCATTCTGTGGCTCATCGGGGAGGGTGCCTCAAGCTGGCTGGAAGAGACAGACGCCCCCAGACCCTGTGACAGGCACCTGGGATGCTGACTCGTGCTTCCATGGGTCCCCCTCGCTCCAACCACCGCACCTACACACTGCCAGGCTGGAGCAGCTGAGCCAGGCATCTCCCTTTCCCTCAGGTCCACTGTCCCAACCCATGGCAAACAGGGCACCCACGAGGATCTTTACACCTCCAAGTTATTCTTGGATCAGAGTCCTGGATCGTCCCTGCCAGGGTAGGGCCTCCAGCCAGCCACCCACCAGCCATGCCACGTCGGGAAAGGCATTGGTGCAACTGGGGCGGGGTGCGGAGGGAGGGTAGGGATTGGGGGGCTGCAGCTGCTGCTGTGCACTGCCCTGCCCTGGGGTGCTGCGGGGCACAGGAGCTCAACCCTGAGCGCTCCCTGTGCCCAGGCCTCCGCTGGGAGCTGAGCGTGGCAGTGGTCACGGGGTACAGACAGGAAGGTGCACCAAGGGGTGGGGAGGCGCTGGTAGCCCTGAACTGAGGGCCTAAGCCCCCACTCATGTTCCATTATTGTCCATTGAACTTGACTTACAAAACATAAATTCAAAGATGCAATTATTTAGAATTTCCAGATGGCAGCTGTGGAGCAATCAACTCCAAGTGCCTAGCCCCACTGAACGCCAGGACCTTCTACATGCGGGGCCTGTGTGATGGCACTGGCCGCCCACTCGTGACACCAGCCCTGTCTGCAGGAAGCCCCTTCTCTAGCAATGAAATAGGCTTTCAGGTTAAACCTGTGGCATGCCGAGAGAGCTTCTCTAGTGTTCCCCTCTCAGACTCTACTTCATTTTTCAGTCTTTCCTCCATTCAATCAACAAACAACGGAGCAGGTACTAAGAGCTGGGCACTGTTTAACACGCTGAAGGTATAGCAATTAAAAAAACACTGAAATCCCTGCCCTTGTGGAGATTCCATTCAAATGAGACAAAAGTAGGCAATGATTTACACATGGAGCATGGTAGTGCTGAGGTGCAGAATGAGATTTACAATTTACATAAGTGTTTATACAGGAATTTGTGGTAATAAGGAAGGGGACGGAATGGGGGTGCATTGTGGAAGAGAGGGTGATTAGGGGTGCAACAGGAAACTGAGGAGGTGAAGGCTTTGAAACTGAGAAGTTTTTCTTCTGATTATGCTTCCCTCTCTCTGCTCTAAAGCCGACAAAACCGTTCCCTGTTCACCCCTAAAGATGGGAACATCTGGGGTATGTGGGCCGTGATGGTAGATTAGAAGGGGATCTCTTTGATGGGAGCGTTATCCCAAACGATGCTCCTCCAGCAGCTCTTTCTAAGATTTATCAAGATGCTCTGCTAGACACCAACGCGTAGTTACCATTACAGACTTTACATAACAGTTTACGAAGTGCCACCTGCTCCTAGGCATTCGGAAAAGCGGCATCGGATTGGAGGAGGATTAATCGGCTGTTCTGAGAGGCGGCAACCACAAGGTGGCGCCATGGTCCTGTTAGACCAGAAGTCTCCGACCTCGCGCAGAGCGGGTGCAATTGGTTGCCACTGGGAGATTACACCGCAGGCAGTGGTTCAGTGCCTCACTCCTGTGATTTCATTCAGTCCTCACAACACCCCCTGATCAACAGGCAACATTAGTGCCACATTGTTTGTGGGGAAACTGAAGGGGCAGCTGGTCTTTGACCTGACATTTTTTACTGCAAATCGTGTGCTCTTAACTAGAATCCTCCACAAGACAGCAAAAAGTTAGCTTTGCTCCCGAGCCATCTACTATCCCATAATGACCGGTGGGTTATGGGCAATGATCATCCATGGCTTTACCCAGGACGTTTGAATGACTAAGGAAGGGCGGATGCAGAGCTGGCATGATTCAGGTCCAGGGGAGACGCGTTAGTGGAGGGCAGGCGGAGGGAGGTGGTCTTCAAGTGACCCCAAGCCTGCCCCCTTTCCCCAGCATCTTCCCTCCTTTCACCTGTGGCTCTCCGGTCCCTCAACCTCCCCCCCCACCCCCAAGATGCCCAGCACCCTTGGGTTGCCCAGCTTCCTCTCCCGGGACCGCTTCACTCAGGCCAGGTCTCCCGGGGGTACTGCATGTTTCCAGGCGACCCTCCCGCACCCAGGGCAAAGCAGGCTTGCTCAGACACTAGGTCTGGTGCTTGGGGACACAGGGATCCATATCAGGTGAGTGGATTTCAGGGCGAGGAGGAGGCAAGCAGCCTTCCCCGAGGCTCCAGGACGCGCAGTGGACAGCCAGCAAATGGTGTGGTGGGTGTGTGAGGGCCCTTCCCTCCCCGTTACCTGGGGCGCTTGGCCCCTCCCCCACCGCCACTGGAGCGCAGAGGTCAGTTGCTTAAGAGCCTCCTGCACCGGAAAGTTTGGGTCCAACACCACATCCTGGGGGAGGTAGGGGCACGTTGGCTTACCCCCACCAAGGCTCTGCTCCCACACTGCTGCCACCGCGACCACAGACATCTACGGCTGCCCCCGTGACTCCGTGGGACCCCCGCCTGGAAGCTAGTCCCAGCCCCTCCTGCCTGGCTTTCAAGACCCTGGCCCTCCTGAGGCGGAGGGGCGTTCTTTAGTCTCAGCCACACACTCCTGGGTACATTGACGGCGTCTGATCTTATCCACTACCTTTTAGAAAGCCAGTTTTACCTTAGGCTATGAAATGATAACATCAATGTAAAAAATTCTAATAATATGGAAATATATACAGGGGTGGGCAAAAGTAGGTTTACAGTTGTAATGCAAATAATACAATAATTAATAAATATAATACAAGAATAAACTCTGTGCTTCATGTACTCACAACTATAAACCTACTTTTGCCCAGCCCTGCATGGTAAAAATTTAAAAGTAGAAGTTTCCTCACCCGTAAGCTCATTTTCTCTCTCTCTCTCCAGAAATAGTGGTTGGCGACCTGGTGCCTGGCCTTTCCTGCAAGGTGGGGTTCAACAGCGTATTCAGAGGGCCCAGTGGGGAGTGGGGGACAGGGAGGGCAGGGGGTGCCGTATCTCTGTATATGGGGTCTGGGGTATGTTTGTCTACATATATGTCTGTGTATTTAAAGCACACTCACAAGTAGGATCTTAATTCATATACTGTTTTTTTTAATCCTCAGCTCAAATCAATATTTACTGATTTGAGGGGGGCGGAGAGAAACATTGATGTGAGAGAGAAACATTGATTGGTTGCCTCTGGTGTGATACCTAGCTGGTGATTGAACCTGCAACCCAGGTATGTGCCCTGACCAGGGACAGAACCTTCTGGTGATGCTCAAGCAACTGACCCACCTGGCCAGGGCCATATACTGTTCTTAATTTGCTTTCTAAAATTAACACTAATCTTATTGGTACATATAAATTCCCTTCATTCTTTTTAAAAAGCTGCCTGTGTCATCTTTTACATTCACCCCCACTTATTCTAGGAGTGGAACCGGTTCAAACAATGTGGGGGCCGCAGCCCCCCTTCAGAACTTTGGGCCTCACGGGCGAGGCAAGCACATGCCTTTAAAACACCCACACATCCCTCAAAGCAGTTTGCCTGCTCTGGTCACAGGGTCCCTGGCCCCAGCTCTGCTCTCAAGAACCTTCACGGTCAGTTAACTAGGGAAACAGTGGACAGAGCAGACAGAAGCCTCCCAACCAGGGTTTGGCCGCCCAGGAGCAGGCTGGGCAAATCCGCATGATGCCTGGCAGAGAGGCTGGGGCTCCGTACCAGTCAGATAAGGAGTCTCCCCCTGCTCCCTCTCAGCACAGTGCTGGCCCACCCGCCATGAGAACCACGTCCAAGTGCTTCATATGGGGAACAGACTCTGAACGCAGGGAGCCGAGGTGCCCGACTTACACGCTCAGCAGCTGCCCTGACTTTGGCTTGTTTGTTTGATCTCTCTGAACTTCAATTTCCTCATCTGGAGGAAAGGACGGTAACACCGGTAAAGATTAAGTAGGGCAAACTATAGTCAGGGACCCAGAACTGTGCCCGTCCAGGAATTTATTCCACCTGCCCGCTGCCCTGGGGAGTCTAGGGATGTGGATGCCGTGGGAGGGGAGACCAAGGCTGTGTATCTCTGTCTCCACTCAGATTTAGCCTGGGGAGAAGGGAGCAGCGTGTGTGCTTAGGAAGAGGTTCCCAGGGACCGCTGTTGCCCTTCTCTGCCACCCCGCCCCCAACAGGCTGACGTGTCGGGTGTCCAACCTTTGGGCGTCTGGGAGCCACACTGGAGAAAGGAGAGCTGTCTTGAGCCACACATTTTATGCACAAACACTAAAACTCTCGTACTGTTTTAAGTAAACTGACGATTTTGTGTTGGGCCACATTCGCAGCCGCCCTGGACAGCATGTGACCCGTGGGCCTCGGGTGGGACATCCGTGGTACTAGAGCCTGAAGTTTAAACTGGAGGACGAGTTCGGGTGCCATCAGCTGCTGGGAGCAGGAGGACAACTTGGAAACCCTTCAAGTTGCTCTCATCGGGCATGTATTTGATTTATTATTTTGCAGAATTTTCCACCTATAAATTCACTTTCATGGAGCAGAGCCCCTCTGTACAGCGTGGACCCCGGGCATCAGAGAGGAGGGTGGGCTTGTGGTCATGCAGAGCCAGCTCTCAGTGCTGCCCGACGGCCAGACCTGCTCACAATCACTCTGCCCAGAGCTGTCTTGGCTCCTGGCAGCTCTCCAGCATGCAGGAAAGAGTTAATTATTAATATTTTTAACAACCCAGAAACTGATAGCTGCAAACCACAAGCCTTGACACTTCTTTTCCGACATCCAGCCACTTAATCACGGTTTTAGCTGGCTCAGCACCACGGTCTCGCAGCCTTGGAGGTGGAGGGCCATAATGGCCTTTATTAGCCCATTCCTGGGGGCGAAGGCCAAGTTCACAGCAGGCAGTGCTAGCACAGGAGCTGATAATGCTCACTAAGAAACTCAGATGCCTTCGCCGCCTCTCAGGGCTGGGCCTCATTATCTTCCCTTACCTTTGGGTCACTTCGCTTTCAGCACTTTCATTGACACGATCTCAGTGGATCTCCAAACGATGCTGTAACTGGGCCGGGTGAATAACTGTTCTCCAGGAAAAACGAAGATTCAGAGAGGGAAGTGAGTCGCCCAAGGACTCTGTCTGCGGCCCCGCCTACCTGGAGGAATCTGGGGCTGGACCATTCTTTCAACTCAGGGATGTGAATGACAGTCCTTGGCTGTGCTTTGCCGCTGTCTGTGAATCCTCTGGAAGCGTAGGCAGTGTTTGGGGCATTTTTCTGAGAGTCCATAGTTTTCATCAGCCTCTCTCTGACCGTGAACAGTAAGAACCACTGATTTAAAGCAGTAGACCAACACCTCTCTGTGCTTCTGCCTGCAGCTGTTCCCAAGAATGGAGCCTTCTCTTGTTGGATTCTGGAGTTTGCCAGCCTCAGGCATGGCCAGGAGCTGGGCTGGCCAGGGACTTTGCTGAGCTCAGGTGTTTGGCTGCCCTTGAATATGGGACTGTCCTGGCAACAGACACCAAGGGAGACTGTGATGCAAAGGTCTCACTTACAATAGCAACACCAAGGAATAGAGTTTACAGGAAATGCACACTACTCATAGTAAAAATCTGCCAAACTACACGGAGGGACATTAAAGAAATGTGAAAACATGCCATGGCAAGAAACCTTCATACTGTAAAATGCCGTTTGCCCCGATGCATGTTTTATGCAATCTTAATAAAAATATCTAAGTTTTCTTTCATCTGATGCAATGACTTTACATGGAACAATTCACCTGGAGAACTGATGCACCAATAGAGTCCTGCCATTTCAGGGAAGAAAAGAACATGGTGGATATTAACACACATTAAAGCTTCAGTGAGGAAGCAGAGAGGAATGGAAGGAGGACAGGCCACTCAGTGGAAAAGAAGAGAAAGCCCGGGAAGAGTCTATGAAGTAAAGGAAATCAGTGGTACATGATGAGCGTGATGTCCAAATCAGTGGGGGAAAGATCAGTTGTGTAGTCAATGATATTGGAATACTAGGAGCTAGATCCCATCTACCCTCATCCCAAATTAAATTCAGAATCTCCATTTCTTTACAGTAAGCAGGAATATAATTCCCGCCTCATAGAACACTTGTGGGGGCTATGTGAGCTCATTTGTGTGAAGTTCTTAGCCTGTGTTCAGCTCACAGTACTCACCTGGTTAATATTAGCTAGTATTATTATTAGTGTTATGATTAGTCCGGATGTATTACAATTCAAACCTATAATGACGAAGTCGTAACATTCCGGAAAGTTCAGGGAAATATTTCCCCAAGGGAGGCACAGCTTCCATGGAAGCGAAGGAGGACACCAGCCCAGGCAGGCTGTGCCAGGGGCCTGCGGACGTCCCCGCCTGTGACCCCACAACCCCACTTCGGGGGGCCTGTCCTAAGTATGTTCTCAGAGAAAGGTGCAAAGACAGTTATCAAACAGTTTCATAACAGCAAAAAGTGGAAACACTCTAAATATCAAAAGGGAAATAGTTTTTTAAAAAAAACCTTCTGTTTGACCATATGACAGATTACTATGCAGTCATTAAAAAATTAAAAACCATCTCAATGGATGTTAATTGATTGATCTGGGAAATGCTAAGGTTGGAATGGTAACCACGGCCCAAGGTACCACATATGGTATAATGTTTGGGATTCATCAAGATATATAGCAAAGTGGTTATCTCTGTGTGGTGGGAACAACTTGATTTGCTTTTTCCTTTAACCTTTGCAAATTCACTGTATTAAAACCTGCCTCTTTTGTGATTCTACCAGGTTTAATAAGAGTTTTTAACATCTATTTTACAATTTGAAAACACTGGGCCTTTCCAGATGATTTGTGCTTTTAAAAGTTATTTACTGAACAGACATTTAAAAAAATATTTTATTTATTTATTTTTGGGGAGTGGCGAAGGGAGGGAGAAAGAGAGGGAGAGAAACATCAATGCGTGGTTGCTTCTAGCAAGCCCCCCACTAGGGACCTGGCCCGCAACCTATGTGTCCTGAATGGGAATCAGACCCGCGACCCTTTGGTTTGCAGGCTGGCACTCAATCCACTGAGCCACACCAGCCAGGGGGACTGAGCAGACATTTTTACAGAAGGTACTTCTCCTTCCTTGCTTCTCAAACTGGGGATGTTTGGGATTTCTGCTAATAGGTCGTCACAAGACCACGTCCACAATTCGCTTGAATAATCTTCCGGTAGACGTCACTTTTCCAGTAAAACAAATCCGAAGAAATTATGGGAGAAATAGAACGTGCTTGTCATGTCTTGATGCAGATGGAGCCGGAGTCCTGCGGGGCATGGCCCCCAGGGGGTGGCTGCTTGGGCAGGTCTGTCTTGAGAGGGCTTGTCTCCTTTGGAAGAGGCGGCTGCTGGGGCCGGGCGAGCGAGGAGCCTGCTGCGAGGCCACGGCGAGGAGGGGAAGTTTGTCCCCACCCCAAGGCCTGAGGTGGCCTGAGGTGGCATCTGTGTGCTAGGCTTTCCCAAGAGTTCAAAGTCTCAGGTGTCACAAATCCCCAGAGTTAAAGATTTCCCTCAGGTAGAGACTCTCACTTCCCAGAAGCCACCGAAACAAACACTGATAAGCGAATGAGACACAAGCTGGCAGGCAGCAGCTTGGGGCTGAGTGCCAGGCCCAGGTGGGGTCAGCCCAGGACAGACTGAGGGTTCCCACCACTGGGCCTGTTGGGGCAGCTCCGCCCCAAGGGTCCCTTTCTCCCCTCAGCAGCTGTCCCCTCTGGGCGGGTGGAGACACAGAGGATGGGAACACAGCCTGGCCAGGTGAAAGTTGGCTGGGATTAGGGGTGGGGGATGGAAAGGCCAGGCTCACATCATCTGCCTGCCCAATGCCAAGGCCAGGGGTGATGACTGTGGGGGCATCTTACCAGGGCAAACCGGCTCTCAGGCTGCTGAGGGTGCTGGTGTGTGGACACCCAGGTGTCAAGCTTTGGCATATCCCACACTTTCTGGGCCACGGAATCAGCCCACGTGTTGGGCTCTCAGGCACATGTGGGGCAGTGAACTTCCCACAATTCCAGCCCTGCTCTGACTGTGAGCTGCAGCCTTGACCTTGGCTTGGGTTACGAGAGACTTAGAGTGTGAAGATAGCCTTCAGCCCCCTGGGAAGGGGAGGGAGCACAGGACAAGTAGTGTTTATTTATAGAGCTTGTCCTCTCCATCAGCCCCTATATTAGCTGTATATCCTTCGTAGCTCACATTTCTCATCACAATTACTGGATAATCTCCATTTCACAGATGAGGAAACTGGGGCTCAGACGTGATCAGTGGAGACAGGAAGGTCGCACTACTAGCAAACCTCTAGCTGGAGATGAAGGGATTCACTCCTATCTCTGTTGCCTAAGCTGGGCTGTTTCCATTGTCCTCAGCTCTATGCTATTATGAAACCCCTGCCCAGGCCCCGCCCAGGGCTGCTCCTGCCCCTGCACCCTGCAGGCCTCTTCTCAGGCCCATAGGCTCCCCCAGTGACCCCTGCCTTCCTTCCTCAGTCAAGTCCCAGGGACCCTACCGAGTGCCCTCTCTCAGGGAAAGCGGTCACTCCCCTCTCTGGACCCAGACATGGCTGGGAGTGGACTGCTGACTTCCCCTCTTTCTGCCTCCAGTGCTGGCTCACAGACCTTCCTTTCTTGGGCTGGCGTCCCCTTGGGACACAGGCAAGCGATCATCAGAAGAGTGAGCATGAGGTTACACGGGTTCTAGGGCAGAACTGGACTCTCATACCCCCGCCCAGGTTGGTGGTCCTGGACTTCCTTTGAGAAGGTCGTTGGAAACCCAGGCGGATCCTCAACTCTGCTTTTGTTTCTGAAAGTTAAGTTTATTGAGACCCTCACCCCTCTCCTGCCTCTTTCCTCCCGTCCTTTTCCTTGTCCCCCAGACACTGGAGCTGGCAAAGGCAGAAGGAGGGCCTCCTTTTCTCCAGTGGGCTGTTCGCTGCTTCTCTAGGATTTTTCCATTCCCTCTCTGGCTCGGCCTCCCCCGCCCCGCCCCTTTCTCAGAGACCAAAATTGGGGCATTTTCTTCTCCAGCTCACTTCTAACTTGCAGAAAATGGAGATCAGTTTGGTGTTTTTAGCATTTCTTTTCCCAGACAGTCACGGCAAAATGCCTTATCACAGTCCCTGGGCTTCTAGGAGGAGCTGCAGCCAGCTGCCCCTCAGGCACGTGGGCTGGCAAATGCTGCCAATGTTTGTAGGCTGAGCTCACCTCTGCCTTCTCAGAATGGAGGTGAAAGAAGCCCCACAGGCCCATCTTGTGGGATCCCAAAGATGGGAGATTGTCATCTGAAGCAGGCTTCATGGGGTCCCCATTGTCCAGCCATACAATCCTCCCCATGAAGATTCCCTCCGCGTGTGTGGTCTTCCTAAGGCAGCGAGGTTGGCTGGGTTTGCCCTGGTCCACAGTTTTTTTTTTTTTTATTTTTAAGAGTGTATTTATTTTTAGAGAGAGGGTAAGGGAAGGAGAAAGAGGAGAGAAACATCAATGTGTGGTTACCTCTCGTGTGTCCCTTGCTGGGGACCTGGCCTGCAACCCAGGCATGTGCCCTGACTGGGAATTGAACTGGCGACCATTTGGTTCGCAGGACTGTGCGCAATCCACTGAGCTATGCCAGCCAGGGCCCATAGTCTTTTTTATCTTAGTGTCAACAATGCCCTGATTTCACTTGACGCTAAAGGGGAGCTGTCCCAAGGTTCTGTTTTCAAGGTATGACCTGCATGATCATACCTTGAAAACAGAAGATTGGGGTCTACTGTTTTCATTTCCTAAGCTCAATCGAACCTTTGGAATATTGTATAGGTCCTACCCAGCGACGTGCAGTGTGGTTAGCGCATAGCTGATTAGCAGTGTGATGGTCTGTGAACGGATACCAAACCACACGGACCTCACGCCGGAGCTGGGCGAGGTCGGGCTGGGTGGCTTCTGTCGCCTCATCTGCAGAAGTGGGGTGGGGTGAGGTCTCTCCTTTCCGGAGGTGTTGGGGGAATAAAAAAGCAGCACTGGCTCGGTTCCTGGAATGCAGACAGCACTGAATCCATGTTGCCTATGATAAGACTTCAGAAACACAAAGCTTGGGGGGGCCTAGTCACTCACTGATCAACATTCTGTTGTTCAGAAGTTCCATGCGCCAGGCATGGTGCATGCACAGGGGAGCCAGTGGTGACAAGACGTGCTCAGGGTGGGCACTCAATACATGTTTGCTGAACAAATTACTAACATAAGTGATGAGTTTATGGTGGGGGCATACAAGGTGCCGAATGGGCAGGATCGGGGCCTACCCCAGCCCAGGCCTCCCTGGGGAGGTGATAGTCAAGTGGAGTCTCAAGGTTAAGAAAGATCTGGCTAGGTCCTCCTAGGGGACATTGAACCAGTATTTTCTAGGAGCTTCATCAGGCTACAGCTTAGAGCTTTACTCTTGGTTAGGCAGGTAAAGCATTTAAGAGTTCAAGGTTCAAGTGCAGATCGGGCCCAGAGATAACTTCAGTTCACCCAGCTTGGTGAATGCCATTCTCTCGCCAGTGACTGTCAGTGGAAGGGAGCTACAGGGCGGTCTTCTGTGCCCTTCCCACCGTTCCCCTCGGCCCGCTCGGCCCGCTCTCTTACAACCGCAAGAGTCCTTACACAGTCAGGAACAGTCCGGTGCGGTCTCCCAGAAGGCTTGCTTTCTACAAAGGCCTCTTGGCACTTACACATCCAAATTGCTTTATGTAAACCTTTACAGCTAGTAGCAATTGGTGTAAAACTTGGGAGACAAAAGCTAACATTTGTTGAGCAAAATCTCCTCTAAAGTTCCTGACTACTCTGAGAGAACTACAGTTATCAGCCCAATTTGAAGCCCAGAAAAGTTAAGTCATTTGCCTAAAATCACATAGTTCACAAGCAGTAAGGCTGAGATTCAAATCTACACATTTGACTCCTGGCTGGTCTATCATCTAAAGCTGGCCCAAAGAATCTCTCCCCGTCAACTCGGAACCGTACCCAACTCAGCCCTTCAAGTCTTCAGCTCTACTCCGGACTCAGGGAGTCTCACACTACGGATGGGTCAGCATTTTCCCCAGAGGAGAATGTAGAGCTTTGCTTGCGGGAACCCCGAGGACCAGCAGGTGTCTCTGCTCTGGTGCTGCAGGCCCTGGAAGGCAGTAGCCAGGGGTGGGGCAGGCAGAATCGGGTTGAGCGCAGCATCCCAAACTGTATCCATAGGCATATTAAGGGGTGGGTGTCAAATGTCCAAGGGGCTCAAAACCTCCCTGAAATAAGTGTGGGGCCACTTAACTCAGGTTTCCATTTACATTTCTTTCTTTTTTTAAGATGTTATTTATTTTTAGAGAGTGGGGAAGGGAGGGAGAAAAAGAGGTAGAAAAGCATCGATGTGTGAGAGATTTATCAACCGTTACCTCTTGCACGCCCGCCCCCATTGGGGGGCTGGCCCCCAAACCAGGCACGTACCCCACCTGGGAATCGAACCGGTGAACATTCGGTTCGCAGGTGAACATTCAGTTTGCCGGCAAGCACTCAGTCCACTGAGCCATACCACCCAGGGCATCCACTCACATTTCTTCTTATAATTATCATGTGAAAGTTAGTCCTGCTTCTGCCAAAGAAAACAAAACTATAGAGTAGGAATAAAATATATATTGTCCCAGGTCTACTGACTTCTGTTGAAAAATTTCCCCCAGGCTGCCTCGTGCAATGTTGCCTGCGTTAACATAAAAAACAAACAAACAAACAAACAAAAAAACACAACGTCTAAACCTGTAGAAAATCTATATAAGAGTTTATTGGAGCCAAAACTGACGACAATTGCCAGGAAATGAGATCTCAAATGCTCCGGAGAATAAGAGTTTTCCAACTTCATTTATGCAATTGAGATTAAGGAAGGTTAGTTACATGGAGGTGGGAGAAAGAGAGGTGGGGATTAGATTACAGGGTAGTTAACAAGGTCATGTGCTCTCTTCAGGGTGGCTCGCCCTTGAGGGGCATTACTTCGAGCATTTCAAAGGTGTGTTAACCGTGATGCACGGGGACACTGGACAGGACTTGCTTAAAACCTTTCACTCAAGAAGTTAGAGACCCGGGGCGCGACTAACGCCACGTTATGCCCAGCTCGGAAGTAATGATTTATTACTTCCCCTTTTTCATCCACACCTAGACCACCAACCCAGAGACTGACAGTCACTGAAGTGGGTGGTACCATGTGACAGGTGCTGTTTATAATAAAACTTTATTTACAAAAACAGGCAGTGGACCGCAGTTTGCCCACCCCTGCTGCAGCTTAAAGATGATAGATGCGGCTTTCTCTGGCGTGTAAAACTGGTCACGTGAGTAGCCTTAGTGCTGGCGCAGTTGTTTAGGGACCCGGGTTCCTCCCGTTCACTTGCTGTGCCGTGTCCCAGAGGCTGCGCTGTCCTCGGCGCGGTTGAAGCTGTGGGGAGAGGTAAGAAGAACGCAGAGAAGACAGACCCGCGGCCTTAAGGCTTAGGCCTAGAGGTGAAACCAGAACTATTCACATTCCCCTGGCTAGTGCGTCCTCTGGCCACACGTAACTGCAAAGGAGGCTGGGAGTTGTAGTCCGGCTGTGTGTCCAGGAACAAGGAAGGATGAATGTTGGCTGTGGGCCACAGCCTCCGCCACACCCGCTAGCCTCCATTTCCCTTTCCTGTGTTCTAGATACCTCCACCTGTTGCTCCTGCGTCCCACACGGTTGCGGGCGGGACCGACTCCACCCGTACGTACGTACGTATGTACGTACGTACGTCAGGGGGCTTGCGTAATCCCAAGCGTTTTGTCCCAGTGAAAGTGGGTCAGGGATGTAGACAATGTGAGGCAACCTTTCCTGGCCGTGCCGATGGTTTAAGAGTGCGAGAATGTGACCCAAAATGAGGCGGTTCATTTGTTAGGGATGTCTGGAAGATAAACATTGTCTCCTTTAAAAAGAAGCCTCTTCAGAGCGGTGGGAATCCTGAGAGCACGGTAGCCATTTTGTAAAAAAGTGTGGTAAAACATACGTAGCAAGTTACCGTTTTAACAATAATGGAAGTGTGCATACAGTGCGATGACGTCAGCTGCGTTCACAGTGTGGTGCGACCGCTGTCGCCGCCGCCCATCTCCACAACTGTCCGTCCTCTGAACCCGAAACTCTGGTCGGTGAAACCCTAACCCCGCACTCCCTCCCCACGCCACCCCCAGCCCCTGGTAACCGCACTTTCCTTTCTGTTTCTAAGAAGGCGACCATTTGGGTAAGTGGCATCATGGAGACTTTGCCTTTTTGTGACGGGCTTGTTTCACTTGGCATGTTTTCACAGTTTACCTGTGTTGTAGCACGTGTTCGAATGTTCTTTCAAAAAGCCCAGTGTATGCATACGCCACATTTTATATATCCACTCATCTGTCAGTGGACACGGCATTGCTCCCACCTTTTGGCTGGCCACTGTTGCCATTTTGCTTCTGCGAGATGGAACAGCTTGTCCACAAAGCCCAGGTGGGCAGGAGGACACAGCCAGAGGAACTGCCGAGAGCGGGCCCTCGCTCCGGACCGAGCTCACCCCAAGCCCACCCTGCCTCTGGATCAGCACAACCCCGAAGCCCACCCTGCCTCTGGCTCAGCACAACCCCAAGCCACCCCAAGCCAGATCTGCCTCTGGCTCAGCAGATCTGGCAAACAAGGAAACTCTTCACGATTGAACTGAGTTTTCATTTTCTTATCGCTATCAGCCACCTGACTGACACGTCTCTGAAAAAGCTGCTTAGTTTCACAACTGCAGAAAAAAATGAAGATGAGCAGAACCACAGAAAAGTGGGAAATCTTTTGCTGACATGAATGCTGGAAAAAAAAATTAAGCACAATTTGAAAAAGATTTTGTAACTATACCTAAGCGGGTTACTTCCCTCCTGATGAGCAAGGGTGACTAATGCTGTGACTGTCGGAAAAACTGCAAAGAAAGACAGATTTGATTAGGTTCAAATGTTTGGTTACCCTCAGTATACGTCATAAAACCTTATTTTGATCTTTAAAGATAGACTTTTATAAAAAGGAATAAATTGGGTGTTCTTATACTTTGGCTGAACAAATGCCGGGTGGCTAGAGAAAGGAACCAAGTCATAAGCCTGCCCAGAGCCCTCACTGCCCATCTGCCCCAGCCGTCAGCAAAGCTGCCCGCTGGGACTTGGAGGTCCCCTCTGAGCGGTGGCGCCTTCTGGTGGAAAACGCCCTGAACTCTCTGGCAGCCCAGCACGTCTCCCAGCTGTCGCTCTGGGAAAAATCTAACTTCGTTGGGCCTGTGTCCTCACCTGTGAAATGGGTTTCTTAATACCTCTCCCACCCACCGTTCGGGATTGGCAGTGAAACCGAGAAGCACTATGCAGATTCAAGGCTCCTGGGGGGAAATATTAACCCACCTTCTGTTCACAGTTCAGCGGCCTGAGGGTGAGGTGGACAGCCCCTTTGACAAACAGCCAGGCCTGCCCTTCAGAGACAGTTGGAAGGTCCAGCCTCCTGCCTGCTGGTGGCAGTGGCTGGTTACAGGGGTGTCTCCCAAGGAGAGGATGAGCCCCCTTCCCCAGATTGCCCCTCCCGAACAGGTGGATCCTGCCACCGGGGCTGGTCGCATTCACATACATTGTCCAGTCGAGCTTCTATAGCTGCTTCCAGCAGGATAAGTGAGGCTCAGAGGGTTTGCATTCCAGCCCAGACCTGAACCGAGAACCAGTCTTGGTCTCTGGATTTCTCCTCATTCTTCCATGCTGCCTTGGTCTCCAATCCCTGGGCCCTTTCTCTGCCTTGTCCCTGAGTCTCTAAGGGGTCTCTCTCTGCTTGCCAGTCTGTGGTCCTGGGCACTTAGTGGGAGAGGCGTGGGGGTGACCCGGAGGAGAGCACATCCTCATGGATAGAGCATGGGGTTCCAGGGTCACGCACTGGCTCACGCGACTGTGGCCCCGTGATCAGTGCCGGGTTCCTCGTCCTTGCTCTGCCTTTGGAGCTGCCTGCAGGAATGAGCCTTGGCACCGAAGGGGTCGAGATTACGATAGCCTTTCAGTAGAGTGATTCTCCATGCATTGGTTCTGAGGGAAGCCGAGGTTCCTGGAGGTAGGACCGCAAGTGTGGGTGGGGAAAGAGAACCAGAAGTGTGAGCCGCCCGCCGATGGACTTGCAGAGCCCTGGATCTAAGGGCAGGGGCACCGCCTCGACCACTGTGGTGTGCAGATCCCACCAGAGGATCTGGCAGGTTCTCTGTACGTGTTTGGTATGTGAATGAGTGAATGAATGAATGCACCTCCCTTCCTGTGTCCTCTGCACATCCCGGCTCTCACTCTCTCCCACGTCTCCTTCTAGTGTCCTTCCCACTGCCCTCCTGACCTAATTGGTTTCATCTCTCTCTTCCTGCCCAGACCTAGGCTCCCTTCCTTACCCCATGACAGGAGTTGTTGAGCTGCCTGTATCTAGGTAATTCTCCCCTCTGGCCCCTGCCTCTGCTGAATTCCCCTGCCCTGTGACTTGACCAGGCTGGCCAATTTGACTCAACCTTTGTCCTCCTTGCAAAAACTATGAACTCTTTTGAATTCAAGCCCTTCATTCAAGGAGGCTCCTAGAGAGAGACTTTGGTTGTAAGCTGTCCAAAGAGAGTAGGAATGAAAGTCGCTGTCCATGCAGTGACTGCTGAGCCTTGCCCAGGCAAGGAGAGGCCATGTGTCCCCCCTTTGGAGGTCTCCAGGAGATAGCCTGTCGGGCAGTCTGTTCTTTGCAGGACATTGATGGAGAGGGTGCAAAACTGCTCCTTGGGAGGTAGAATTCTGCACTGTAGCTCCTCTTGTCACTCTGGCTCCTGCCCTCTTGCCTGGTTGACCCCTGGCTCTGTGTAAAGTTCCCATGACCATCCCCAAAAGTGCCAGAGGTGGCTCATCTGTGTCCTCAACAAGTCCCCTCTGCACAGTTGGTCACCAGCCCCTCCTCCTACTGCTGTCCCTTTCCAGGACTCTGCCCTGATTGGCCCCTGTCACCTATTAATGGGACCCATCACGTCTTGCCTCCATGCTTGTGGGGCCTGACCCCACGAGAGGCCTTGCAGACTCCCCGTGCTTGGATTCAGCTCAAACTGAGCTACAGCTCAGCCTGGGTCTGCCTCTCGCTTTCATTTCTGAAATACTTCACCACTTTCATAAGCTTTTTCTCATTGAGCCTTCAGCAAATCCTCACACCCACCCTGTGGCATCCTTAGTGTCTTATGGAAGGAACAGGAACCCACTCTGATGAGCTCCAGTAAGAGGAGAGGCTTGTGGAAAGGATTCATCCCAGACTCAAAGGATAACATGGAGTGCAGCCTGTGAACATTTCAGAGGGGAGCTGCGAGCAGGGCTGAAATAACTGACCCCTGTTGTAGTCATCATCAGCACGGCCCCTCCCGCCTGCTGCCTGTGTGCGCCTGTGAATTTGCCTCTTCAAGCAGCTGGACTGACCCAAGTGAATGAATTTGCTACACAGGTTGGCGTTAGTCGTTAGGGTCTTCCAAGACTTTGAACTAAGAGTGTGGTAGACAGAATAATGTCCCCTCCGCAAAGATGTCCACATCCCATCCGGCAGTTCCACTCCTTGGTGTATATCTAAGAGAAATGTGTACAAGTTCGCACAGAAACTTGTACACAGTTGTTTATGGTGGCATTACTCGCAGTAGCCAGAAGACGGAAACCACCCAAATGCCCATCAACTGGTGGATGAATGGATGAATAAAAGCTACATATCCGTGCCATGGGGTATTATTTGACCACAAAAAGGAATGAAGTACTGACATGAATAAATCTTGAAACCATTGTGTTAAGTCAAAGCTAGATACAAAAGACCACACACTGTATAGTCCCATCCACATGAAAGTCCAGAATAAGGAAATCCAGACAGGAGTAGGCTAGTGGTTGCTTAGAGTGAGGTGCATGGGTCAGGGAGCGTAGATGGGCCAGAGCTAAAGGATATAGGGTTTATTCTTGAGGTGGTAAGACTGTTCTAAAACTGACAGTAATGGTTGCACATATCTGCGAACACACTAAAAAATCTTTGAGTTGTGCACTTTAAGTGGGTGAATTGTATGGTGTGAATTATATGTCATTAAAGCTTTTTTTAAAAAAGGAACAAACAAGGTGTCCACATCCTCATTACCAGAATCAGTGAATATATTACTTTACGTGGCAAACGGGATTTTGCAGGATTAAATTAAGGATCCTGAGATGGGGAGTTTATCTTGAATTATCAGGGTAGGTTTAATGTAATCACAAGGGTCCTTTGAGGGGAGAGGCAAGGGGGAAAGAGAAAGGGTGGTGGAGGAGAGAAGAGAGAGGGAGGGAGGGAGAGAGGGAGAAAGAGACGAGCGAGGGGAGAGGAAAGGAGGGAAGACAGAGGAGCTTTGAAGATCTTCCACTCTGAAGATGGAACAAGCAGCCGTGAGCCGAAGAATGAGGGCTCCAGAAGCGGAAAAGCCAAGGAAACAAATGATCTCCTGGAGCCTCTGGAAGGGGTGCAGCCCTGCTGACACCTTAATTTTAGCCTGGCAAAAGCCATTTCAGACTTTTAATCTCCAGAGCTGTAAGATAATAATGTGTTATTTTAAGCCAGTAAATTTGTGGTGATTTGTTACAGTAGCAAAGAAAACTAATACAAGATGTTACAGAGAGAATGTCAAGTGGTAGTGGACTTTGGAGCTATGAGGTCAAGTTGAGCCAGTAAATGTAGAGAAAGCAACATGCCTCCTCCAGGAAGCCTTCCCTGACTTCCTTCTCCAGCCTTTAATTACTCTGGAGGTGTCCTACACCAACAGAGTTACTACCGCTACTGCTCTGCAGCCCTTGATTACCTGTCAGTTTCCCTCATTTAGATAGAGATTCCTAGAGAGGACAAGATCTTGAAGACTCATTTTTGCATCCCCAGTGCTTAGAATTGTGCCTGGCAGATTGTAAGTGTTCAGCTATTTGGTGACTGAATGACTAGTGTCCCTGAAGCCACTATTGTGAAGAATAATGATAACAGCTGGCCTTTATTGAGTTCTTATTGTGCTAAGTGCTTTCTATTCATTTCCTTATTTAATCCTCAAACCAACTCTAGGAGCCTCGTGCCATATAATCTTCTCTACACAAGAGAGAGGGAAGAAGCTCAGGGAAGGCAAACGTCACGCCCAGCCTGCCACAGATCTGCCCAGCTCAGGGCCTGCTCTGTAAACCTGTGCCGTCCAAAACCATGACTGCAGACTCAATGTGACTGCTTACATTTAAATTAATGAAGATGACTTAAAATAAAAAATTCAGTTCCTGGGTCCCACTAGCCACATCTCAGTTGCCCAGCAACCACACGTGGCTAGCGGTAGCCACGGTGGGCAGTGTAGATACAGAGCATCGTTGCCATCACAGGAAGTTCCATTGCACAGCATCGGTCTCTGCCACCGGGCGATGGCCTGCAACTCTCTCAAAGAAAGCTTGTCCTGTCAAATACTCGATTGCCTTGAAAAAGGTGAAAGCAGACCCAGCTGCTCACCCTCCCCAGGCAGGCGTGTGGGGTCTCAGGAAAGCCTGCCTCTCCCGGCTCTCAGACAGGGGTGCACTCTCACTGGAAGGTGCAGGGAAGATACGGGCCAGCTTTCCCTCACCAGAGTAGATCTGATAAATGTGGTGCTGCCCAAGGGGAGGGCTGTGCATTTGGATTGAGGTGAGCCCTCTGCCGCTGGCGGCTGTGTCCCTTTGGGGCCCTGCGAGGATGGTCCGGGGCCTCGTTCTCCCTGCCTCTGATGAAGCCGTCCTCACACAGACCTTGTAGGTTGGCACAGGTTCCACACGTTTTTGTGCTGTAACCAGCCCAGCAGAAGCTTCCAGAAGCACAATAGGAAGGCAATAGCAACAATAAAACAACATTTAGGGAGTGCCTACTGTTTACCAGGCACTGCTAAGAGTGCTTTATACATATCGTGTTAGTTAATCCCTGTAAGTAGACATGATTATCCCCAATTTGCAGGTGACAAAGCTGACACCTGGCAAAGCCAGGCTGGCCTGCCCAAGGTCACCCACAGGAAGTGGCAGCCGGGACATGAACTTTAAAGTGGCTGAAAAAATAAGCCATTTGTGCCTAATGGCCACAGAGTTTGGGGAGCTCGTCTCCCAGATCTAGGCTCGCTCGGACATTTCGCAAGATGGAGGTGAACTTGGCAAGCCTGCTGTTGGCGCTGGGCGCTCTCCAGCCACGTGCAGGCCTGTGGTCTTGGCCGCTTTCCCCATGTGGAGAGAGATGAGCTACTGGGGCTGAGCAGACTGCCCGCAGGGATAGCCCTGCTTGCCCGCCAGAGACAGGCCCGCTCCCCGATCCCAGCCCCGTGACAGCAGCCACCCCTCACTGTCTTCCTCAGAGACCAGGGCATGGGGTTCCACCTGCAGGGGTAGAATTGAGGGGTTTCAGGGCACCCCATCAGACCCAAGAGGACCAAGAGGAGGCAGCAGGAGGAGAAAATCTAAGCCAGAAACACAGCCTGTGGTTTCTTGGGGAAAACCACAGCAGAGTCAGTTTGGGATGGCAAAACCCACATTCCCACCACACAAGGCATGGCCTGGGCGTACCTTGGCCGCCAAGGCCCATGCTGGCACGAGAGTCCACTGGCAGCATCTTCTTGGGGCCGTCAGTTGCCCTGTCCATCGGTAGCACTGGCAGGGGCGGCTCTCTTGTTGGCGGCCGTGAGCGGCGCCCTGGGGGCGGGGCAGCAGTGAACACAGGAAGAAGGCCTCCAGCTTTGCCCTAAACCAGCCCCCAGCAGGGTGCAGGGACACAGTTTTTTACCCCCAAGAAGCTCTCAGTCTGATGGGAGAGGCATAGCCCACAGGTGGCAAACACAAGGCCCATGGGCCAAATCCAGCCCTCCACCTCGTTTTATCTGGCCCGGCACCTTGTTTCTACCCGGCGGCAGCATCAAGCTCTCACTTAACTGCTAAGGAGTAGTTACTGTATACAGTCCTAACATTACATTCGGCCCTTTGAAGGCAACCGCTGCTGTGGCCCCGGTGAAACTGAGCGTGACACCCCTGGCGTAGCCCCTCCCCTCAGGGCTCACAGGCTTTCGGGAAGAACCCTGGGGCACATTCTGACCTAATAAGGGAAGCAGGGAACGTGTAGGTAGAAGCAGAATTTAGGGCCAGTTCAGGAGTCCTGTCTCAGAGCCCCACCTCCTCTGCTGTTATGATCAGTGGGACTACCCTCCCCCCCCACAAACACAGGACAAGGAGCAACGGCCAGCCCTCGAGTGAGCAACAAGGCCTGGTCTCCCACGCGTGTCGAATGCAAAACGGGTGGTGCAATTTTATCCGTAACCTTGATTTGGCTCTAACTGATTTTTAAAAGTGAGTAATTCATGAATGTTGATACTGTATCTTTGGTAATACCTTCACGTATAAGTTTTTGTGGCTGTAAGTTTTCATTTCTCTTGGGCATGTGCCTAGGAGTGGAATAGCTGGGTCACAGGGAAACTTTCTGTGTAACTGTTTGAGGAGTGGCCACGCTGCTTTCCGCAGTGGTGACACCATCTTACACTCCCATGAGCAGGGAAGGGGCGTGCTCATTTCTCCGCATCCTTGGACTTGCCAGTTGGCGATGCCTATTGGATGTCCGGTTGTGATGTCAAACCAGTTCAGGGCGAGATGGGCCCGGAGAGTCTCAGGCCAGAGATGGTGCTTAAAGGTCAGACACCGTGGGATGGTGCTAAGCCGTGGCTGTGGTGTGGGTCCAACAGCCCCACAGAGGTTGGCAAGACGAGGAGAAACCAGCCAAGGAAAGTGAGGAGGAGGAGCCCAGGTGACCTGCTGTCCTGGGAGCCAAGGAAGGAAAGTCCTTTTAGGAGGAGAGAGAAAACAGGCCATGGCAAACGCTGCTGGTGAGGAAGACGAGGGTGAGAACTGATCACTGCACTGGGCCCCGTGGAAGTTTCTGGTGACCGGAACGACAGAAGTTTCGTGGCAGTAGCGGGCAAAGTTAACTTTCCCCAAGGGTACACAGCAAGTAAGTCATCACGCCATTAATTCAAACTCGGGCCTTCGGACACCAAGGCCAGAGCCTTCGGGTTACACCGCCGAGGCCCTTGGAGCTCTCCGTGCTGAGGGGGGGTGGCGTGGGGGTGGACCTGTTCTGCGGGGTCTGAGAAGGTTTTCTGAAGCTTGACCACTGATCTGGAGCGGGGTTGGGAAGGGGAGATGAAACTGGAAGCCTGTTCATGAAGCTCCACTTGCCTCTTTCCTGACACCCCTGGAGATGTCTCAGCAGTATTCTTAAAACTCCGTTTACTTGTCTTGACTGCCCCTAAGTGCCTTCATGGGGTGGGGGTGGGGAAACGCAGGGATGCTGGCTCCCTCTCAGATCTTCTCATCACATGCTGAGACCCCTGCTTGCTTCATGCTTCCTGGCTCCCCAGCTTCAGGACCTTTGGGGATCGAGGAGGATGTCTCGCTCCCTGGAACGGACGTCCTGGAAAGCTGCCACATGCTCTTTCCCCCTCCAGCTGGCTCCAGGCTGTATCCTGTGCCAACGCCTGGGCGTTTGGCCACAGCAGTGGTGAGTAAGGCCAGCAGCCCCCAGCCTCGTTCTGGAAGGGGCTGCACCCTGCCAGCCTGCTGTGGTCAGCCCCCTCCCCCATCCACCCCCTTCCCCTGGCTTCTAGGCCCTCCTCTTGGCTACTTGCCCCTCATGCAGGGTTGTGGGCATGGACCCTGAGCCAGAAGGGACATTGGGGCATCTGGTGCGGCTCTTGCTGAGGGAATTCCATGGGAGGAGGGGCAGGGAAGCACGTCAGGCAGCCGACTCTGTCCTCTCCTGAGCAGCGCCAGGTGGGAAGGAGAGCTCTGGCAGCTCTGGCCCCAAGGCAGCCTGGAGTAACTTATCCAACCCTCCTTTCTCAGCGCCTCCCAGCTCACAGCCTTCCCACACTGGTCTGGGGGGCCCTGCCTCATTCTGCAGGCTCTGCAGAGGCCCACCCTCCAGGTATAATTCCGGTTTTGGGGGGTCTCCCTTATAAAATACTTAGGAATAAATTTAACCAAGAAGGTAAAAGACCTGTTCTTGGAAAATTATAAGACACTGAAGAAAGAAATTAAAGAAGATACAAATCAATGGAGGCATATATCATATTCATGGGTTGGAAGAATTAACACCATTAAAATGTCTGTACTACCCAAAGCAATCTATAGATTCGATACAATTTTTATCAAAATACCAATGGCATTTTTCACAGAACTGGAACAAATAATCCAAAAGTGTGTGTGGAAACACAAACGACCCCAAATAGCAACAGCAATCTTGGAAAAGAAGAACAAAGTTGCAAGTGTCACGCCACCCAGTATCAAACGATACTACAAGGCTATAATCATCCAAACAGGCTGGTACCAGCTCAAAACCGGCCATACAGATCAATGGAACAGAACAGAGAGCTCAGAAAAAAGCTCGTGTCTCTGCGGTCAATCAGCCTATGACAAAGGAGGTTAAGAACACACAATGGAGTAAGGACAGTCTATTTAATAACTGGTGTTGGGAAAAGTAGACAGATACTTGCAAAAAAAAAAAGAAAGAAAGAAAGAAACTAGACCACACCTTCTTACACCACATACAAGGATAAACTCAAATGGATTAAAGACAAATGTCAGCTCAAAACCATAAAACTCCTAGGAGAAAACATAGGCAGTAAAACCTCAGACATTGCTCCTAGCAATGTTTGTTCTGACATATCTCCTTGGTAAGGGAAACAAAAGAAAAAATAAACAAATGGAACTATATCAAACTAAAAAGTGTTTGCACAGCAAAGGAGACCATCAACAAAACAAAAAGACAACCTACAGAATAGGAGAAGATATTTGACAAGCATACACGTGGTATGGGGTTAATATCCAAAATTTATAAAGAACTTATACAACGCAACGCCAAAAAACCAAACAATCCAAATAAAAAATGAGCAAAGGACCTGAACAGACACTTCTCCAAAGAGGGACATACAGATGACTGATAGACATATGAAAAGATGCTCAATGTCACTAATCCTCAGAGATAGGCAAATTAAAACCACAATGAGACATCACCTCACACCTGTCAGAAGGGCTACCATCAATGAATCCACAAACAACAAGTGCTGGAGGGGATGTGGAGAAAAGGGGGCCCTAGTGCACTGTTGGTGGGGATGCAGACTGGTGCAACTACTGAAGAAAACAGTATGAAGTTTCCTCAAGAAATTAAAAATGGAACTGCCTTATGACCCAGCGACCCCACTTCTAGTTATATATCTGGAGAAATCCAAAACACTAATTCAGAATATGGGCACCCTTGTGTTCACGGCAGCGTTATTTACAGTGGCCGAGATATGAAAACAGCACAAGCGTGTAACTGGTTACCCACCATGCTGTCCACCTGCAACTAGCACGAAATAATGACTGCAAACCGTAATTGGAAAATAAAATTAAAAAACAGTGTATGGGGCTTGGATGCATGGCCTGGCGACGGCCCTACTGGGACCCTGGGGTGGGGGGTGACTGGACTTTGGGACAGGGGTGGTCTTGGGGGCTTACGTTGGGCACCACTGTTTGTCCCCATGGCAGGGCCTCACAGCAACCTCCCTTCCTGCTTTCCCCCTGAAATGGTCTTGGGGTCC